>JASPKZ010004176.1:0-600000 GCA_030220185.1 Diploptera punctata | reverse complement strand
TTATTTTAATGGTTGATTAATGCATAACGAATCCCTTTTATACCTTTTTTTTTTTTTAGAAACTAGTATCTTTGTGCAATAAAGTACAACCTCTAGTATAATAATCATGTACATTTTTATTAAAAATTAAGGCCATGTTATGGTGAGATAGATTCTTAATAATTTTAAACATATATATACAAATCATGTCCACCGTTGTAGTCTCGAGGTAGCGTGCTGCCTTGTCACGCAGCGGGGCCCGGGTTCAATCCCCGGTCGGGGCAGTTTTTCTGGGTGAGGTTTTTATCGGGGTTTTTCCTCACCTGTAAGACAAATGTTAGGAAAACTTTAAGGCCCAAACGGTCCCCGAAATCATATGGCCATCATCATCATCCTTATCATTATCATATCATCTCATCATCCTTCACCAGTGTGGAAAGCAACGGGAAGCTACCACACCTACACAATTCCCTAGTAAAGCTGCAAGCATAGCATCAAAATCCTATGATTTCAGTGAAGGACCTGCCTTCGGGCAGAATTACTATGGATGGATATACAAATCATATATTTTTTTTTAAATTCCTTTAATGCTATAATATTTGAAAAAGTATAAATAAAGTTATAAGATGTAATAAGTAATAAGCGTGACCAGACTTCCCGATTTTGGCGGGACAGTCCCGATTTTTAACAATTTGTCCCGCGTCCCGCGGCATTTAAAAAAAAATGTCCCTATTTTTGGGAAAGAATGCAGGACAAACGGGAGAACGGAAAGGGAATAGACATCGTTGGTTACACCTGCTCTGCAAAATGTCTACTGAAGGTTTGTGGGTTTCCTATGGATCGCAGGAGGTTCGTTGAAATTAATAATTTCGACGAACATAACACGCGCCGCGCGCGCGCGGCGCGCATATGTGTACGTACCTTAATGTGTAGAGATAAAACATTCCATGACCCGAAGATGTCATGAATATGCGAAGTGTGTGAACAGAAATGCGAAAGATATCACATCGAAACATGTACACAAAGAACAAAAACAATTTGTGATTACGCAAGACCAAGTTAGTGTTAGTGATTTTTAGCTGTGTTATCACCTTTGCACATTTGTGCGCAATCCATTTATATATATAATGCATTTTGATTTCAATAGTAGCCCTATATACCTACATGTTTTAAATTGATACAGTCTTCTTGTCAAGGTGTTTACGCTATTTTTCGTTTTAATCTATTTTATCTACAAAATGTTTACTACATCGAAGATAAATTAAGTACCAGAAGTAAATTACATAAGAACGTTTAAATCGATAAGTAGATTAATGACTGGAAGCACGTAAAAACACTGAATCGCATTGCATTTATTCAATTATATTTGTCATGAATGAATTATCATTAGCATATCTGATTGATTACTTTTTATAGGACATTATCTTTGTTTAATTCTTTAAGCTTGCGGTACAAATGACAAAAGCATAAAAATAACTTGATGCATTATGAAAAAGTCCGCGCTATAGCCGAATGATTTAAGGCATCATACTTTGGTGTAGAGCTACAGGACTTGCGCTAGATAGAGTCCCCACTGGGCAAAATATTTTCTTATGTATTTTCGGCCAGTTTGGGACCGGTGTTACGGAGCATTATGATGCAATTGGATAGTTACAGTAAGTAGTGACTCTAGGTTAAGAAAACAAGCTATAACGACTGGGGGAACCGATATGAGATCACATGTCATCTCTATACTTACTTGAAGATTGTCCAGTTCTGTGATTAACACTTGTGGATGTGAGGCTAGCAACCAACTTGTAAGGAAAGTGTCTTTTACGCTAGTCGCGATTTGGAATTTTTTAAATTAATCTTCTTCTTCCTTCCAAGAATTAGGCCAAGGTCTGTTACGATCCTATAGAACATTTTCCCCCCAGCGTTTCATAGCATGGCCCAGAGATCTTCGTCCTCTTGGTATATAATTATAAACAGCTTTGGGGATCCGATTTGAACTCATTCTTTCAAGATGGTGTTTCCAATTTAGTTGGTACTGTTTAATATATCACAAAATTGGCGTAGTCTTCAATTCTTTTAAGATATCGGTGTTTTTTTCCGATCCGCCTGGTGTAACCAGCTGTCTGCGCATGAATCTCATTTCACAAGCCGTTATTCTGCTTTCATGTTGTCTTTTTAGTGTCCATGCTTCCTAGCCAAAGTGATATATAAACGTAATCTGTTTTTTTTTTTTGTACAAGGGATGGTTTCGCAACTTGATTAATAATTCCCAAACTTTTATTATAACTAGTAATTTTTTCGGGGATATCCTTTTCAACCCAGATAGAGAGATAATATCCAAGATATTTAAATTGATTAGATCTCTCTATTTTTTTTTTCTGGAGACAGATTTTACTTTGTATGGGGTCCTTCCCATGAAATGCCATAATTTTAGTTTTGTTAATTGAGATTTCAAACCAGGGAGTAAGACAAGAGTGTCCATTGTCATTATTTAATTTATACTTGGACCATGTCATAAAAGAATGGCAAGAACAAATCAATATAAATAGTGTATTGACAACTCTGCTTTTTTTTTGCAGAAGATCAAGTAATAATGACAGCATCAGAAAATGCTTTACAACAATTCCTTTATACTTTAAATAATATCTCTCTAAAATACAATTTAAGAATATCTACATCTAAAACAAAAATGTTAGCTCTGAAAGGAAAAAAAATGTGCAATAAGAACAAAAATAATGATAAATAATGTAATTATAGACCAAGTTCAGAATTTTAATTATTTGGGATGTCATTTAGGCAATGACAGAAATTTAGATAAACACACTAAAATACAACGATTCAATTATCTATGAGGCACAATTAAACGCACTTTATTGAATAAGACTAGAAAAGAAACTATTTTGAAGTTTTACAAAGTATTGGCAGTTCCATCTCTTATCTATGGATGTGAAACCTGGACATTAACAAAGGTAGATAGTAAACAAATAGAGGCTGCTGAAATGAAGATGTTGAGAGCAATAGCAGGATACCAAAGAACCGATAAAAAGAAAAACGAAGATATAAGAACAGAACTTAATATATTTAATATCTGTGAAAGAATAAAATATTATCAAAATGCTTATCTTCAGCACGTATTACGAATGAATGAACAGCGCATACCAAGAAGAATGTATAATTTTAAACCAAAAGGGAGAAGAATGTTGGGAAGACCATTGAAGAGATGGAAGGACCAATTCGACCTATAATGAGATCGGAAGAGGCCATTGGGCTTAATCCTTGTTGTTGATGATTATGATGATATTTCCATATTACATTTGACAGCTATTTTTTTGTAAATTATAAATTGACCGTTGCAATTCATTTTCGGAAAGTGCCAGAAGCGCTAAATCGTCTGCAAAAAGAATAGCATCGAGTTTGAGGTTCCTATTGATGGGTATACGGTGTATCCCCGTTGTGTTTTCCTCCATTCGTTAATTATTATATTCATATATATATATATATATATATATGTTTATAATTAAATGTTTAACATTGAGCAATGCAAGCTTAATATGGAATGATAAGAAAAATAAATGCCTGGACGGGATTCGAACTCAGAGATCCGGGTTCGAATCCCGTCCAGGCATTTATTTTTCTTATCATTCCATATAATATATATATATATATATATATATATATATACAGGGCAAGTCAAAATGTTGTGCAGGTTTTCAGAAATTTATTATGTGAAATGTAATGAACATATAATATCGTGAGACATATTGTATGAAAGGTAAACTCTCAAAGTTTAGTTGTCCACTTCTAAAGTTCCGCGTTCACCCGCAAGATGTCAACAACAGAGCAGTAAAGGAAAATGGCGTTGACTGGGGATCAGAAGTCTTTCTGTGTGCTTGATTACCATGTAAACAACTCTGTGACTAGTGTTCAACGACATTTCCGTACCAGATACGATAAAGACCCGCCGGATGGGAGATCCATTCGTAAGTGGTACACACAATTTAGGAATTCAGGCTGTATCTGTAAACGAAAATCGACTGGCCGTCCGTCGACGAGTGAAGAGACAGTCGAACGCGTTCGCACATGCTTCGTGCGGAGTCCACAGAAATCCACCTACCGGGGAGCGACAGAACTTCAACTACCACAAAAAACTGTATGGCGGATTCTCCGGAAACGTTTACAGATGAAACCCTACCACTTGCAACTGGTTCAAGCCTTAAAACCCGCCGATTATGCTTTGCGAGCGTCCTTCTGTGTTGATTTTCTCGCATTAATGGAAGAGAATGAGTTCCATGAGAGGGTAGTTTACAGTGATGAAGCGACTTTCCACCTTTCAGGAAAAGTGAATAGACACAATGTAAGGATTTGGGGAACTGGTAACCCCCATGCAACTCTGGAACATCAACGCGATTCTCCGAAAGTGAATGTCTTTTGTGCCATTTCCCATGCAAAGGTTTATGGGCCCTTTTTCTTTCATGAACGTACTGTGAACGGACATGTTTTCCTTGATATGCTACAACAATGGCTCCTTCCGCAGCTTGAAGCGGATAGTCCAGATTTCATTCTGCAGTTGGATGGTGCCCCTCCACATTACCATGGCAGTGTTCGAGACCATTTGAATACGGCTTTACCACAACGCTGGATAGGCCGTGCATCTCAGGGTGATCAACAACTCATTCATTGGCCACCTCGTTCACCAGATCTAACCCCGTGTGATTTCTTCATGTGGGGTCTTGTAAAGGATCATGTTTACGTACCACCACTTCCAACAACACTGCATGAACTGCGTGCCCGCATCACAGCAGCCATTGCTGATATCGACCGCGGACTGCTACAGAAAGTTTGGCAGGAGATTGAATATCGGCTTGACATCTGTCGTGTAACAAAAGGCGCTCACATAGAACATCTGTGAATATTTAAAAAAAAAACTTTGAGAGTTTACCTTTCATACAATATGTCTCACAATATTATATGTTCATTACATTTCACATAATAAATTTCTGAAAACCTGCACAACATTTTGACTTGCCCTGTATAATGAAAAGCACCGGTGAATGTCCACATCCCTGTCTTACTCCAGTGTTGATCTTTTTCCAAGAAGATAGTTTGCCATCTTGTTTAACAGAGATTTCATTATCTTTATAGATGTTGAAGATATTAGTAATATATTGTTGTGGAACGTTATCATCAGCTAAAATTTGTAGTAATATATTTGTGTCTACTTTGTCAAAAGCCTTTATGAAGTCAACAAAGGCGATATGAGTTTCTATATTGAATTCCTTGTGCTTTTCTAATAGTAGTTTTAGAGTGAAGAATCCATCTGTACATGATCTACCCTTTCTGAATCCATTCTGCTCTTCTCCAATTATATTTTCATAATTTTGTTTCAATTTATTCTTAACTATATTAGCATAAATTTTATATCCAGAGTTCAACAAGCTAATTCCAAGATAGTTATCCTTTTTTGAAGATTGGTATTACAATGGATTTGTTCCAGCTTTGTGGTGGTTCTTGTTCTTCCCATATCATATTGAGGAGAATAAGAAATCTGTCTAAAAAATTTTTAGTTGAAAATTTAAATAACTCTTGATTAATGTGGTCTTCTCCGGGAGCTTTGTTACTTTTAATGATTTAACATCAGTTAATTCATCTATAGAAATTTGTTCCATAGCAGTGTCATTAGAGATCGGTAATTGCCTTACATATCATTAATGATTACAGTGTATTGATGAAATAGGTGTAGATCTTGCTTTTTTTTCACATAAAATATTATTCATAGATTTAAAATATATAAGGCTTAATATAAATTCCTTCATTAATCTTAATAGGCGTTATTCGTGCTAGTAAGAATTATGAAAACTTCATGATCGAAAGAGTAAAACTTCGAACAAATTACATTAATTATTTTATATTTGTGGATAATTTAATGTGGTGTGGAATTGAAAACCTCATGCCCTCGCAATGCCAGTATACGTAAAGCATTATTATTATTATTATTATTATTATTATTATTATTATTATTATTATTATTATTATTATTGTTATTATTATTATTCACTTTAAGGGCTAGGCAAATTGCCTGTTCCGCCTCACAGTTGTTCTGTCCATCTTTTCACTGGCGTTCCTACATTCCTCGAACCTCTTGGCTTGTAGTCAAATGTTGCTTTTGGTAATCTTGTTACATTCACTCTTTCTACATGTCTAAACCATTTATCTCTACATTCTTTGATTTTATCATTCAATAGATAGCCTATACATTTAACTCTGTTCTTATCTTCATTCTTTATCCGATCGTATCTTGTACAACCTTTTGTTTATTATTATTATTATTATTATTATTATTATTATTATTATTATTATTAAGACATGGTTTAGAAAATAAATGAGAATATGTTGGCGCTGTAAATCAACTATATGTAGATTTCAAAAATACATCATCATGAACAAATTCGTTTTAGGCCATGTGGCCTGTACGGTAAACCTAGCGAAGATGGTCTTGATCTTTCCACCGATGTTTTGGTCTTCCTTGGTCCCTATGTCCAGTTGGGGTATATTGGAATGCCAATTTTGGAAGTCTATTTCTTGCCATTCTCCTCAGATGATTTTTCCATTCTTGTTGGTATCTTTGTATATCTTCATTTAAACTTGTTACTCCAAGTTTTCCTCTGATAATAGTGTTCCTTTGGTGATCCAGTCTATTAACTCCTAACAATGATCGTAAGAAGCGCATTTGGCTTACTTGAAGTTTATGAGAGTTTCTTTTATTTAAAATCCAAATTTCACTTCCGTATTTTAGAGCAGCTTTTGATGTGATGTTATGTAATCTTAGTTTTGTCTCTGTCCTCATCTGTTTACCAAAATGTCTTCGTATTACCCCATTCATTTTATTATATTTTTGTAATTTTGAATCAATGTCACTCTTATACTCTGCAAATACACTTCCTAAGTATTCAAAAAGACATTCGATGGCAATTAAGATGTGAAGCTGTATAGCATCCTGCTGGACTTCGGAGTTTCTATAAAGTAAACTCGACTTATTCGAATGTGTACAAAAGGCACAAAGAGTAAGTTGGCTGGAATATCACGAAAATAAGTCATATTAATTTTTACCATGTTGCAACTTAATTTTAATCTTGAACAAAACAATCTTCTTCTAAGTTCAATAATTATGGTATTATGTTGTTTTATAAGTTGGCCGGAGTGGTCTACTGGTTGCGTTCCTTGCCTCTAGTCCCGACGGTCGCGGGTTCAAACCCGATCGGGGTTGAAGGATTTTTAGGGTGGAAAAATCCAAGGGACAAGTTCTCCGGTAGGGACTTCAAGTCTAGTGACCCAAACCAGAGACTTTTGTGGCTCCTAAAATAGCTTCAAGCCTAAGTTAGTAAGTTACCTCTGTGCAAAACTTAACTGGACTTCACCATCCAAATAATACCTTAGTTCACTACTAGAGGTTTCATCACATGTTGCGTGGGGAAATCAATGTAATTCAATTAGCTTCCGTAGAGAAACTCCCGCTAGGGGGTACCCATGTGCCCACGGAAGACATAGATAGAGAGATAGATGGACAGATAGGCGGACAGATAGATAGATAGATAGATATATAGATAGATAGGTAGATATGTAGATAGATAGATAGATAGATAGATAGATAGATAGATAGATAGATAGATAGATAGATAGATAGATAGATAGATAGATAGATAGATAGATAGATAGATAGATAGATAGATAGATAGATAGATAGATAGATAGATAGATAGATAGATAGATAGATAGATAGATAGATAGATAGATAGATAGATAGATAGATAGATAGATAGATAGATAGATAGATAGATAGATAGATAGATAGATAGATAGATAGATAGATAGATAGATAGATAGATAGATAGATAGATAGATAGATAGATGAATGGATGGTAGTAGATAGAGATAGATAGATAGATAGATAGATAGATAGATAGATAGATAGATAGATAGATAGATAGATAGATAGATAGATAGATAGATAGATAGATAGATAGATAGATAGATAGATAGATAGAAAAATGAATGCTTGAAAAAATGAACCCGAGTCTCTAAACTTTGTACGTTTAGCGTTCTAACCATCTGAGTCACTCAAGTATTCCAACACAAACATACATTTTTCTTATATATGTAGTATTCTCAATTCACACAAGAGGTAGCGGGAAGTCGTTCCAACTGACATCTAGCGGCCACTGTAACAGATAAGCAAATTTTTAAAGAGAATATTTACTTTATAGCAGTAACGCTTGTATATTTAGATGCTATAACTATATTTTTGACATTTGGCAATGAACGCAAATATGATATGAAAAGAAAAATGAATGCTTATTCTCTTTAAAAATTTGCTTACCTGTTATGGTAGCCGCTAGATGTCAGTTGGAACGACTTCCCGCTACCTCTTGTGTGAAATGAGAATACTACATATATAAGAAAAATGTATGTTTGTGTTGGAATGCTTAAGTGGCTCAGTTGGTTAGAGCGCTAAACGTACAGAGTTTAGAGACTCGGGTTCAAATCCTGACTCAAGTATTCATTTTTCTTTTCATATTAACTTCATTGCCAAATGTAAAAAAATGGTTATAACACACACACACATATATATATATAACAACGGGGATAATTAAAAGTAGGCCTATAATGAAACCATCTTTAGTACAAGAGAACACAAGATTATGACTTTATAAGGTTCTCTCAAGACCAGTACTAAGATATGGTAGTGAAGCATGGACAATACGAAGAAGAGATGAAAGCAGAATAACAGCAAATGAGATGCGATTTATGCGCCGTACAGCAGACTATACAAAGTGGGACCATAAAAGAAATGAGGAAATTATGGAAGAGTAGAACCCATTCTCCACCACACACAAAACTACCAGAACAACTGGAAAGCCCAGCTTCAACGAATGCCGTCTCATAGAATTCCAAAAACCATGTTTCGTTTCTGCCCCCAAGGCAAAAGATCGCTGGGACGTCCAAAAAGAGCTGGATGGAAAATTCCTCTTTGAGACCGTAACAGGTCACATGGCCTAATACTTACATGGATGATTATATATATATATATATATAGTAATTCTGCCCGAAGGCAGGTCCTTCACTGCAATCATAGCATTTTCATGGTATGCTTGCAGCTTTACTAGGGAATTGTAGATGTGGTAGCTTCCCATTGCTTTCCACACCGGTGAAGGATGATGATGATAACGGTAAGGATGATGATGGCCATATGATTTCGGGGACCATTTGGGCCTTAAAGTTTTCCTGCCATTTGTCTTACAGGTTGGGAAAAATCCCGATAAAAACCTTTCTTCTTCTTCGGCTTTCCCCCTCTTATAGGTTTGCCGTCTTCAATTTCCATTTATCTCTATCATTCCAACCTCCCTCTTCCAAATTCCGATCATCCATTATAGTTCTGACGTAGGTTTTCCATTTCCATCTTGGTCTGCCACGTTTATTTCTTCCAGGGGGTGACCATTGGTATATATTTTTTGGCCATCTTTCATTTTCCATTCTTTGTACATGGCCATACCATTTAAGTGTTTGATTTTCAATCCTCTTAACAACAGATGTGGTGACATTCATTTCTCTCCAAAGGAATTCATTTCTTATTTTATCCTGTCTTGTTTTTTGGAGGCTTCTTCTAAAATAAAAACCTCAACCAGAATAACTGCCCCGACCGGGGATCCAACCCGGGCCCGATGCGTGACAAGGCAGCACCCTACCTCGATAACACAGCCGTGGACTATATATATATATATATATATATATATGTGTGTGTGTGTGTTTGTTTGTTTTATAACATAGTTAAAAACAGCAATGTGTACTCTTTTTTTTTTCATTTTATTATTGTCATCATAACCTTAAAGAAGGTATATTCAGTATCACAAATTTGATTAAGGACTTTAGAATCATCATTTTCACTGTATTCGTTAATATTGGTATGAGAATATTGCACTGTATTAATCGCCTCACTATAATGGTTGTCCGTTTGTATAAAAGCGGGTGCCGCGCGACAATGCTTGAAAATGATTAACATGCGGAATTATTATAGTGGCGGTAGTCGGCATCTTTGTATTTAATTATACATAACAGCTGCAGAGAAACAAAGCGAGCCGCTGGGCAACCATCATAGTGAGGCTACAATATCAAAATCTGTTATTTTAACATTTTTTAAAAATATTTTTACATAGTATTTTTTGCATCTGGATTCTTATAAAGACCATGTAATTCATTGCTATGTAGTCTTCTCCATTCACCTGTCTGTTCATCTCTATTTTTGGTAAGAGAGCGCGGCCATGAACCTACGGGTTCGATAGTGCCAGTGAGTAAGTAAGTAAGTATTTTTTGTAAATATCACAGTTATTAAATTTAAGATCCCCAAAACTTTTGATTTGCACCGTTTATACTGTAGATAAACACAGCTCTCTTCCTCCAACCATGTTTTTACTAACTAACTCATTGGCACACTATCGAACCCATAGGTTCACGGCCGCGCGGATATAAGTTCTCCATACATCCCTATCCTGAGCTAATGTTTTCTAATCATTCCCTGTATAATCTACTTCCCTCAAATCATGGTTAATGTTATTCTCCCAACCTCATTCTTGGTCTACCAACTGGGCGTTTTCCCTCTGTTTTCCTACTAGAAGCTTCCATGCACGTCTTACTTAATTAGCATAATGCAATGTGACATTTTTTCAACAAATATCTTTTTCGTTTATAATTTTGTTTTTCCTATTGACTTTATATTGCGACTTTTAATCTTAAAAAAAATTAGTTACTACAATAAGTGTGTCAGAGGGTCGAGGGTTCAAGTCCCGTTGGGGGTGAGGATTTTTAAATCGACCCAAACCCTCTGGCGGCACTATGGCCCTGGGGTCGACTCAGCCTCTAACGGAAATGAGTACCAGACGCTTGTTCTGGGGGTAAAGGCGGCCGTCACGCAGGGCTGACAACCCGGCTGACATAAAGTGCCGATTGTCTAGAAAAAGTGGGAGCCTTAACCTCCTACTACCCAAAGGGCCTCCGGGCCTGTTGTGGGATCACTTTACTTTACAATAAGTGTGTGTTCCGCGCAGAGAAGTTGAAGGCATTATGGTATTCCTGGCACAGAGCTACAATATATGCCATGATTCGAGTTCTCGTGGAACCAGAAATTACTTACTTACTTACTTACTCACTGGCACTATCGAACCCGTAGGTTCATGGCCGCGCGGACATAAGCTCTCCATACATCCCTATCCTGAGCTAATGCTTTCCAATCATTCCCTGTATAATCTACTTCCCTCAAATCATAGTTAATGTTGTTCTCCCACCTCATTCTTGGTCTACCAACTGGGCGTTTTCCTTCTGGCTTTCCTAGAAGATGTTTCCATGCACGTCTTTCATTTTCCCATACGCGCAACATGTCCTGCCCATCGCAGTCTACGAGACTTAACTGTTCTTATTATATCTGGATTCCTATAAAGACCAAGTAGTTCATTGTTATGTAGTCTTCTCCATTCACCTGTCTGTTCATCTCTCTTTGGTCCAAAAATTTTCCTAAGAACTTTATTCTCAAATACTCGTAATCTCCTTTCCTCCCTTAAAGTAAGAGTCCATGTTTCGCACCCATATCATATAACTGGTAGAATAATAGTTTTATATATTTTCAGTTTAACGTTTTTTGAAAGGAGTTGGGACATCAAAAGTCTCTGCAATGCATAATAGCATGGAACCAGAAATTTGCTTATGAATTTGTTAGCTTGGGACTGGAGCACACCCCGCATCTTGTTGAATTAGAATAGCTAAAATAACAGAGGCTCGAAGGTTGAGAAAACTAGCTATAACGCCTGAGGGACCGAACATATTGGCCACATTTCACTGGCTAAGATGACCGTCCATTCTGTAAATGGCGCATGTGAATACGAGTCCAGCAGCCGGCCGGAAGATCAACGGCCTTCTAGATCTGTCGTGCTATGGTATTAATTGAATATAGATTTTACTTTAAAAAATATTTATATTTTTGTAAAGTGTAGTAAAGTGATCCCACTACAGGTCTCAGGAGGCCCCTTGGGGTAATAGGAGGTTAAGGCTCCCACTTTTTCTGGACAATCGGCACTTAATGTCAGCTGGGTTGTCAGCCCTGCGTGACGGCCGCCTTTACCCCAGAACAAGCGTCTGGTACTCATTTCCGTTAGAGGCTGAGTCGACCCAAGGTGCCACCAGAAGGTATGTGTCAGTTTAAAAATCCTGACTCCACCAGGACTCGAACATTCGACCTTCCGGCTAGTAGCGCAGTGCCTTAACCACTACGCTACGGTGTAAAAACAAATTAAACATAGGCTCAATTCTGGAAATTCATGCTATTATGCATTACACGAACTCTTGATGTCCCACTCCTTTCAAAAAACGTTAAACTGAAAATATATAAAACTATTATTCTACCAGTTATATTATATGGGTGCGAAACATGGACTCTGACTTTAAGGGAGGAAAGGAGATTACAAGTGTTTGAAAATAAAGTTCTTAGGAAAATATTTGGACAAAAGAGAGATGAACAGACAGGTGAATGGAGAAGACTACATAAGTATGAACTACATGGTCTTTATAGGAAGCTAGATATAATAAGAACAGTTAAGTCCCGTAGACTGCGATGGGCAGGACATGTTGCGCGTATGGGGAATGAAAGACGTGCATGGAAACTTCTTGTAGGAAAGCCAGAAGGAAAACGTCCAGTTGGTAGACCAAGAATGAGATGGGAGAATAACATTAACTATGAATTGAGGGAAGTAGATTATACAGGCAATGATTGGAGAACATTAGCTCAGGATAGGGATGTATGGAGAGCTTATGTCCGCGCGGCCATGAACCTACGGGTTCGATAGTGCCAGTGAGTTAGTTAGTAACAACGGATAAAAAAGGAAATATCTTTCTGTTTGTAAAAACGGAGGAATTAAAAACGCAGTCAATATTATGGGTAGGACATAGCAAACTAACTAACTCACTGACACTATCGAACCCTTAGGTCCATGGCCGCGCGGACATAAGCTCTCCGTACATCCCTAGGATGAGCCAATGTTTTCCGAGATACCTTATGTAATTTACCTCCCTCAAATCAGGGTTAATATTATTCTCCCACCTCATTATTGACCTACCTACTGGGCGCTTTCCATCAGGTTTTCCTATAAGTTAATTTCCTTGTCCCTATTTCATTCCCTGTTAGTGCTACATGTCCTGACCATCGCAGTATACGATACTTAATGATTTTATTACATCTGGTTTCCTATAAAGATCATGTAGTTCACTTATGTAATCTTTTAATCTACTATATTACACAATACAAAGTCAATAAAAACCTAAATCACCCATTTAAAAAGTTAAAAGAGTCAACGCGTTTGAGTAGCGACGCTACCATTATCATAAGTAATGCCACGAGTGATTTCCAAATTATCGATAAATTCACGACTCACGATGTGAATTTATCTAGAGAATTTGGAAATCAAGAGTGGCATTTGTTAGGACTATTTAACGAATAAAATTAAGCTGTTTACTCACAAATCATTATTTAACTATAGTTATTTTAAAATATTTACATATGTAATGTAAACGGCGATGTTTGAAAACAAATGAGAAACGATTGGTACGCTTCATTTGCTTCTTTTGTTCATCACTGCAACCAGATCATAATATTATTTATTGCTAAAAGATCGTAATGTTGTAAGAATGCACTCTAGTGGATAAATTTATAACCAACGTTGTAGGTATTAATTAATTTGATGTCCTATGATATAAATATGTCAATTATATTTTTCTGCAACGTCATTTCCTGGAAAATAATTCGTTTAAGAAAATGCAAATAGTGGTTTCTTTTTTTTTTGTGGTATAATCAATTGTTACAAATGTTTTTTTATGTTATCTATCGCATGCGCTATCTGCTGACATTCATGCACTATATATACAATCTGGTAGCCGTATTTCTTGGAGGGTCAGCCACTTCAAAATAATGCTATGACATATTTAGAATGTTAAAAAGGAGATGCTTTCTTTATTATGATAAACCTTAATTGGCAAATTCTAGGCGAAGCGCGACTGTGATTGGTTGTAAATAAAACATCATAGAAATGTGATTGGTCATTGACTCCCATTTGGAGCATGAGTTAAATAGTCAATGTTACGTCTTGATAATGAAACCCGTTGACTCTTTTAACTTAGAATCTTATAGCCAACCGGACCCTTTATAAATATTATAATAATTACACACACATTACAGGAACATTTTAAGTTGTGATTTGGGTTTTTATAGACTCTGTGTAATACAAGTTTATCACCAAGGAAATCCTATTTATTAAATTCTCATTTACTGTCTGTTCGTCTCTCTTTGGTCCAAAATTTTCGTATGAATTTTATTCTCAAATATTCGTAATATTTTCTCCTCCCTCAAAGTAAGAATCCATACGTCATATCCATATAATAAAATTATAAGAATAACAGTTTCATATACAGTATTTTCAGTTTGATGTTTATAAAGAGAATTTGGGATGAAAACAGTTCCTGTAATTCGTAATAACATGCATTTCTAGAATTGAGCCTATGTTTAATTTTTCTTCTTCTTCTTCTACTACAAGGTTTAGGCTATGCAGCCTGTTCCGGCGAAGTTAAAAGTGGAGTCCATCTTCTACGTGGTCGGCCAACATCTCTTGTTCCTCTGGGATTATACAGGAAGGTTATTTTTGGTATTCTTTCGTTCTTCATTCTCATTAAGTGTTCTGTCCATTTCTTATTATTTCCGCTGATTTTATCTTCAATTTTATATATATTTAATTCTTTTCGTATAGTTTCATTCCTTATTCTATCCGCTCTTGTGCATCCTTTCACATTACGTAAAAACAGCATTTCCGCAGTCTGTATCCTGCTTTTATCCCTTGATTTCATTATCCGATTTTCACTTCCATACAACAACAAAGGAACAGCCATTGTTTTCTTCGGCTCTGAGCTCTACCTGCCCATTATAGCCGTCCAATCTGGAACAGACGCTATGCTGATTTTGGTTCACCCCGGGTATTCATTTCCCCGGTACCACCTATATTTAGGAGGCATTCCCCTATCCACCACCTGGGGGGTCGCTCGATGGGGGATCAGCAACCCCTCACGGGGTTTAATTTTTTCTGCACCTAAATTTTGGTTAAAGTTACTGTACCTAGGTGTAGGAATTCAGTCACTTCTTCAAAATTTCCCTCACATGTATCCCTACATAATGATCATAAGTTAACAGCTTATTAACCATTCTCTATAGACCTTCTTCATTAATCTTCTCCATTCTCTAAAGATTTTATGGCATGCATCATCATCATCACCATCATGAACAAATTCGTTTTAGGTCATGTGGCCTGTACGGTAAACCTAGCGAGGATGGTCTTGGTCTTTCCACCGATGTTTTGGTCTTCCTTGGTCCCTATGTCCAGTTGGGGTATATTGGAATGCCAATTTTGGAAGTCTATTTCTTGCCATTCTCCTCAGATGATTTTTCCATTCTTGTTGGTATCTTTGTATATCTTCATTTAAACTTGTTACTCCAAGTTTTCCTCTGATAATAGTGTTCCTTTGGTGATCCAGTCTATTAACTCCTAACAATGATCGTAAGAAGCGCATTTGGCTTACTTGAAGTTTATGAGAGTTTCTTTTATTTAAAATCCAAATCCATGCTCTAGTACAAAATTGAACAATAGAGGAGGTAGTGCATCTCCTCGCTTTAATCCATTGTGCATTTCAAAGATATCTGTTAATGTAAGCAGATTCTGAATAAAAATATTATTAATAAGTTAACCTACGAAAAACAATGAAATGAAAATACTCCAGATAATGGCGCTTTGGAAAATACCGTACTTCTCGATGACATAAAACTCAATCAAAATATAAATAACAAGGACGTTAATCATATGATTGCTGTTACTAATGTAAACAACTCAAATATGAAGGATCCTTCGTCATTGATAGAAGAAGGGCGAAACACCAGGCCGTTGTTGCTATTTATTGCCTCACTCTGATGGTTAACAGTTTATATAAAAGCGGGTGCAGCGCGGCAATGCTTGACATGCGGTGTTGTCTCGTTTCTCATAGCGCTATGGACGTTTATTGCACAAGGACAGAACACATTGATTATTTATCCTATTATTTAATTTTGTACGTTATTATTTAGTATTGTTTAACTTTTAAAATTAAAATTATATATGCATTTATTAATTAAATAATTTAATTCCAATATTATATAGCTTGTAGGTCGAACTAACTAACTCACTGGCACTATCGAACCTGTAGTTTCATGGCCACGCGGACATAAGCTCTCCATACATCTCTATCCTGAGCTTATGTTTTCCAATCATTCCTTGTATAATCTACTTCCTCAAATCATATTTATTGTTATTCTCCCACCTCATTCTTGGTCTACCAACTGTGGCGTTTTCCCTCTGATTTTCCTACAAGAAGCTTCCATGCACCTCTTTCATTTCCCATTCGTGCCACATGCCCTGCTCATCGCAGTCTACGAGACTTAACTGTTCTCATATCTGGCTTCCTATAAAGACCATGTAGTTCACATTATTATTATTATTATTATTATTATTATTATTATTATTATTATTATTATTAACTGTTCGGTCTGAAATATTTTCGCATGGCCACCACATGTTGAAATCACTTACATATTAAACTAATATAATATGTAGATACTGTATTATTATTCTAGCTACATGTCACAATAAATCACTGATAATTATACCATTAATTATGGTATACAATTTTATAACTGGATCGAATGTTCCACATCGTTCCGAGTTTTAATTGGAACTGTGGGAAGAATAGCAATGTGGCAACATCGTGGTAGTCGCGACAGTCGAGATCTTTGTATTTTAATAACATATAACAGCTGCAGGGAAACACAGCGAGCCGCTTGTTAAGCATCATAGTGAGGCAATAGTAATAATGACACTGAGCAATAAAAAATAAACTTTTTTTTTGTCTCAGAAAGAAAAATATGATATCGGTTTTTCTCCACCACACAAGGTTTTCGAGAGACAGGCATTTATAATTTTAAACACTTTAATATTTTGTGCATTCGTAACTACACAATATTCGAACATTCGGACTCACCTAGAAAGTAAGAAATGACGATTTTCTGCTATATTTTGCTTGTTGAGCATCCTTCTTGATAGTCCAACAATAATCGGCCAGCATATTAGGATTCCATTTGCCTTGATATCTCTTTTCCTTTCCATAGCTGAAATCATTTGAGTTAGCTCATTTGGTTTTTATTTTACAATGGACAAACGGATGAAAACTCGTTTATTAAAAAAATTATTATTTAAATCAATTAATTGAAATTGAAATAATAAAACTGTGGGCGATGAAGAAATTCTGAACACATACTTGAAAACACGATAAAAAAAACTGCATTAACTACAACTATTGGTACTCATGAGACAAAAATCATGTTGACCAGTGTGATTCATGCTCCACGGTTAAACAAAGTTTGAAAAGTGTTCCTAAATATGGGTCATTACATGCCAATCGACTTGAACATAGTATTAAGAAGATATGGTTGGAAGTGAGATTGTCGGTAAGTTATTGTGACTATTTAACTCATGCCCCAAATGGGAGTCAATGGCCAATTACTTTCAATTAATTTTTTATTTACAATCAATAACAGTCGTTTTTCACCTCTATTTTATCAATTTCATTTGATCACTTTAAAATCAAGCTCCTCCTTTTATCATTCTGGATAGGTCATAGCATTATTTTACAGTGACTGACTCTCTAAGAAATACGTTGAATATAACAATTCGTATATTAAGATGTAATTCTAGAATACATGTGGCTACTAGATTGCACATATAGTGCATGAAAGCAACCAGATAGTGCTTGCGGGATATAATATGAAAACATATGTAGCAATTGATTATACCACAAAAAAAACCACTGTTTGCACTTTCTTAAACGTATTATTTCCCAGGTATCGACCGCGGTGGACTAGTGGTTACGCTCCTTGCTCTGGTCCCAAGGGTCGCGGTTTGAAACCCGGCCGGGGTCGATGGATTTTTTTAAGATGGAAAAATCCAAGGAGCAAGTCCTCCGGGAGGGACTTTAAGCCGTGGGTCCCGAGTCTGAATATTTTCAGGCTCGTAAAAGATCCTTAAACCGGAATGGAAAGGCCTCTAAGCAAAATTTACCGAATTTTTCCGTCCTAGTACTACCTTGGTTTCCTAGATGTCAGTACGGGCGGAACGCTGACCACGGACCACTCAAAATGACATCTATACGAAAACAAGTGTAACTACATTTAGTATGGTTCAAATTCTTCCCTGTAGGGGGAGAGCGCCTAAATCTCTGTTAAGGGACACGTGGGCTTACAAGAAGAAGAAGAAGAAGAAGAAGAAGAAGAAGAAGATTATTTCCCAGGTAACAACGTTCCAGAAAAATATAATTGACATATTTACATCATAGGACATCAGAAATTAATTAATATACAGTTTGATGTGTTTCATTTTTTCTCCGCTAGGGTGCATTCTTACAATATTGCGATCCTTTGGCAATAAATAATATGATCCGGTTGCAGTGATGAACAAGTGAAATATAAACGTTTCTCATTTGTTTTCAAACATCGCCGATTACATCAAAAATATAAAATATTTTAAAATAACTATATTTAAATAATGATTTGTGAGTAAACAGCTTCATTTTATTCATTAAATAGTCCTAACAAATGCCACTCTTGTTTTCCAAATTCTCTAGATAAATTCTCTAGATTCGTGAGTCGTGAATTTATCGATAATTTGGGAATCACTCGTGGCATTACTTATGATTAAGTTAGAGTCGAATAATGCTGATATGTATGTTGAGTTAATTATAAATTCAGAGAAACTATAAAAAAAATGTATTCTATTTTTTTCTACAGCCAAAAGGCATATTGTTAAATCCAAACATCATTGATGTAAATAAAGAGTTTTTAAAGTTATTAAAAAAAGAATGGACTTCATAGTTTTACATTGGAACGTTTTCTCTTAAATTCTAGATTTTTCTTTTAACAGATCATTAATATAAACCTACAAGCAACATCCAAGGTGGATCTAAAATATAAGAAATGAACTTGGATTTTTTTATGTTCAACATATAAAAAGGGAATCAATTTAATATTGGACCACTATTTTACAATAAAAATGCAAATTTTGTAAACAAGCGATCAAAATGACAAAATTGCATCAGATTTCAATACTAAACATAACTTTTAAGTATTTAATCAAATGTATTTTAATATTTAATACAGGCTTTCCACTTTACAGCAGTTTGCCTTTTATTCCTGCTTTCCAGAGATTCCTATCTTCCCATTGTCCATCTTCCATACCCCTCTTCATCATGGCATCATTATTCCCTCATACCATGCTCTTCTACTTCTCCCCCTCCTCCTTCTGTCTGGTACCATCCAATCCAACACCTGTTTAGGCCACTGGTCTTCCGACATCCGTTGTACATGTCCATACCATTGTAGAGCTCTCTTTGTTATCCTATCGATAACAGTTTCATGTGCATCCATTTCTTGTCTGATATATGTATTTCGAAAATGTTGTAACCTGGATATTCTCATACTTCTCCGTAATCCATCCATTTCTGTCGCCAAGATTGTTTTCTGCATCCTTTCATTTATTAATCAAATGTAATACGTTAAATTAAATTAGTTTCTCTCTAATATCGTCAATTTTATGTTAGACCACTTGATTCAATTGTCTACTGGAAGAGATTCAGTTACATCGTAGATGCGTCAGGCTCGTTCTTTGTGCTGTGTCATTGCGATATTCTTCTGTTCCCAAACAATACCTCTAAGATGAGTAACAATAGAAAACAATGCAAAAAGAGTTATGAACAGAGACAACCTTCTAATATATATAAAAATGAATGTACGTTTGTTCGTATTTTATGCGCTGCCTAACCGTCATCCGATTCTGATAGGGCCCGGAATATAAGGTATCGACTACGCCACGACGACAGCCTACACTCATTTGGTGGCTTATGGCGATAGTATTATCATTATTTTTTTTTATATCTTGTCATGATATGTTTAAGACTACTCTTTAACTCATGGGAATCAATGACCAATCACGATTCAATTAATTTTGTTTTACAACCAATGGCAGTCGTGATTCACCTCGCTCTTTATCGAATTCTCTTTACCAGTTCCTGTTTTTGTGATAAAGAAAGCTCGTACCTTTTAATATTCTGAACAGGTCAGAGCATTATTTTGAAGTGACTGACTTCCCAACAAATACATTGAGTATAGCAAATAATGAACGATTCATTCGAACTACACATTTCATATTTGTGTGTTCAATAATTGTGTTTTTAAATAATGCTTTTACTGATTTGTTTACTAAAAATATAAATTAATTACCTATAATGTTGGTTATAATACGAGTATATAGTTTATGTGTTTCATTTTTTCTCCACTAGGGTGCATTGTTACAATATTTGGCAATAAATAATATGATCAAGTTGCAGTGAATAAACAAATGAAACATAACCACACATTACTGATTTGTTTTCAATCATCGCCGTTTACATTAAATATATAAATATTTTATAATATCTATAACTATATTTATACAATGATTTTTGAGTAAACAGCTTAATTTTATTCGTTAAATAGTCCTAACAAATGCCACTCTTGATTTCCAAATCCTCTAGATAAATTCACTTGTCACTTCGTGACTCGTGAATTTATCGGTGATTTGGAAATCGCTCCTGACATTACTTATGATAATTGCCATGTTTTGTTGTGCTGTGTTGGTGTTTTAATGAATTGGGTCTTCATTTCTTGTTTATTTTGTTGTCTTGATGGCGGAACTATTGAAATTCTGATTGTAACTATGCGTTGTTCTGATAGTTTTTGTTCCGTAATGATGTGTGCCAGGTGTGGGTATAACGTTTGTTTCCAGTTTTGACACTCCTCGTGGGTTTAGAGAATAGCGGGTGCTGCAGCATTATCTCATTAAATTTAATCGACCAATCCATGAACAATCTTAAATTAGGCCTATTAGTAATGCACTATTGTACATTTGTTAATATTAATATTATCATTATCATCATCACCATCCTTTTACACCAGCTTTCATTGTTCTACATACGATCAGTTTTTTTTAATGAATCCAGAAAACATTTTAGGTAAAAAAAAATTATAGTTCTTGTGAAGATTATTAAATTAGAAATTTCCACATAATTATGCAAGAACAAAAATTGCCTATGAAATATTTTTCTCTTGCCGAAAAATTTCAACTGTGGAGCCCTAAATTATATAGGCCTATAGGAAGCCAGATATAATAAGAACAGTTAAGTCTCGTAGGCTGCGATGTGTAGGAAATGTGGCACGTATGGGGGATGAAAGAGGTGCTTGGAAACTTCTGGTAGGAAAACCGGAGAGAAAACGCCCAGTTGGAAGACTAAGAATGAGGTGGGAGAATAACATTATACATGATTTGAGGGAAGTAGATTATACAGGGGATAATTGGAAAACGTTAGCTAGGGATGGGATGTATGGAGAGCTTATGTCCGCGCTGCCATGAACCTATAGGTTCCACAGAGCCAGTGAGTGAGTTAGTTATACATAATTTGTTTAATAATTCACAGTAAACGTAAGTAACAGAGCTCTTTACTTCTCGCTTCAGCAATAAAATTTGATAAATAAACAACTACTGCGTAAGAATTAAAATATCGCCACTTTTATAAATTTACGGTACTGTTCCATTAAGCAGAACATATAATAATCTATTCGATTTAATGGCAGTTGAAAAAGCCACTGATGAAGCGGGATCAGCTCTTTCATTTAACTACTCGCGCGACCTTGGTCGTGAAATGAATCAGCTGTGCCGTGGATCCGCCAGTTTTTTACGAAAATAGAATGAAAAACATTTATATTGTCTGAACTATTCAACTCTCCAAAAAAGGTAATTGCTGGAAATTAATCCTTATTACGTGAGTAGTATCCTGCATTTTTCCGTTTTTTCATTTTTTCATATGTACTGCAGTAAACCGCCATAAAGTAGAAAATTGACACGGAAAATAAAAATATCCTAATTATAAAAATAACACCCTGAAACTACATGATATCACCTATATAAATACGTTTGAAACAAATTTTTGTTGTTTACTGTTTCAAAAATATTAGTTAGTAAACGTTTTAGTTTATCATAAGTAATGCCACTCTTGATTTCCAAATTATCGATAAATTCACGACTCACGAAGTGAGGAGTGAATTTATCTAGAGAATTTGGAAATCAAGAGTGGCATTTGTTAGGACTATTTAACGAATAAAATTAAGATGTTTACTCACAAATCATTATTTAAATATAGTTATTTTAAAATATTTATATATTTAATGTAAACGGCAATGTTTGAAAACAAATGAAAAACGATTGGTACGCTTTATCTGCTTCTTTTGTTCATCACTGCAACCAGATCATATTATTTATTGCCAAAGGAACGCAATATTGTAAGAATGCACTCTAGTGGAGAAAAAATGAAACACATCAAACTGCATATTAATTCATTTCTGACGTCCTATGACAATTTTATTTTTCTGGAATGTTATTACCTGGGAAAAAATACATTTAAGAAAGTGCAAACAGTGGTTTCTTTTTTTTTTTTTTTGGTGGTATAATCAATTGCTACAAATGTTTTTATATTAACTCCCGCATGATCTACGTGTTGACATTCATGCACTGTATATACAATCTGGTAGCCGTGTTTCTTAAAGAGTGAGTCACTGCAAAATAATGCTATGACCTATTCAGAATGTTAAAAAGGAGGTGCTTTCTTTATTATGATAAACTTTAGTTGGTAAATTCTACGCGAAATACGACTGCGATTGGTTGTAAATCAAAAATCATTGAAATGTGATTGGTCATTGACTCCCATTTGGGGCATGAGTTAAATAGTCATATTTAATTTTAGATCATCATAATTATGAACCTATTAATGATAAAAATTAAATTTCGTAATTAATACGTTTATAAATGTATTCACTATATTTAGGGGTACATAAAGTTAAAAATAAAGAAATTGCAAGTTTTTTGCTGTTCGATTTAATATGGATTATCCCACCGCTGGGAGTAATGCCTCGAAATGCAAGGAGGACAGATTGAACTGTACTGAAGATAGTTCACAGACATACATCTGACAAATAACATACGTAACAGTCACGAACGTTGGTCAATGCTTTAAAAAAAATAATAGTTTTAAAAAACTAAAAGAACACGCTTTATTAGAAAACTAAAAGATGAAAAATAATTTTAATTTCCAATACGCTTGGGATAAAATAAAGTGGTCAACAAAAAAATCATCTCCAACACATATAGAATAAAATTAGAGTTATCAACAAAAAGAAAATAATTTTACCATCAAAAGCGTGGGGTGCTCTATATCAATTAATATATTTGATAATAAACAAATATTGGTAAAAGTAAGCTCTCTAAGAAGAAAATGTAAAAATCATAGAAAGCACTCCACGCTTTTGATGGTAAAATTATTTTCTTTTTGTTGATAACTCTAATTTTATTCTATATGTGTTGGAGATGATTTTTTTGTTGACCACTTTATTTTATCCCAAGCGTATTGGAAATTAAAATTATTTTTCATCTTTTAGTTTTCTAATAAAGCGTGTTCTTTTAGTTTTTTAAAACTATTATTTATTTTTTATTTTTTAGTTTTAATATTTTACAGATTAAGATAAAAATGTAAATATCTTTAAATTCGATACTATTGTAGTATGAGCTAAAAGTAATACTCTTCTATAAAAAAAACCCTCCTAGCCGGATTTGAACCAGCGACGTATGGATTACTGAAATTGTATACCACTAAGAGTTCACTGCTCTACCAACTGAGCTCTTACAACGATTGACTAAAAACTCGACAAGTCCGCAACCTATTATACCAGTTTTCATTTTTTTGATTTTCGGATGATTCTGGCAAGGATTTTAGAAACAAAATATGAAATTATTGTATTGTCACGGGTCCTCTACACGTATACAAAGTTTCAAGTCGATCCAGTGTTTCTAAGTGGGTGAAAATCGCGTTGAAAGATTCCGTTACATTGATACAAAAACACTTGTTTTGATTTTCTGATGATTATGGCCAGGATTTTAGAAAATAAATATGAAATTATTGTATTGTCACGGGTTCTCTACAAGTATACAAAGTTTCAAGTCGATCCAATGTTTCTAAGTGGGTGTAAATCGCGTTGAAAGATTCCGTTACATTGATACAAAAACACTTGTTTTGATTTTCTGATGATTATGGCCAGGATTTTAGAAAATAAATATGAATTTATTTTATTGTCACGGGTCCTCTACAAGTATACAAAGTTTCAAGTCGATCCAATGATTTTAAGTGGGTGAAAATCGCGTTGAAAGATTCCGTTACATAGATAGATAGATAGATAGATAGATAGATAGATAGATAGATAGATAGATAGATAGATAGATAGATAGATAGATAGATAGATAGATAGATAGATAGATAGATAGATAGATAGATAGATAGATAGATAGATAGATAGATAGATAGATAGATAGATACAGGTCAAGCTAATATAAAGCGTGTAAAAATGGATCGAGACTTTTGGACCATCCTGTATTGAAAGCTGGATGTGCAATGTGATGTGGTCTCGAAAATACATAGCTTGCTGCTGGCTGTGTACTAATAAAACTCAAGAAATGCCATTATTCCTACCAGTACGTACAAGTCCCCTTCGTGATCCAAGGACAACATTTATGGCTAAGATACGTCAGGGTATTCGAAGCTATAATTGAGACCTGGAGCTAAAGGAGAAAACATCATCCTTTAGGATCTCTATGCTATAAAAACGTACATTTCTATGAAATCTTAAAGAAATTAAATTGGACTAATTAACTTTGGCAGGAAACAAAATTATAGAACAGGTGAACCATCTCAATTATCTAGGATGTGACATTTCATTTAATTATGATAATGATATAACTAATAAAAAATAGCAAAATTCCAGGGAATATGTGGTACGATGAAATGATCACTAAATAATAAAACAACAAGAGAGACCCAATTGAAATTTTATAAAACATTGGCAGTACCGGTACTGCTCTATGGTTCAGAAGCCTGGATACATAAAAAAAAAACAAGATCTAAGTAGGATAACGGCGGCAGAAATGACATTTTTGAGATCTGTTAAAGGGTGCACTAAGGAAGACAGAATCAAGAACACAGAAATAAGACAGGAACTTGAAATATTTGCAATAACTGATAAAATAGATACATATAGACAAAAATGGAAGCAACACATAGACAGAATGAATGAAGATAGATATCCAAAACAAATAACAAAATACAAACCTAAAGGCACCCGAGATGTGGACAAACCTAGAAAGAGATGGGCTGAAGTCGGAACGGGTCAACAGACCTAATCCATGAATGCAGATGATGATGATGAACTTTGGCAATCAGAATAACGGAAAATGGCTAATGATTTACGGTTTTGCATTTAATCTTTATCATATTTGGTCCAAGTGGGCTCTATATTTATCTTTCCTTGGAAACTAACTAACTCTCACTGGCACTATCAAACCCGTAGATTCATGGCCGCGCTTATATAAGCTGTCCATACATCCCTATCCTGAGCTAATGTTTTCCAATCATTCCGTGTATAATTTGCTTCCCTCAAATAACTGTTAATGTAATTCTCTCACCTCATTTTTGGTCTACCAACTGGGCGTTATCCTTCTGGTTTTCCTACAAGAAGCTTTCATTTCTCATTTGTGCCACATGTCCTGCCCATCGCAATCGACGAGACTTAACTGTTCTTATTATATCTGGCTTCCTATAAAGACCATGTAGCTCAGTGTTATGTAAATATTCTCCATTCACCTGTCTGTTCATCTCTCTTTGGTCCAAAAATTTTCCTAAGAACTTTATTCTCAAATACTCGTAATCTCCTTTCCTCCCTTAAAGTAAGAGTCCATGTTTCGCATCCATATAATATAACTGGTAAAATAATAGTTTTATATATGTTCAGTTTAACGTTTTTTGAAAGGAGTTGGGACGTCAGGAGTCCCTGTAATGCATAATAGCACACATTTCCAGAATTGTTTAATTTCTTTGTGCATCTCATTCCTATTTGTGATTATTGTTCCTAGGTATTTGAATTCAACCACTTCCTCAAAATTTCCCTCATTTGTCATTAGCTGCCCATTTCCATTATATTATGTATTTCTGTGTGTGACCATATATTTAGTTTTATTGATATTTACTTCCAGTCCCAATTTCTTAGTGTTATTCAATAGTGTGTGCGTGTTGTCCTTTAGTATCTCCTGTCTAGTATTACATCAGCATGAACTAACAGCTTATTAATATACCACTAAGTTGTAGGCCTTCTTCGTCCTCTAAAGATATGATGGCATGCTCTAGTACAAAATTAAGTAGTAGAGGAGATAGTGCATCTGCTTGCTTCAACCCATTGTGGATTTAAAAAGTATCCACGCACCCTACTCTTTGTTCCATTTAGACACATTCGTAAAAGTCCAACTTTTTAGGAATTTCGAACTCCAGCAGGATGCTATTTAACTTCTCCCTCTTAATTGAATCGTATGCCTTTTGAAATCTGCAAATAGTTGATGTACAGTACCATTATATTCCCCATTTATTTTCTAAAATCTGTCTTACACTAAAAATCTGATCTGTCGTAGACCTATTTCTTCTAAATCCACATTGATGATCTCCTAGAATGTCATCAATATAGGGTGTGTCTGTTTACTAATATATTTGTTAGAATTTTGTACGAAGTTGAAAGTAATGAGACGCCCATATAGTTGTTGCAATCAGTGTTATCTCCTTTCTTATAGATTGGTACGATAATAGAATATTTCCATTCAAACTATCAAAACAATTGTATTTGTTTTATTTTTGTATTTTACAGAACTCAATCTATATGTACAGCCTTTGAAAAAATGATGACGCAACTCTTGATGATGGAAAGTTGAGTTTTGAAGAGCGATTCACACCAGTACGTTGTTACATGTTGTGACTCGTTTGAGTATAAAGCTGACGGTGTAAGTCTCTCTTCATGCAATATTTCTTCGCTTAAGTGGAGCAGTCGGTAAGGTGCTCTTTTTCCGACGACGCGGACCCACGTTCGATTCCGGTCAGTTAGTTTTTTTTATTTATTATTATTTAATAACGTCGTTAATTTTCATAATGCCTACTTGTTACCAGGCTTCGTTATATAAATAAATTTGTATATAGGCTATATGAAAATATTACCGGCGGGACAGGCTCATGGGTGAGATTTTGTCGGGGGTTTTCCTCACCTGTAAGATACATGTCAAGAAGCTTAGGGCCCAAGGGTGCCCGAAAATCATCCGGCCATCATCAACATCCTTATCATTATCATCATCATTCTTCACCGGTGTGGAAAGAAACGGGAAGCTACCACATCTACAGTTCCCCAGTAAAACTGCAAAGCATAGCATGCAAATGTTATGATTGCAGTGAAACACCTGCCCTCGGGAAGACTTACTGTGTAATGGGATATATGGAAACAAATAAATTAAAGGAAACAGCTCATATATATATATATATATATATATATATATATATATATATATATATATTGTCGCTGATAGCACGGGGTTTTCCTTTAACTAATTTGGACCTAAATAAATACACAGTAGCTATGTAAGATTTTTCTTTTAACTTTATTTCCTTCTCCACAATTATCACTAAATCTTCAAACACAATTTGATTTAACAAGTATTTTTTTGTAACGTTAATCAGATAATCACTTATAACACAGTTGCAGACACAATCCTTCCTCACAGTTGTGTTCACAATTAACCTCTCGCCATCCAATTTCAGACTAGGGGTCGTTCCGCTCTCACCACATATTTATAGGCGACTAGACGGAAATTTCCAGGTCCATGAACGAGACATTTGACATGGAACCCTCTAGATTCCGATGTTTCTCGAATGGGGGAATAGATGTGCGTAGAAATCTCTGGCTTATTAGCCGAGAAAATTCGGTGAATCGCTCGACTCGCGGATGCCTATTCGTCAATCCAGTCCACCAATGCAAGGTTTCTCTCGCCGGTCCGCGCATTTTAAACGACGCTACTACATCACGTCACAATATACTTATATAAAAATGAATAACGATTGTAACGTCTCATTACTTTGTTTACAAAACACATGGCATAATAAAATTATTTATTTCCATTACTAATACAAAATGCGTCTGATTAATTCAAATTAAGTTAATATCCATTTTATTATACAAGTAAGTCCTGCATCACTTCATACAGACAACTTCTAGGAGAGATGGTTGTGGTCTACTGGAGGGAGTTCCTGTTTCCCATGCATGAGGTCGCGTGTTCGATCCTACTGTCATGCTCCTTATTTCAATTAATTTTCTTTCTTTTGCTTCATTTCTTTTGCTTTGTTTTATTTTCAGTATTTACCGCACTACTTATTTACACGAAATTGTTTTCCATTGCACGAAATAGAATGGATTCAGTTTCTCAAATAGTTGTATACTTGTGAATCAAATAGCTGATCTCTGATCATGCGCAGTGGCTTCGTTCTGAGACTTGAAAATTATTATCTGTGCGCCATCAATTATTTCAAATGCTGTACATTTAGCTGTTAAGGAAGCTTATTTTTCCTCCTGGATTATTTTCCACCATTCTCTTTATTCACTCACTATTATTTATTCTTTGGGCATGCCCTACCCATTTCAATCTCCATCTTTCCATCTTATGGCTCTTACAAACCAAGTGGGGTCCTAGCCCCGGGGGATTCTTAAACAATTTGATTTAATTATACAGATGTGGTCGGCGTGACGCCTCAAGAGAAATGTGGTAGTCGACTAAGGTATATTGGATGGTACAAAGTTGGTAAATTTTGCTTATAAGTGAACTGTCAATCATTGCATGTCAAAACCTACCTTAACATTTCTTCCAGAGAAGCGTTTTGATGTATCAAGGCAAGTCCAAAAAATATCTGCCGTTTTTAAAAGCAGGACACTAAGGGCCGCATGCAAATACATTAGTCTCTACTCAAATTACTTCCAATCACCGGTGAGCTGACTTTCCGTGAGCAAGTGCGAAGATCGAATTAGCTACCCACTAACTGGTCATGCATGAAAGTCGTCGTTTTCGTAATATTGGCAAGAAATTACCCAGAATTCTCAGCGATAAAACCACTTACGTTATTTTCGTCTGCTAGAGGAACGCATTTACGCTTGCGTCTCGCAAATAATACCGTATACAAGGACGTCTGCGTCGCGCAATGTTACACCGATTCTCCTGTTCATCCAGCTGAATTCTTTGATAGACTCTATCAAATTCCTCTTCTCCGCGTATACCGAAAACAAGATCGAAGTCTTGAAGGTCCGACATCTTTGATAAAGCAGCAAGGTTTCAAAGTACATCGGTTACCATCGGTTCCCATCGGGATTCTCACGATTCGTTTCTCTCCTAAGTCACCTCGCCAGGTAGCTTACGAATTTCAACAATTATTATCGCATGAACAGATTTTTGAGTACGCAAAAACGTATTTGGATACAACTTTCTCAGTAGAGTACAGGCAGAGAACGACTTTTACGGTCTAATGCGTTCATAGATTCGAGCCTAAAAGCCAGCCCTTAATATCTCATTTGAACTATATGGAAGTAATGCAACTCCCGAATTGGTAGATTGGATAACCCTCACTACGTGCCGTCCACGCCGCGTCCCGCCCCACTCCACTTCACGCTTAATCAATCAGGGAGTCTATTTGCTCCGTACAGTGGATTGCCATTGTTGGATTCTGGCTTCAATTTCTGTGCCTTGCAGTTAATTTATGGAGATGGCCTTGGTACATCACAACGCTTGTCTGGGAGATATTTCAAGGCAGGTTTCGGCATGCAATTTCCTTGTTAGAGACCTTTTTTCTGGCTTAAGATTATTTTTTGCACGATAATGCATTTTGTCGTACTTACAGCAATGGCGACCATGATTGAAAGTTTAGCTTCCTACATTTCGGGGTTACCAACTTAAATAACTATACTGTAATAAAATAACTATACTGTAATATTACATAGGCTATTACAAAATGCGTTAATATAGGCCTATATTATACGAAACAAATCACTGCATTTTAAATAAACTGAACCTTATTTGAAACAATATAAAACAATAAATATGTACTTGCCGCCTTTTTATCACTAATATTATCTCACGGCCTCCTGTACTTTTAACTAATAACCATTGCCCACACTGTTAACGTTAGTTCAGTTGTTTATAATGAACGCTAATATCTCCAACAAGATGTTATTATTTTACTAGTATTTATTATTTTGGAAACACCATCGCGCAAAAAATAATGTAGAACGCACGTTTGTGAAGTGTTTTACAGAGGATGTATATTGTATCTTGTAAGCCCATGTTTCCCTTAACAGAGATTTAGGCGCTCTCCCCTATAGGGAATAATTTGAACCATACTAATTTAGTTACACTTGTTTTCGTATAGATGTCGTTTGAGTGGTCCGTGGTCAGCGTTCCGCCTCATACTGACATCTAGGAAACCAAGGTAGTACTAGAACGAGAAAATTCGGTAAATTTTGTTTAGAGCCTTTTCATTCAGGATTAAGGACCTTTTACGAGCCTGAAAATCTTCAGACTCGGGACCCACGGCTTAAAGTCCCTCCCGGAGGACTTGCTCCTTGGATTTTTCCATCCTAAAGAACCCATTGATCCCGGCCGGGTTTGAACCCGCGGCCCTCGGGACCAGAGGCAAGGAGTATAACCACGAGTACACTGCGGCCGATACTTATTTACAGAATATCGGAAATTGAAAACTTCGCTATCGCTCGGTTTTTTAAACATTTTCCTCCATTCTGTAAAAAACCACTTCCAAACCTCGCATCGTAATACACTATGGTGAGTTCTAAATGTGATAAGCCAACTACTTGTTATATTGTAGTTGCTAGATTTCTATGTATCTTCGGGGTTTTACAGCTGCTGCCGTCTTCCCGTGCCAAACTTCCAAAGCCTACGATCTTGGGCATCTTCGATGCTTAGCCCTCTAGCTTGCATTACTGTCTTCATGTTTTCCTTCCATGTTAACCTTGGTCTCCTTCTTTTCTTCTTTCTGTTCGGATGCCATTCATATAGTTGCTTAGGCCATCGCTCATCTTCCATTCTTAAGACATGTCCTAACCACTTTAATTCCTTTTCCTCAATTCTTTCAATTATGCTTTCTTCTGCTTCCATTATGTTTCTCCGATTGAGGGTCTTTCCACTTTTCAGCGGTTGCCCTTTTACCAGCCGGCTGCTGGCTCTTCACATCCACATGTGTCAATCACAGAGGTAGATGATCAACAGCCAGTGTAGGGGTGACATGTGGTTAGCATGTCGACTCCCCCAGCCGTTACAGCTGGTTCCTCAACCTGGAGCCGCTACTTATTGTAGCTACCCAATTGTCTCACGATGCTCGGTGGGCACCGGTCCCATACTGGCTGAAATACCATGAGAAAATTTCTTCCCCCATGGAGACTCGAACCAGCGCAAGTCCCGTAGCTCTGCGCCAAGGCTTTCTACCTTAACCGCTCGGCTACGGCGCGGGACTCATTATGTTTCTAATTTCCTTATTTGTGACATGTTGTAATTTAGACTTTCTGGCACTTCTGCGTAAATAATCCATTTCTAGAGCTATTAGTCTATTCAGTTGCTATATTTCATTTTCCTAAATGTGTCGATAGATTTTTCCTTAGAATATTGTTTTAAATTGTGTTTTTTGTTTAAACTATTTCAGCATTGCCTTATACAATTTAACAACACGGGTTTGTACTTGGAATGTTCAAACTTTAAATATCGATGGATAGGGTTCTCAAGGATTGGTATTAAGGATTGCTAAATATTACGTTTATATAACACTTTGGCTAGACCAGTGTTGACCTATGGTAGTGAAGCATGGACACTAAAAAGACAACATGAAAGCAGAATAACGGCTTGTGAAATGAGATTCATGCGCAGAACAGCGGGTTACATCAGATGGGATCGGAAAAGGAACACCGATATCTTAAAAGAATTGAAGGCTACGCCAATTTTGGAATATATTAAACAGTACCAACTAAATTGGAAACACCATCTTGAAAGAATGAGTTCAAATCGGATCCCCAAAGCTGTTTATAATTATATACCAAGAGGACGAAGATCACTGGGCCGTCCTATGAAATGCTGGAGGGAAAATTTTCTATAGGATCGTAACAGGCCTTGGCCTAATACTTGGAAGGAAGAAGAAGAAGAAATACAGATATGTTCTGCGCCCTTGCTGAGTGATTTAAATCATCATGACTTGGCGCTACGGATTTGAGCAAGTTTGAGTTCCGATGTGGGAAGTAATTTTATCATGGGATTTAGGCAGATCCAGTATCGTGAAGAATTTGTTAAAACCAATTATAACGACTGTGCGACTCAACTTGATGACATCTGTCACCTTATATTGGCTGTAAATTGCACTTGTGGCTGTCGCGCCGTGCAGTTTAATTTAGAACAGTTTTGAAGGCAGACACAAGCAGAAGCCAAAATTGGACTGTAGAGCTAATTATTATGAGTAGTGTTCGCTAAGTGGTCCAAATTCGACCATAAATAACACGTCACTTTATGTTAGACACTGATGGTTTTACATCATTATCATAAGTAATGCCACGAGTGATTTCCAATTTATCTAGAGAATTTGGAAATCAAGAGTGGTATTTGTTAGGACTATTTAACGAATAAAATTAAGCTGTTTACTCACAAATCATTATTTAACTGTAGTTATTTTAAAATATTTATATATTTAATGTAAACGGCGATGTTTGAAAACAAATGAGAAACGATAGGTACGCTTCTACTGCTTCATTTGTTTATCACTGCAACCAGATCATACTATTTATTGCCAAAGGAACGCAATATTGTAAGGAGGAGCTTTCTTTAATATGGTAATTATAACACTGATAAATATTTGGTGAAACACGACTCTGATTGGTAGTAAAACAGAAATCATCGAAACGTGATTGGTCATTGACTCCCATTTGGGGCATGAGTTAAATAGTCATAAGTAATGCCACGAGTGATTTCCAAATTATCGATAAATTCACGATTCACGAAGTGAGGAGTGAATTTATTTAGAGAATTTGGAAATCAAGAGTGGCATTTGTTAGGACTATTTAACGAATAAAATTTAGCTGTTTACTCACAAATCATTATTTAAATATAGTTATTTTAAAATATTTATATATTTAATGTAAACGGCGATGTTTGAAAACAAATGAGAAACGATTGGTACGCTTCATTTGCTTCTTTTGTTCGTCACTGCAACGAGATCATATTATTTATTGCCAAAGGAACGCAGTATTGTAAGAATGCACTCTAGTGGAGAAAAAATTAAACACATCAAACTATATATTAATTCATTTCTGATGTCCTATGATGTAAATATAACTATTTAACTCATGTCGCAAGTAGTAGTCAATGACCAATCACGTTTCAATGAATTCCGTTTTACACCAATGACAGTCGTGTTTCACCTCGCTCTTTATCGATTTCTCTTTATCAGCTCCTGCTTTTGTGATAAAGAAAGCTCCTCCTTTTTTAATATTCTGAACAGGTTAGACCATTATTTTTCTCCAACAAATACATTGAATATAGCAAATAATGAATAGATTCAGCGATTTTGCTGAGTTGTTTATTCAAAATATAAATGATTAACCTATAATGTTGATTATAATAGTTTGATGTGTTTCATTATTTCTCCACTAGAATGCATTCTTACAATATTGCGATCCGATTTGGCAATAAATAATATGATCGAGTTGCAGTGAATATACATAACCTCACATTTCTAATTTGTTTTCAAACATCGCCGTTTACATTAACTATATAAATATTTTAAAACACCGGTAACTATATTATAATAATTATTTTTTAGTAAAGTGCTTAATTTTATTCGTTAAATAGTCATAACAAATGCCACTCTTGATTTCCAAATTCTCTAGTTAAATTCACTCCTCACTTCGTGAGTCGTGAATGGTATGGATAATTTGGAAATCATTCGTGGCATTACTTATGGCAATTATATTATTCTGGGAAAAAATACATTTAAGAAAGTGCAAACAGTGGTTTCTTTTTTTGGTGGTATAATCAATTGCTACAAATGTTTTTATATTGACTCCCGCATGCGGTATGTGTTGACATTCATGCACTATATATATACAATCTGGTAACCGTATTTCCTAGTGAGTCAGTCACTGCAAAATAATGCTATGACCTATTCAGAATGTTAAAAAGGAGGTTCTTTCTTTATTATGATAAACTTTAGTTGGTAAATTCTAGGCGAAACACGGCTGTGATTGGTTGTAAATCAAAAATCATTGTAACGTGATTTGTCATTGACTCCCATTTGGGGCATGAGTTAAATAGTCATAAAAATACAGAGTATATATTTATGTTGCAGTGTAACTGATGATGGGGGGTGAAAGTATTCTAAATTAGCACCCAGCATTATGAGGAATTTTGGTAGCTATATAAGTAGAATGTCCACCGCTGTGGTCTCGAGGTAGCGTGCTGCCTTGTCACGCAGCGGGCCCGGGTTCGATCCCCGGTCAGTACAGTTTTTCTGGGTGAGGTTTTTATCGGGGTTTTTCATGTGTAAGACAAATGTCAGGAAAACTTTGAGGCCCAAACGATCCCCGAAATCATATGGCCATCATCATCATCATCATCATCATCATCATCATTCACCGATGTGGAAAGCAACGGGTAGCTACCACACCTACATTTCCCTAGTAAAGCTGCAAAGCATAGAAAATGCTACGATTGCAGTGAAAGACCTGCCCTCGGGCAGAATTACTATGGATGGATATAAGTAGCGGCTCAACGTTGAGAAAATCAGCTATAGCGGCTGGTGGATCCGACCATGTTGACCACATGTCACACCTATTCTGGCAGGATGATCGTCTATCTCTGGGATTAACACACGTACATATATTACTTCCCTGTAATTTAAATGGGGGCATTGGCGCTGGATTTTAGTGCCTTGCAGTTAAAAAGGGCAGATTTTTGACATGGCCTTTATACATCACACGTTTATTTTGAGGAAATTTAACTCTTGCACCATGGAGAATTTCCATAAACTCTGCCTTGCAGTTAAAAACGGCAGAACTAACTGTTTCCATTTTTTATTGATAACACTAAATCTCATCAATAGTTACTAAACAAGAAAAAAAAAGAGAGAAGAAAATCGATTGACAAACAGAGGGAAAAAAGGGGTTTAAAGTTTTTTTCTTCACGTATTAATATATATATATATATATATATAATACATTATGCAATTAGAACCTGCGGTCTAGTAAGAGAAATTACATTTTTATTTTGGTATATTATAACAAGGAAAACCATAGCCGGTAAATATAGCATTATTTGAATCTCTTCCTCAATAAATGAGGAAAAAAAGTTACATAAATTATTATTATTAATTCATTCGAGACAGAGCGGAGAGAGACACAAGGACGATAGCAAACATGAAGATGTCTTGTTTCCATTCTGTATGGTCGTTAAAGTTTTGTAATATATTATAATATCACCTCCAACGAAAACACATAAAACTCTATTTAGACCTCAATACTATTTGGAACTATGATTCATCTTTACTGCATGCATGTGTTAAATTTAACTATAGCTATATGCCTACGCGCTAGGCCTATATAGTGCGGAGCAATACGTAGAAGCATAGGCTGAGTTAGAATAGTAAAAATTCGTTTTTGAGATTTTACTATTCTAACTCAGGATAATAGGCAGCGTTTGAAAAAATAAACTTTTTACACAATATGGCTCTATTCCTCTTGGCTAACGATATTTTCTTCTTCTTCTTCTGCATCATCCTCCCATCTAGTAAATGGGCGTCCAACATTTCTATGTCCTATTGGTTTGTACTTTAGTAACAGCTGAGGGATTCTATCTGTAGGCATTCTCTTGACATGTTCATACCAGTTGTTTCTCATGTTGTCAATTCTATTTGTTAAATTGAAAATATTTAAGTCCTTACTAATATCCTCACTTCTTTTCTTGTCCAAAATTGTCACACCCGCTACTGAACGTAGGAACTTCATTTTCCTTCTGTCTGAACGGTTAAGAGTCCAATTTTCACTTGCATATGTTAAGACAGGCACTGCCATAATTTTGTAAAGTTTTAGATGTGTTCTCCTCAAAGTTTTATTTTTCAGTGTCCGTCTTATAGTGCCACACATTCTGTAAAATCTATTTAATTTAATATTGATATCTTCCTTCTGGCAGTATGATACATTGTATCCTAAATAATTAAAATTGTTCACCTGTTGTATTATACTGTTATTAATACTGATTTTACACCTCATATGGTCTTTGCTAACGATATGTAATTTATACAATTCTTTTAAAACGACATAATCTATTAAGATGTATTAAAAATCCATCCATCCATAGTAATTCTGCCCGAGGGCAGGTCTTCCACTGCAATCATAGCATTTCCATGCTATGCTTTGCAGCTTTACTAGGGAATTATAGGTGTGGTAGCTTCCCGTTGCTTTACACACCGGTGAAGGATGATGATAATGATAAGGATGATAATGATGGCCGGATGATTTTCGGGAACCTTTGGGTCCTAAGCTTTCTGACATTTGTCTTACAGGTGAGGAAAAACCCCGAAAAAAAAAACCTCACCTAAGAGCCTATCTCGACCGGGAATCGAAACCGGACCCGCTGCGTGACAAGGCAGCACACTACCTCGAGACCACAGCGGTGGACGTATTAAAACTAATTACCATAATTTCGATTTATTGAAAAGAGATATGAACAGACAGGTGAATGGAGAAGACTGCCTAACAATGAATTACATGTTCTTTATAGGAAACCAGATATAATGAGAGCAGTTAAGTCTCGTAGACTGCGATGGGCAGGACATGTGGCACCTATGGGGAATGAAAGACGCGCATGGAAGCTTCTTGTAGGAAAACCAGAGGGAAAACGCCCAGTTGGTAGACCAAGAATTAGGTGGGAGAATAAAATTAACTGTGATTTGAGGGAAGTAGATTATACAGCGGATGATTGGAAAACATTAGCTCAGGATAGGGATGTATGGAGAGCTTATGTCCGCGCGGCCATGAACCTACGGTTCGATAGTGCCAGTGAGTTAGTTAGTTAGTTCGATTTATTGAAACTACAGACATATTCCTGTGAATTAATAGTTTATTATTAATTATTTATGTGTCTAAATGGCACAAAGAGTAGAGTGCGTGTAAGCAAACAGTTTTCGGATACTTTTCAAATTCGCAATGTGTTAAAGCAAGGAGATGCACTATCCCCTCTACTATTCAATTTTGTATTAGAGCATGCTATCAAATCTTTGGAGAATGAAGAAGCCCTACAACTCAATTGTATTAATAGGCTGTTAGTTTATGCTGATGATGTAGTATTATTGAGCGATAAAAACTTCTCCCTGAGACACGTGTTCACGAGGACCGCCACACATGGATTCCACTACAGAGTATGTACCATAAAAGGGTTCCACCTCGCATCGAACCAGTGTCTCTGCAAGCTATGCGACCAAAAATGTCAACAATACCACCTTATTGACTGCATAGCAAGAAGCAAGCCTTTAAAATTCTATGCTGATGACAATAACTTCCAGTAATTGTATTATAATGTACACAGTGTGTTTAATAAATCTTCTTATTCTTCTTCTTCCTTTCATGTGATAGACCTAGTGGTCTGTTACGGTCTCAATCCAACGTTTGAAGGGTCTGCCGAAATATCTCTTGCCTGGTGGCTGGTAATTTAAGATCTGACGTGTATTAATAAAATAAATCTTTATATATTATTGAGCGATAACGAGGATACTAAGGGACTACACGCACAATCTATTGAGTAACACTAAGAAATTGGGACTGGAAGTAAACATGAATAAAACTTTTTATGTCCATATATAGAAATGCGTTATATAATGAAAATGGACAACTAATGACAAATGAAATATAAAATTATGGAATATTGACCTGAAAGGTCCGTCTCCTCAACTTTATTAGTTATTTATTATAATTTTTCGGGACTTGTCCCATCATCGGCAGGATTCAAAACTGGTGTTTCACTGAAAATCTGGTAGTGGAGGTTGCATGTACTGGGTTCGTTTTCGTTTACCAGATGGTCGTTGGTGTGAACGAACCCAGTACATGCAACCCCCTCTACCAGATCTTCAGTGAAACACCAGTTTTGAATCCTGTCGATGATGGGACTAGTCCCGAAAGCGCTACAGTTAAATAACTAATAAAGTTGAGGAGACGGACCTTTCAGGTAAATATTACAGAATTTTATATTCTAATTTTGAATAAACCTCAACGGAACATATAGTGAATCTTATAAAAGTTGATAATGGCAAATGAATGAAATTTTGAAGAAGTGGCTGATTTCAAGTATCTAGGAACAATAATTACAGATTTATGCACTCACTTATTTCTTCGTCTCCCTTGTTCAAAAAAAAAAAATCGAAGGACTTTATTGTCAAAACATTCGCAATATTTCCTGCTCTCATAAAGTAAGATACCACATTTCACATCCATATCATACAACCGAAAAAATGTTTTTTTTAATTAAACATTTTACGTTGAAGTCCGAATGACAGAAGTTCTTATAATGTACGAGTATACTCATAGTGGCCAACCTGAGGAAGTTGACTCTGAAAAGAAAGCCATATATGAGCCAACAATTGACTATTACAAAGATAAATACCAACTAGATAGTATAACTGTCACAGGATTGATGATCGGGGCAAGAGGTACTATACCAGGATTCTTAGCCAAATTTTGGAATTCCTTAGATTTGGACAGGGTGTATCTTTCTAAAATTGCCATCGCTGCCATTAGAGGATCAATTTCTATTTTAAGAAACCATATTTACAAAATTTCTACTTTATAGTATGTATACTTCAATTAGGCCTACAATTTGAATTTTTTTAAATGTGTTTACAAAATGTATTTCAATTACAAAAATGAATTGTCTGTATCACTTCGTCCTTGAGGCAATCCTCTAATGAGGAAAGTTGTATCTAATAAATATCAAGTTAATCTTTTTATTATTTTACATTATTGAGACTATATTTTATTTTAAATAAATTGTATATACCTTTATTTTTATTTTGTATCTGTACACTCCGTCTTCCTCAACATTTCTTTATCATTGCATGTATCTTATTCCTGTTAAGCTTTTAGAAAATTTTATTTCATCTTCATAACATTTGTTGTATTTAATACAATTTTATATACAATTTATTCCTGTAATGTATAACAACATGCGTTTGCAGAGTTCAGTTTATGTTTAATTTCTTTCTTCTTTTCGTAATTCCTATTTGTTGCTATTGTTCCTAGACTTTTATACATCGCCACTTCTTCAAAATTTTCTTCATTTGTTAGTAAATTTACATTCTCATTTCATCATCATCATCATCATCATCATCATCATCATCCGGTATCATGGCAGCTGCCGCCGTCTTCCGGAAACCAAACGCCATTCCTCTCTGTCCATCCATTGATTTTCCTCAATTCCTCTGATATTCATAGCTGCTTGTACCCCTTCTATCCAAGTTTTCTTCGGTCTTCCTCTCTTCGTCCTTTCCATTGGGATCCATTCCATAACAATTTTAGGCAATTTTTGTTCTGGCATTCTTTTGACATGGCCATACCACTGTAATCTTTTCTTTTCTATAATGTATATGATGTCACATTCCAATTTAATAATATATTTGTACGTGTAATATTTTATTTAGTTTTATTGATATTGATTTCCAGCCCCAGTCCCTTGTATTTTAACAGATTGTGTGTCAGTACTTCCTATAATCTAATATTACATCATCAGCATTATATAAACAGGCTGGTTAGACTAATGTTCCTATATCGCAGTTGATAAGATTGTAAAATTTATTATGGTTCCGTACACATATACTGTGCTTGAATTGCACTCTTTATCCTCTAAATATTTGATTAATGCTCTAATATCTATATAAATTCATTATCTCAAAATTTGGCTGACGGGATTTTACAAATGACGGAAATCGGGGTAACTACGATTGCTTCGTTCCGGAAGCAGTTTGTTGTGAAACGGTTAGCGTCTCATTTACCAAGCCAGGGGTCCTGAGTTTGATTTATTGCTATGCATTATTCTTTTTTCTTTGAGTAGAGCCTGATCGAGTAAACAGGGAAATCTTGTGGAATATCCTAAAAGAAAAAGGTCTCCCTATTCAGATTATAGAAACTGTTAAGAGCTTGTACTATGGAACAAATATTTGTATTGACCCTCATTTGACTAAAAATAAGACATTTTTTCAAATAAACCAAGGAGTACGACAAGGGTGTTCACTCTCACATATATTATTTAATATTTATATGGACGATATCCTAAAAGAATGGAAGAAGGTTTTAACTAATGAAGGAATATTAATTGATAATAAAGATAAAATAAATGCTTTATTATTCGCTGACGATGTTGTACTTTTAGCAGAATCTGAAAATAAGCTCCAAATGTTAGCATATATAAATTTAAATTAATAGCCAATAGATATAATTGTAAAATATTAATAAATAAGTCAAAAGTAATGTTATTTATTGGTAAATATGGAATTAGATCAAAAATTGTACTGGATAACAAAATAATAAAACAAGTATCACATTTCCAATATTTAGGATGTGATATAACTTATAGAGAAAATAAAGTAAATACATTTCAGGCTATTTGTGGAACTATAAAAAGAACCTTAGGTCGGAAAACAAGGAAAAATACGAAACTTAAATTATATAAAACAATGGCTGTTCCTTTGTTGTTGTATGGAAGTGAAAATTGGATAATGAAATCAAGGGATAAAAGCAGGATACAGACTGCGGAAATGCTATTTTTACGTAATGTAAGAGGATGCACAAGAGCGGATAGAATAATGAATGAAACCATACGAGAAGAATTAAATATATATAAAATTGAAGATAAAATCAGCGAAAATAATGAGAAATGGACAGAACACTTAATGAGAATGAACAACGAAAGAATACCAAAAAGAACCTTCCTGTATAATCCCAGAGGAACAAGAGGTGTTGGCCGACCACGTAGAAGATGGACTCCACTTTTAACTTCGCCGGAACAGGCTGCATAGCCTAAACCTTGTAGTGGAAGAAGAAGAAGAGCCTGAAACGGAGCTTAATCAGCTACTTGAATTGAGAAATACGCAATACGAATAATAATTATCATAAGTAATGCCACGAGTGATTTCCAAATTATCGATCAATTCACGACTCACTAAGTGAGGAGTGAATTTATCTAGAGAATTTGGAAATCAAGAGTGGCATTTGTTAGGACTATTTAACGAATAAATTAAGCTGTTTGCTCACAAATAATTGTTTAACTATAGGTATTTTAAAATATTTATATATTTAATATAAACGGCGATGTTTGAAAACAAATGAGAAACGATAGGTACACTTCATATGTTTCTTTTGTTTATCACTGCAACCAGATCATACTATTTATTGCCAAAGGAACGCAATATTGTAAGAATGCTCTCTAGTGGAGAAAAAATTAAACACATCAAACTGTATATTAATTCATTTCTGATGTCGTATGATGTAAATATGACAGTTATATTTTTCTGGATTGTTACCTGGGAAAAAATACATTTAAGAAAGTGCAAACAGTGGTTTCTTTTTTTGGTGGTATAATCAATTGCTACAAATGTTTTTATATTAACTCCCGCATGCGGCATGTGTTGACATTCATGCACTATATATACAATCTGGTAGCCGTATTTCTTATGGGCTCAGTCACTGCAAAATAATGGTCAGATCTGTTCAGAATATTAAAAAGGAGGAGCTTTCTTTAATATGGTAATTATAACACTGATAAATATTTCGTGAAACACGACTCTGATTGGTTGTAAAACAGAAATCATTGAAACGTGATTGGTCATTGAGTCCCATTTGTGGCATGAGTTAAATAGTCATAATAATTGTTATCGGCAGGAGAAGGACAATCTCTACATCAAAAATTAAAAACATAACTGCAATTTTAAAAAAACGAAGCGAAAACGGTAATCATTCAATCATATGTATTTGCAGTTCTTAGAACTTTATATTCTAGTGTAAGAATAAAGAGGTATATTACGCTAATCATGTGACTTTATACAATGATATTAATAAGCTGTTCGTTTATGTTTAAAGTGTAGTATTATAGGCATAACGAAGAGATACGCTAATTGCTAACAAGCACACTCTATTGAGTAATACTAAGAAATTGAGACTGGAAGTAAACGTCAACAAAACTAAATATATCTTCACCCATAGAGATAGATTATGTAATGGAATTGGACAGTTAATAACCAATGAGAGAAATTTTGAAGAAGTGGCTGAATTCAAATACATAGGAACAATAATTACAAATAGGAATGAGTTGGACAAAGAAATTAAACATATACTTAATTCTGGAAATGCATGCTATTATGCATTACAGGGACTCTTCTCTCAAAAAACGTTAAACTGAAAATGTATGAAACTGTTATTATCTCAGTTATATGAGTGCTAAACGAACTCTTACTTTAAGGGAGGAAGGAAGATTACGAGTATTTGAGAATAAAGTCCTGATGATGTAGTACTATTGGCCGATAGCGAGGAGATACTAAAGGACAACACGCACACACTATTGAGTAACACTAAGAAATTAGAACTGGAAGTAAATATCAATAAAACTAAATATATGGCCACACGTAGAAATGCATTATATAATGGAAATAATCAGTTAATGACAAATGAGGGAAATTTTGAGGAAGTGGCTGAATTCAAATACCCAGGAACAATAATCACAAATAGGAATGAGATGCACAAAGAATTTACACACAGGCTCAATTCTGGAAATGCGTGCTATTATGCATTACAGAGGCTCTTGATGCCCCAGCTCCTTTCAAAAAACGTTAAATTGAAAATATATAATACTATTATTCTACCAGAATTGAGGAGAAGGAATTAAAGTGGTTAGGGCATGTCTTAAGAATGGAAGATGAGAGATGGCCGAAGCAACTATATGAATGGCTTCCGAACAGAAAGAAGAAAAGAGGGAGACCAAGGTTAACATGGAACGAAAACATGAAGACAATAATGCAAGCTAGAGGACTAAGCATCGAAGATGCCCAAGACCGTAGGCTTTGGAGGTTTGGCACGGGAAGACGGCAGCAGCTGTAAAAACCCGACGATAGATAGATTATGCTACCAGTTATATTATATGGATGCGAAACATGGACTCTTACTTTAAGGGAGGAAAGGAAATTACAAGTATTTGAGATAAAGTACTTAGGAAAATTTTTGGACCAAAGAGAGATGAACAGACAGGTGAATGGAGAAGATTACATAACAATGAACTACATGGTCTTTATAGGAAGCCAGATATAATAAGAACAGTTAAGTCTCGTCGACTGCGATGGGCAGGACATGTTGCACGTATGGGAAATGAAAGACTTGCATGGAAGCTTCTTGTAGGAAAGTCAGAGGGAAAACGCCCAGTTGGTAGACCAAGAATGAGGAAGATTTGAGGAAAGTAGATTATACAGGGAATGATTGGAAAGCATTAGCTCAGGATAGGTATGTATGGAGAGCTTATGTCCGTGCGGCCATGAACCTACGGGTTCGATAGTGCCAGTGAGTAAGTAAGAACATTTTGAGACCAAAGAAAGATGAACAGACAAGCGAATGGAGAAGACAACAGTGAGCTTTATAAGAAACTGGATATAATATGAACAGTTAAGTCTCGTAGACTGCGATGACCAGGACATATGACACGAATGGGGAATGGAAGAGGGGCATAGAATCTTCTTGTAGGAAAATGTCCAGTTTGTGGGCCAAGAATGTAGTAGGAGAATAACATTAACCGTGATTTGAGGGTAGTAGATTATACAGGAGATGATAGCTCAAGATAGGGATGTATGGAGAAATTATGTCCGCACGGCCATGAACCTATTGGTTGGATAGTGCCAGTGAATTAGTTACGTGAATCTATATGTTGTCAGTGAAAGTAAGATCTCTTCAGTTCTTAGTTCTTCAGAGCTGTTGACAGGGATTTATTAAGCTTTTTTTTTTTTTGCTAAATTCTGCATACGTTATTCTGCATTATACCGCTTCTTTGAAGTAGAGGAATGTCGTCCAGTAGTGTCTGTCGTATCCGAGGCAAGGCGCTGTTGTCGCTACACTTGAAGTTGTACTCGCCCCCTCCCGACTCCAGTCTGTTAGCGACAGTAATAGTAGTAGTAGTGACGTCATGTGAGAGATGCTGCTGCTGCTCCTCAAGGTCAGTACTTTTGTTATTTCAAGCTTAAACTTTTGTTTTCTCTCATCACATAATTCGGCATCGGAAAAACAATTTCAATTCAACTGCTACATCAAGAAAACAAAGTGAATTTGTGATCCAAGCTTGTTAAATTTCAATCCTATATAAATTATTGCTCTTGACAACTGACAATCATCTGTTAACATATTTCTATGCAACAGTTTTATATCTCTGGTGTAACAGGTGATCTTTTGAAATGTAACATAAACTGTAGTCTCTATTCTGTATGTATGAGGGTATACTTGAGTTGCACTATGCAATTTTTTATGACGAACGTGAATGTTGTAGGCTAATTTACTAATTAAATACACCGGTTTTTTTATTGCAAGTTCATGTTGATATATTTCTGGGCATTTTTATATAAAGAGGACCAATTAAAAATTATTTTTTTAAATATATTTTTGGAATGTTTTTTTTCTATTTGTAGTATGTTATTACTACATTGAAAGCTTTCGGTAACAAAGTATATGTTTATTAAAATACGTTTTCGGGATTCTTGGCCGTGTCTTGTATTTTATTCTCGACGTTTCATTACCTTCTGTGGGTGACATCTTCAGGAGATTTTGCTTGTGTAGATTTTCGTAGTAATTGTTAATTAGTTGTTAACTTGTGTGATTTTACGTAACTATGATTGTTAGTATATAATTTCTAATTGGTTGAGTTAAACGTAAAGTATGTTTAAAACATAGAGTATATTTAACTCAACCAATTAGAAATTGTTTACTAAAAATCATAGTAACTATGATTGTTAGAGTATGTTTAACTCAACCAATTAGAAATTGTTTACTAAAAATCGTAGTAACTATAATTGTTAGTTTAAAATTTCTAATTGGTTGAATTAAAAGTAAAGTATGTTTAAAACAGAGTATGTTTAACTCAACCAATTAGAAATTGTTTACTAAAAATCGTAGTAACTATAATTGTTAGTTTAAAATTTATAATTGGTTGAATTAAAAGTAAAGTATGTTTAAAACAGAGTATGTTTAACTCAACCAATTAGAAATTGTTTACTAAAAATCACAGTAACTATGATTGTTAGTATAAAATTTCTAATTGGTTGAGTTAAACGTAAAGTATGTTTAAAACATGGAGTATGTTTAACTCAACCAATTAGAAATTGTTTACTAAAAATCGTAGTAACTATAATTGTTAGTTTAAAATTTATAATTGGTTGAATTAAAAGTAAAGTATGTTTAAAACAGAGTATGTTTAACTCAACCAATTAGAAATTGTTTACTAAAAATCGTAGTAACTATAATTGTTAGTTTAAAATTTATAATTGGTTGAATTAAAAGTAAAGTATGTTTAAAACAGAGTATGTTTAACTCAACCAATTAGAAATTGTTTACTAAAAATCACAGTAACTATGATTGTTAGTATAAAATTTCTAATTGGTTGAGTTAAATGTAAAGTATGTTTAAAACATGGAGTATGTTTAACTCAACCAATTGGAAATTGTTTACTAAAAATCGTAGTAACTATAATTGTTAGTTTAAAATTTATAATTGGTTGAATTAAAAGTAAAGTATGTTTAAAACAGAGTATGTTTAACTCAACCAATTAGAAATTGTTTACTAAAAATCACAGTAACTATGATTGTTAGTATAAAATTTCTAATTGGTTGAGTTAAACGTAAAGTATGTTTAAAACATGGAGTATGTTTAACTCAACCAATTAGAAATTGTTTACTAAAAATCATAGTAACTATGATTGTTAGAGTATGTTTAACTCAACCAATTAGAAATTGTTTACTAAAAATCGTAGTAACTATAATTGTTAGTTTAAAATTTCTAATTGGTTGAATTAAAAGTAAAGTATGTTTAAAACATAGAGTATGTTTAACTCAACCAATTAGAAATTGTTTACTAAAAATCACAGTAACTATGATTGTTAGTATAAAATTTCTAATTGGTTGAGTTAAACGTAAAGTATGTTTAAAACATGGAGTATGTTTAACTCAACCAATTAGAAATTGTTTATTGCAAACCATAGTTACGGTAAAATCACACAAGTTAACAACTAATTAATAGGTACTACGAAAATCTACACAAGCAATATCTCCTGAAGATGTCACCCACAGAAGGTAATGAAACTTCGAGAAGACAATACTACAAGACATGGAGAAAAATGCCGAAAAGTTATTTTAATAAACATAACAATAGCCGTGAAAGTCTTAACCAATAAAATGTATGTTTTAATAATAATATACAAGCAACATACCGGTATTTTATTACTTTCTATTACCCAGGAGTGATTTTGTCAGTTTTTCCTCTAACATGGGTAACACTGCTTGATTATTAATTTGCTTGAAAAAGCTAACAAAGTAACTCACTCTAACGTCATGTATTTTTTTTCTAGCAAAGGTTATTAGAGTAAGTTAAATTATTAGCGTAAGTTAGGTTATATTTTGGTTTGATTTTAATATTAAGTTACTTGTTTTCTTAAAATACTGTCATGGATCAGAAACGATACTTTTGTCATCTTCATATCTTGTGTCACAGGTTATAATAATGGTTTGTTACATACATTTTCTTACATGGCTCTAGATTTTCAAATTACACTTGAATTATATTTGGATGGAAAAAATGGCATATATATCGTGGCCCACTCTTTAATTTTGTTTCATATTATATCGTTTGTTTGTGGGATTATAAATTCTAAAATTTGATCCCGATTGAAGTTCAAGGTATTTTTTTTGTGAGGAATATCTGGAGGTATACCTTTCTTCGGAGAAAACGTTTAGAGATCCTTGTTGTAGATAGTTTATATGTACTTACTTACTCACTGGCACTATCGAACCCGTAGGTTCATGGCCGCGCGGACATAAGCTCTCCATACATCCCTATCCTGAGCTAATGCTTTCCAATCATTCCCTGTATAATCTACTTCCCTCAAATCATAGTTAATGTTGTTCTCCCACCTCATTCTTGGTCTACCAACTGGGCGTTTTCCTTCTGGCTTTCCTACAAGAAGTTTCCATGCACGTCTTTCATTCCCCCTACGCGCAACATGTCCTGCCCATCGCAGTCTACGAGACTTAACTGTTCTTATTATATCTGGCTTCCTATAAAGACCATGTAGTTCATTGTTATGTAGTCTTCTCCATTCACCTGTCTGTTCATCTCTCTTTGGTCCAAAAATTTTCCTAAGAACTTTATTCTCAAATACTCGCAATCTCCTTTCCTCCCTTAAAGTAAGAGTCCATGTTTCGCACCCATATAATATAACTGGTAGAATAATAGTTTTATATATTTCAGCTTAACGTTTTTTGAAAGGAGTTGGGACATCAAAAGTCTCTGCAATGCATAATAACACGCATTTCCAGAATTGAGCCTATGTTTAATTTCTTTGTGCATCTCATTCCTATTTGTGATTATTGTTCCTAGGTATTTGAATTCAGCCACTTCCTCAAAATTTCCCTCATTTGTCCTTAGCTGTCTATTTATATGTAAACGTCAAAATTTCCAAATGTAGGAGTTCATATTCTTGTGTCCTAATTAATCTCTTGATAGATAATAAAGGGTCGCGACAGTTAATCCAGAAACAAAAATTATAGGCCTATTTGGTATAGTTATTATGCATTTAAATTATTAGTAATGGAATTATGTCAGGATTTTTTATTACACACTATTTTCTCTGGATGTATAGGCGATGACTAATAGTTACAGAAGAGAAATAAATTATTATTTAAAATGAAGAAAGTAGACAATTTGATACTTACACAGTTTGTCAACAGCAGTCATAAAATTCCTGCTAAAATTATTAAACCTCTTACAGGAGCTTCTACATGGTCCTTAGGAAGTCACAATTCAGTGACAAATTTCCAAGGAATCAATTTAAATCGTCATTTTTAATTAATCAGATGTATTAAATATGAGGGATATTCTATGCCACCGTACCACCAGTGAATATTCGAAGAACAAGTGACTTTTAGCGTCGTGTTGGCCAATGTGATAATGCATGTTCCCGTTAGTCAATTGTCAACATGTTTACTCACTTTTATAAGATTCATATTCCATAATTTCATATTTTAATGTTTACTCATATAAGAGGATTATATCCCAATAGTCCTACTACATTAGTAGGCAAATTAGGGTGAGAAAATGGGCACATTGGTGTTAGATGGGCAATTTAGGGTGAGAAAATGGGCGAGTTAGTATACCAGATTAGTTTAGCGTTCATTTGTTAGCGGTTTTTTTTGTGGAAAATTTCCTACACTGTCTGCGCAATGACTAACACACATTTTATATTTCAAATATGCTGATTTTAGGTTAGTTTGAGCGTAACTACTCACTTTATTAAGTGAAGTATTCCAACCACAGGCCACAGGAGGCCATTGGGGTAGTGGGAGGTTAAGGCTCCCACTTTTTTCTGAACAATCGGCACTTGATGTCAGCCCTGCGTGACGGCCGCCTTTACCACCAGAACAAGCGTCTGGTACTCATTTTAGTTAGAGGCTGAGTCGACCCCGAGGGCCATAGTGCCGCCAGAAGGTTTAGAATGCATTTTTCACATTTTTTTTTAGAAAAAAATCAACATATTTCTTTCTTTCAGGTAATTATTCACATGTTGCAACAATAAATCGTGTATCTTTTGTTTTTTATTTGAATTTATGTTGGTGGCATTCTGTAGACTCCCCAATGTGAGTAACTTATAAGTAATGGACTAAAATGAAGCCTTAGCATATAAATGCTAAAATTAACCTTGAAAAAAAAAAGTAAAACGCGATATATTATGATGGGATTCTATGCGACATCCAATCTACATAGCTTCAAATAAAAAATAGCAAAATTATTACTGCAGTATGGGAATAACATTACCTCAGATATATGTCTATCTGCGCAATGTGTTAAAGCAAGGATACACGCTATCTTTTCTACTTTCATATTTGTATTAGATCGTGCTGTCAAATCCTAAAAGCATAAAGAAGGCTTACAACTTAATGGTAATAATAAACTCTTAGCATATGCTGATATAGTATTATTAGGCTATAGTGAGGAAATACTAAGGGCTAACTCGCACCTTCTAATGAGTAACACTAAGCAATAGGGTCTGGAAGTAGACGTCTTCTTCTTACTCATAATTTGTAGGATTTTTATCCTGTTTATTTCCAAAGAAGACGTATTGGATGTGCATTCACGGTCTATCCATCTCTTAGCTGGTCTTCCTCCTGTTCTTCTCCCGCCCATTAGTCTATCTTCTTTAGCTCTTTTTTTGCAAGTCGGTTGTCTTCCATTCTTTCTATATGACCTTTCCAATATTTTCGTCTATCTACAATAAATCTAGTAAATAAGTAAACGTCAATGAAACTAAATATATGGTTACACATAGAAATGGACAGTTTAACCCTTAAATTAAAAAATGTACCTTATTGGATACATTGATTTCAATTATTTAATATTGTTTTTAGATCATTAGAAAAACAAACGAGTAAAATTTACTTAAATTTATGTCACATTGCGCAGTAATGTATAATAATAACACAGTTTAACTTTAATTTATTTTCCTTGCGGTCCGGAACATTTAAATAACTGGCACGAGAAAATATTGTATAGACAATTTAAGGGTTAATGATAAATGGAAAATTTTGAAGAAGTGGCTGAATTCAGATACCTAGGAATAGTCATTACAAATGGGAATAAGACGCAGATAGAAACTAATCATAAGCTCAATTCTAGAAATACATGCTATTATACAGAGTGTTCCGAGAAAAAGGTTCAAATACGACAGAGGATGTAGTATGCAACAAAGGAAGACAAAACGTTCCCAAAAAAATTGGTCATAAACTTCGGTGTTATGGTCTTGGTTTGTACGATGAGCATAAAACATGTGCTCAGGACCTGAATTTCACAGTCAAGGTTCTGTCTACAGATGAAGCGGGTTTCACGAGGGACGGTATCGTAAATTTTCATAGTACACACGTATGGGCAGATGCAAACCCGCATTCGCTTGAAGAGAGAAGACAGCACAAATTTAGTATAAACGTTTGGGCCCACATTCCGGGGGCAGATTGCTAGGTATCTATGTGTTTATAACAGATTGAATGGTACCTCAACTTCTTTGGGAACCAATTACACTGATCAACATGATTTTTGTCTCATGAGTACCAATACTTCTACTTAATGCAGTTTTTTTTATCGTGTTTTCAAATATGTATTCGGAATTTCTCCATCACCCACATTTTTTATTTCAATTTTAATTAATGGATTTAAATAATAATTTTTTAATAAGCGTTTTTTCGTCCATTTGTCCATTGAGCGATGAATACGGGGAACACTTTCATCAGGAGATTTCAGCTATGGAAAATAGATATCAAGGCAAATGGAATCCTAATATGCTGGCCGATTATTGTTGGACCATCAAGAGGGATGATCCACAGGCGAAATATAGCAGAAAATCGTAATTTCTTACTTTCCAGGTGAGTCCAAATGATCGAATATTGTGTAGTTAAGAATGTAGAAAACATTAAAGTGTTTGAAATTATAAAAATGTGTCTCTCGGAAACCTTGCGTCATGGAGAAAAAAAATATTATATTTGAATTCACGAGAAAAAAAAAATACTACCAGAATCACGTATTTTTCTTTCTGAGATAAAAAAAAGTTTATTTTTTGTTGCTCAGTGTTAACTGTGTTGCTCAAGAATGTACCCAAATATGAATTATATGTGACAAGTAACACGAAACTTTCAAGGGCGATGGGTTTGTTGGTGAGGGCCAATATCTTGGCCTACCCGTTCTCCTGACCTAAACCCTCTAGATTTTTGGCTGTGGGGACATTTAAAGACCTCGTTGTATGCAGTCCCCATCAATGATGTGGAGGCACTAGAGAATGCGTGTTCAGTGCCTGTGACGCAATCCGGCAACAACCAGGGGTGTTCCATGAGACGTAGGGTGGATGGCTGCACATCGAGCACATGTTGTGAAGAATAGATCAGAGACATAGTGATCATTGGCAAGAGTGATGGTAGATCATAACCCCGAAGATGTGAAGTTTATGACCAATGTTTATAGAAACTTTTTTTTTTCCTTTGTTGCATACTACATCCTCTGTAAATATCTGAACTTTTTCCGGGTCACCCTGTACATTACAGGGACTTCTCTCATAAAACGTTAAACTAAAATAAATAAAACTGTCACGCTCCTAGTTTATGGATTTGGAAACATGGACTCTTACTTCAAGGTAGGAGAAAAAAATCACTTGTATTTGAGAGTGTTATTGTAACAATTTTTGAACGAAATAGAGACGAAGAGACAAGTGAATGGAGAACACCACTTTACAGTGAGCTACATGATTTTTACGGTAAACCAGATGTAATAAGATTAGTTAAGTCTCGTAGATGCATTGGTCAGGACATGTTACACGAATGGGGCATGGGAACTTCTTGTGGGAAAACCAGAGGGAAATCGCCCACTAGGTAGGCAGGCAGACCAAGAATGAGGTGGGATAATAACGTTAATCATGGTTTGTGGGAGATAAATTATACAGGGGATGATTGGAAGACGTTGGCTAAGGATAGCGATATATGGTGATTGGTGAGCATCCGTGCGGTCATGAACCTATAGGTTCGATAGTGCCAGTGAGTTATATGTATATATTTCCACAGACGAATAAAACATTACGAAAATATTCCTAGTATTCTAGATAATAAAAAATAACCTACAGCTCAGTAGTAAAAAATCTGAATATCTACATGGATTTGGACTTTACTGGAAAATCCGGATGAATAATACATGCAAGAAAGTGTTCACAATTCTTCACTCCCTAAATACATTTAAAGTCCAGCCGCTGGATATCCGGCTCTGACGTTTAGATTGTACGAGAGGTAAAAAGAAAAAAAACTCGCCCTCTACTGCCAATAAGGGAATAGTTCAGTGGGAATGGACGTGTACCACAACCAGTCACTGCTCTTGACGCAGCTATAGCGCGCTAGTAAGGTGTGAAGTTGCTGAGATGTTGTCAGCTGTATTTCTGCTAACCGCATACATAAAGCGGCCCCTCACACTGAATACCTATGTCGTGAAAACGCCAGACCCAGTGGCTGGACTATAGAAACTTCCGGAAAAACTGCACTTAAACTAGCGTGAAATATTTTAAGTCCTACAGAGCAACAGTGCGCATGCGCCAGAGTTTATAGAGCCAGCGATAACCCACATATCGATTATCATCCTCGATTACTATCCGCCGCTGTGAAATTTAAATGACCAATAAATCCCCAAATCTATGTTACAAAATATATTAATAATATTAAAATTACCAAACGTTTATTAAAAATGGGCGTACACTTACTTATCACTCCCTAACGTTGATCCAACTAGCGACAACCCAAAAAACAGCGATAGAAAGATCAAAGACTAAGTAATATAGTCTGTGGAGAAAATAGCAGTTAGCATCACAATATTGTCTAACAGTGTCATAATATTGTGATTTGCGTATTTAAATAAATACTTCAAAATTGTCTAATAATGTTATAAAATTATTTGAAAAAGTTTAAAATAAATAATGTTAATAAACACAGAAGAAGAAGAAGAAGAACTATAGTTTACAACAATAGAAGTGAAAAATCAAGCGCTAGTAGAAGTGCAGTTGAGCCAAAACTTCCTTCCCACGAAATTAGAACAGATAGTAGTTCAGACCCTTGTAATTCCTCATTTCGATTACTGCGACATATTACTAATTGATCTGACAACTGACCAGACCTTACTTAGAGACTACAACTTTCTCATAATGCATAGGCCTACATTCGATTTGTATTCAGTTTCCGACGTCATGACCACGTGTATCCGTCTTTTCAGGTGTTATCATAGCTTCGTCTAAATGATCGAAAAACTCTACATTCACGTGTTCTGTAATTCCAAATTCTGCATACTCATTTATCAACGCGTTTTTCAAAATGTATCGGCTAATCGCAATTTAGGCACAATATACTAGGCCTACTTTACTTTGAGTACGCCTATCACAGCACAGTATATTTCTGTACTTTGAATATTTTACAATATCTAAGAATTTAAATCTAAATTAGCTGATATTTTAAGTTCGAAACATTGAAAATGCTGCATAACAACTGTATACAATATTTTGTATATACTTATAAATATTCATCTAAGAAGTATTTTTAAATATTTTATTTTATTTCATTTTATGTTTCTTAACCTTAATATTAGACTATATTCACATTGTGCATTATTTATTCTGTACTTTAATAGATCCAGTTCGGACAAAGATAATATTAGAAAATAAACCAATAGAACAAGTAGTAACATATAACTTCCTAGGTTGCGAAATATTTACACAGCACAAACAGATATAAATAACAAAATAAGTTTAATTATATAACAGGTACACTAAGAAGAACTTTGAAAAATAAAGATAGGAAAGACTCTATAATGAAATTATACAAGACAATGGCAGTGCCTATTATTACTTATGGATCCGAAACATGGACACTGACAACACAACAATCTGCCAGGATACAAGCTGCTGAAATGAGATTCCTCAGACCAATAGCAGGATATCAAAGAACAGACAAAATACATAACACAGAAATAAGACAATTAAAAATAGAGGAATTAAACTCGACAATAGAGAAATACAGAACAAACTGGAATGAACACCTGGCAAGGATGACTGAGAATAGAATACCAAAAGCAGCATACAACTATTCAGCACGAGGAAGAAGAAGTTTGGGAAGACCAAGGAAAAGATGGAAAGAGCCGCAATTTGGAGCCGGAACAGGCTAGTAAATAAGCCTAAACCGTGAAGAAGAAGAATACTTTAATGGATGGATAGATAGATAGATAAATCATCGTCCGATTCTTAATAGCCAATTTTGTCGGTCCATCCAATCTCCTGGTTGTAGATGTTTCTCCTTCATGTATAAATATATTCCCTGACTCCAGGTGGTTATAGGTCTTCCTCTGCCTCGTCTTCCCTCAGGTTTCCATTCCAAAACACATTTTGGTAGCCGATCCTCTTCCATTCACCGGACATGTTCATACCACCTTAATTGCTGAGTTTCTAATTTTTTCTCTTCTTGAAATTCTTGCTGCCCTTCGTATAAAATCCATTTCCGTTGCCAAAAGATACTTACTTGTTTTTGTTGTTAATGGCCAAAGTTCTGTCTGTACTTTATTAATATTTTTAAATTATAAATATCAGTATATACAATTTTGTATTTTATTATTCGCTGGTTGAGTGGAAGGGAAGACATTGCGGTAGTTTAAATAAAGCATTGTTATATTATTACATATATTTATATGGGGGCACGCTGTAGAGTACTTTGTTAAAGCAATACGCTGCAAACGGGATGGTCGGAGTTCGGATCCTGGTTGGTAAGGATTTTTAAACTGGCCAAAACCTTCTGGCTACAGTATGGCCCTAGGATCGACTTGGCCTTTAACGGATATGAGTACCAGACGCTACTTATAGGGATGAAGACGGCCGTCACACATGGCTGACAACCACGTTGACATTTTGTGCCGATTATCTAGAAATGTGGGACCCTTAACCTCTTTCCATCCCAGGGGCCTTCTTAGGTCTGTAGTAAAAGTGATCCCACTACAGGCCTTAGTAATTCTGCCCTAGGGCAGGTCTTTCACTGCAATCATAGTATTCCCATGCTATTTTTTGCTGTTTTACTAGGGAATTATAGGTGTGGTAGCTTCCCGTTGCTTTCCTCGCCGATTAAGGATGATGGTCGGATGATCTTCGGGGACCGTTGAGGCCTTATATGGTCCTTTTTAAAAATATCAAAATTCAGTGAAAAGTTGAAAACGTCGAATGTTATTATACACTATTACAAAGATAAATACCAAGTAGATAGTACAACTGTCACAAGATTGATGACCGGATAAGAGGTACTATACCAGGATTCCTAGCCAAATTTTGGAATTCCTTAGATTTGGGCAGAGTGTATCTTTCTAAAATTGTCATCGCTGTCATTAGAGGATCAATTTCAATTTTAAGAAACCATTTTTATATATAGGCCTACAATTTGAATTTTTTAAAATGTATTTAGAAAATGTATTTCATAAATTCAAAACATTAATTGTATCACTTATCACTTTGTCCTTGAGGCAATCCTCTGATGAGGAATGTTGTATATAATAAAAATATGCAATAGTATTAGCAGAAGAATAGATACATCTCCCTTGGAGGAGGTATTAAATAGGGCCATATGTATAGAACCAGAGAGAAAGCGTCTAACAGTTAACTCAAGGATGATATGGGAGATTAACATTAATTATTGTTTTTAGGGAGATGAATTATACAGGAAATTATTGGAAGGAATTAGTCTGCGCAGCCATGAACCTCCGGGTTCGGTAGCACCATTGAGTTACTTAATCGAATTTCACTGCTTTTCATATCAAGTCTTTACGTAGCTGAGAGGAACCTCGTTTCAGACCTTAAACTTAAAAAAAGTAATATAAAATTAAATAAGCTTTTTACGATAGTAAAATAATCATCATCAACAACAACAAGGATTAAGCCCAATGGCCTGTTCCGATCTCATTATAGGTCGAATTGCTCCTTCCATCTCTTCAATGGTCTTCCCAACATTCTTCTCCCTTTTGGTTTATAATTATACATTCTTCTTGATATATGCTGTTCATTCATTCGTAATACGTGCTGAAGATAAGCATTTTGATAATATTTTATTCTTTCACAGAGGTTAAATATATTAAGTTCTGTTCTTTCTTTTTATCGGTCCTTTGGTATCCTGCTATTGCGCTCAACATCTTCATTTCAGCAGCCTCTATTTGTTTACTACCTGGCTTTGTTAATGTCCAGGTTTCACAACCAAAGATAACAGATGGAACTGCCAATACTTTATAAAACTTCAAAATAGTTTATTTTATAGTCTTAAAATCTGACGCTAAACTATTAAGTTAAAATTATATCATCAACGTCATCATAGTACATTCACGAATTTAGGCAATTTTTTTTACCGGTTTCTGCCTCAAGAGAAAAACCGCCCAAAAGTCTTTTGAATGGACGTCCTGGTCTTCTTCTTCCTGCAGGTTGATAGAGCTTAACATTTGTTTGGGTGAGAAATACATTTTGCTTTCATAGATTTTGAAAAAGCATTCTACACAGTCAAGAGACCAAAACTTTTAATATATTGGAAGAAATATACTAAATTTACTTCTGCAGAACATACAAAATGTTTACAAAGTCAATACCATAAAGATTAAATTAAATAACAGATTTTCCGAACAAGGAATTATAAATCCTGGTGTGAGACAAGGCTGCCCCCTATCCCCAACACTCTTTGCGATCTGTATCAACGAAGTAAGATGTTGTTGAGACAAGAAATATAAATTTGGAATAAGAATATCTGAAAATATAAAATTAAACACCTTATTATTTGGAGATGACCAAATAATAATTGTAAATTCAGAAGATAATCTGCAGAAAGGTCTTTACGAACTTAACAAAATTGCAGAAGAATATGGATTGAAGATATCTACAGAGAAAACAAAAACTATGGCATTTGAATGTGTAGGTCCTGTCAGAAGTAAAATTGTACTTGACAATAACATTTTGGAGCAGGTGAATAATTATCTTCAAGCCACAGTTAGTCCAAAAACATTCAAGACTGAAAGTGTATAAAACACTGGCTCTTCCAACTCTTTTGTATGGTAGCGAAGTATGGATATTGAAACACAAGGATATACAGAGACTTAGATATGCTGAAATGAGATACCTTCAGAAGTTAAAATTATACTTTTCACTAAAATGCGGGATTTCATTGTATCTAAATTTGGGAGTTTGAGACTTATTTATAAATGAATGGAAGAATGGTGTATATAGTGCGTGAGATCTAAGTAAGTGATTGACATTTTATTCATTTGGCTGCTGAACAATGTTTTGTTACCCGAATCAAGGGACTTATGACTCAATGTTGACATCATTCCTGTAAAATATATTGTAGTGAAACATGATTTTGGACAATGAAAGCAAGAGGCAGCCAGTGAGATTTATAAATGTCAATCGTACTTAAATCTCACGCACTATAATTAAGATAATATAGCTTAAAAATAGCTTAGTTGTATAGTGCAGTTTTGGCTTCCTTAACCGCTTTTGAGGGCTCTACGGTGCGGTAAGAGGGGGCGAGCAACTATCCTCAGTTTAGAAAACATAATAGTTGCTACACGTTGAGTTTTTCTATCTACTAGTTCTGTGATAGTGAATCGTTTTGATTTCTAATAAGTTTGAAGTGTTCATTATAAAATAGCGCTGTTTTTATAACAATTTATTTTATTACGATAATAATAATAATAATAATAATAATATTATTATTATTATTATTATTATTATTATTATTATTATTATTATTATTATTATTAGAACGCTGACAACAGACCACTCAAATGACATCTATACGAAAACATGTGTAACTAAATTAATATGGTTCAAATTCTCCCTGTAGGGGGGAGAGCGTCTAAATCTCCGTTAAGGGAAAACATGAAAGATTATTATTATTATTATTATTATTATTATTATTATTATTATTATTATTATTATTAAGGAAATGTTTTTTGCATGACTACTAGTTCTCTCCCCCTCCTGTCACGCGCCTTTGGTATCACAAGACGGCTACAGTTACAGAACTGGACTGTACACAGAAACCTACGAATTGCGTTTGTAGTTCAGTTAATTGATATCTGGTTTCTCCATATTTCTTCTCCCGTAGCGGCATTCCGTTGAAAAGTATAGTAGTAGGCGTACTGATCGTGTATTAACATCGTTCACTCTATTTTTTTTATAGTTCTTTGTCTATTGAAAGGAAACGTAAATATTTTGAATATCTGAACTATCGAGAATACTCATTCGAGGAGGCTGTCCATGTCCTTGTTTGGTCAAAAAAGTGTGTGTGTGTGAGATCCAATGTTTAATCTCTCTCTCTCGATGCGTCGTGCCACTTATAAGTCCCGGGAGGTGTGGGCACATAAAAATACCTGTAGGGTGAGAGGTTAAACTGGGATGGAGAAGAACAATTAAGAAAAATTGAACGTTCTCTTCATTTAAATATTCTGGATACTTCAATGTGATCCAGAGTTAAAAATCATCTCCCTGTAAGGACTGGATGGTGTAGAAGTATCTGCAAATTGGTTAAACTAAGGAAGAGAAAGAGAAGTTGCACGGTCTCTTCGTCATTTAAGATAATTATTTACATATTTAATTAAATAAAAATAAAACAGTTTTGTGTGATTTTCATATTTGTGAAGATATAATTTTAAAGTTTTACATGTTTGTGACAAAGGAAAGAAGTTGGACCTTTTAGAAGTTGTAGAAATAAATAAATAAATTGAAAAGTGGTAATAAACTGTTAAATTCCCAACTAGATTTGAATGAATCGCCTCTTTTAAATTTATAATAGAGATTGTAAAAAAAAAATATTGTTGCATAGTTACAGTTGTTATGTACTATAATAACACAATTCATTAATTTGTTACCATGTCTGAAGAAGGTACAAAGTACCGAAACAGGTGTAACTAAATTATATCTTAATAAATATGAAATTCACATAAAACTGTAAGTTTTATTTATATTTAATTAAATAAGTTATGGATTTTCATCAAGTAAACACCAATTCAATTGATTAATTATTTACGGATAATCATTTGATGCTAAATTACTATTAGTTGCAATTAGTTTATTTTGGCAATGATTGAATGTTTTCAATACTGTTATTTTAACACAGTTCCAATGTCATTATAATATTATAAGTGTGCATATTTTGTGGTATTAATTTAATTGAAAGAATCGGAAACAGAAATATAAAAATACTGTTAGAAAATCCAGGTTAGAGGTTGATGTGTGGGCAGCTCCTCACTCATCGTAAAAAAATATAAAATGCTAAAAAAAAACTAATCTTAAGCCCTCGGAATTATAAGTCCATACTAGAGAGCACAATGTTAAATGGATCGAAAGTTTGGACAATGACACAACATGCCAACAGAATAACTGTAGTTGAAATGGATTTTTGGAGAAGAGCTGCCAGAAAATCTCGACTGGAAAGAATTAAAAATACAGAAATTAGAAAATGGATGAATGCAGAAAGAAGTATAATGGATGAGATTGAACACAGAGGGCTAAAATGGTAGGAACATGTAGGAAGAATGCAGGATGGAAGACTACCAAAGGCTGTATATGCATGGAAAATTTAAAGAAGGAGCAAAAAAGGAAGACCAAGAACAACCTGGAAGAATAACATTCAAAATTCAATGAGGGAATTTGGTGTAACAGATGAAGACACAGAAGACAGAGAACGATGGAGAACTTTAATTGAGGGAAATATGTAAATGTTTGTTATAAACTGATAGTCTGTAAGTCCGTAGTCATTTATCAATATTTTTAAAAACCCATGTTAATTACTAAGATTGGTTGGAGAAAACTTCAATGATGAGGAAAATTCTCAAAATGAAAGATGAAGAGAAAATACATCTATAATTCCGGAGCTATGACGAAAATCTTGCAGTTGCTATATTGAGGCTTACTACAGGATATGACTGCTTAGGAAAACATCTTCATAGAATTGGTGTATAAGTGTTCTCAAGGTGTGGAAATGGACAGAGAACATTTAATAAACTGTGTAGCCGATCAAGATGTGACATCCAAGTATTGGGAAACAAGGAGAATAACTTTGTTGTTAACCTCAGAACATTAGCTACATACATACATACATACATACATACATATATTTTGTGGAATTATAATATTTTTTGAAATGGGTATTCCTATAGGAAGAAAATTACTGTATTCATTGTTGTTTGCAGATGATCAAATCATTTTTGCAGGGGATGAAGATAATATGAAATATATTATAAATAAACTAATGGAAGAATATAAAAACTGGGGACTGAATATAAATTTACAGAAAACAGAATATATATGTGTTTGGGAAAGGATGTGGATGACCTCATACTTGAAACAGGGAAAATAAAAAAAAAATGTGAATTTTTTTTAAATATCTTGGGTCAATAATTACAAGTTTAGGTACCTGTGAGAGAGATGTACAGACTAAAATTGCAATGGCAAAAAAATGCAACTAAGACATTACATGGAATAATTTGGAATAAAAATATTACAAAGGAAACTAAAATGAAAATTTATAAGACCATAATACAGAATATTTTGTCATATGAAAGTGAAACTTTGTCTATGAAGGAATTACAAAAGAATAAAATTAAAGCAGTTGAATTTGATTATTTTAGAAGAAGCCTCCAAAAAACAAGACAGGATAAAATAAGAAATGAATTCCTTTGGAGAGAAATGAATGTCCCCACTTCTGTTGTTAAGAGGATCGATAATCAAACGCTTAAATGGTATGGCCATGTACAAAGAATCGCAAATGAAAGGTGGCAGACCAAGATGGAAATGGAAAACCTACGTCAGAACTATAATGGATGATAGGAATTTGGAAGAGGGAGATTGGAATAATAGAGATAAATGGAAACTGAAGACGGCAAACCTATAAGTGGGGGAAAGCCGAAGAAGAAGATTATTTTAAAATTATTTTTCAAAGCCCAAGAGTCAGATCTGGTAGACTAGTGTTTCCATACTCGCCTCTGGTTACAAAGTTCGTGGGTTGAGACCCGGCTGGGGCCAAAGGATTTTTCAGGGCGCATTAATCCTGAGCATGGGTTTTTTTTCGGAAGGGAATTAAAGCCATGGATCCAGTGTCTTAGGTTTACGGTTCATAAAAGAACCTGATCCTGAAAAAAAGAGACCTCGGAACAAAATTTATCAGCTTTTTCACTTATAGATTTGAATTGCACATTAATGACTGTAAATGTTAAAACGCGTATTTAAATAAAATAAAAGATGATAACTCAAAAGCTAAGATTAAATTAACTGCTTAAGTTATTTATAATTTATGTTAATTTTAAAATTGCATTCATGTGTATTTATACAAATGACGCCACCAGTGCATTACATAAATGTGTGGGCAAGCTACCAGTGTTGTTTAGAGCATCATTATTGAACTATGCCTCTTTGGAGCTAAGTTCCAGTTGTGATGTACACAAACCAGATGTATGACTGCATTTTCATTGGTCGGATTAAGGTTTTACCTTTAAGCGTGTAAGAAAATGCATTTCGCTAACACCCGAAATCAAGGAAATCAAAATGCAGGGCTATTCAGAAAGAAGGAACAGGCTTCAAACATTTATTTCTTCCAAACTACAAAAAATAGAAACACAATTCCAATGTTCCTGGAAATAGAAAAGTTCAAATTTCACTATCGTATGCATTCAATATGAGCACCATGTGTTACAGACACATATCAAAACGGTGGCTCATTTCTTGCCACACACGATTCAGCTGGTCTCAGAGCTTCAACATTTTGATGTCGCAGATTTTCAAGAGTGTCAATCATGGGGATAGAGACGCGGTCTTTTACGTAACTCCACAGATAAAAATCACACGGGGTTAGGTCTGGTGACCTGGGAGGCCAACGCCGTGGTGATGAAATTGATCTTCTGCTCCTCTTCCAATACAACGTCCAACGTCGGACGTGGTTATTGAAATGCGGCCGTGATCGGAACTTCACACTTTTCTCGTTACAGGAACGTTGGTATTGTTTTTATGTTTTGTAGTTTGGAAGAAATAAATGTTTGAAGTCTGTTCCTTCTATCTGAATAGCCATATATATATATATATTATCCAGCACATGTCTATATAAGTTGTATGGGAGAATCTTAAAATGTATAATTACAATTTTAGTAGTTAAATAAGCATTGTTTAGTCTTATGCATGCGCAATGCAGAATATGTTGGAATTTCAATCGTTGTAAATGGCAAAATTTCTTAAAGCATTGGAAAGCAAACATTTGAAAAGCGGAGTGAAATAATTTATTTTGACTTTTTAACTCATGCCCCAAGTGGGAGTCAATAACCAATCATGTTTCAATGAATTTTGTTTTACAACCAATGGCAGTCGTGCTTGATCTCGCTCTTTATCGAATTCCCTTTACCAGCTCCTGCTTTTGGGATAAAGAAAACTCTTCCTTTGTAATATTCTGAACAGGACAGAGTATTATTTTGCAGTGACTGACTCTCCAACAAATACATTGAATGCAGCAAATAATGAACGGATTCCTTCGAACTACACATTTGATATTTGTGCTTTCAATAATTGTTTTTTTAAATAATGCTTTTACTGAGTTTACTAAAAAAATATAAATTAATAACCTATAGTAATAGGCCTATACAGTTTGATGTGTTAATTTTTTCTCCACTAGGGAGCATTGTTACAATATTGCGATCCTATTTGGCAATAAATAATATGATCAAATTGCAGTGAATAACAAATTAATCATCACACATTTCTGATTTGTTTTCAAACATCGCCGTTTACATTAAATATATAAATATTTTTAAATACCGGTAACTATATTTAAATAATTATTTGTGAGTAAACAGCTTAATTTTATTCGTTCAATTGTCCTAACAAATGCCACTCTTGATTTCCAAATCCTCTAGACAAGTTCACTCCTCACTTTGTGACTCGTGAATTTATCGATCATTTGGAAATCACTCGTGACATTACTTATGAATATTTGAACAATATCCCGCATTAACCATTAAAAATATGGTGAAAATAACAGCAGATTTACGGGTAAGTCAGCATTGAACACAAATTATCATAAGTAATGCCACGAGTGATTTCCAAATTATCGATAAATTCACGACTCACGAAGTGAGGAGTGAATTTATCTAGAGAATTTGGAAATCAAGAGTAGCATTTGTTAGGACTATTTAACGAATAAAATTAAGCTCTTTACTAAAAAATAATTATTTGAATATAGTTACCGGTGTTTTAAAATATTTATATAGTTAATGTAAACGGCGTTGTTTGAAAACAAATTAGAAACGTGAGGTTATGTATATTCACTGCAACTCGATCATATTATTTATTGCCAAATAGGATCGCAATATTGTAAGAATGCACTCTAGTGGAGAAATAATGAAACACATCAAACTATTATAATCAACATTATAGGTTAATCATTTATATTTTGAATAAACAACTCAGCAAAATCGCTGAATCTATTCATTATTTGCTATATTCAATGTATTTGTTGGAGAAAAATAATGGTCTAACCTGTTCAGAATATTAAAAAAGGAGGAGCTTTGTTTATCACACAAGCAGGAGCTGATAAAGAGAAATCGATAAAGAGCGAGGTGAAACACGACTGTCATTGGTGTAAAACAGAATTAATCGAAACGTGATTGGTCATTGACTACCATTTGCGACATGAGTTAAATAGTCCTCCTAATGAAATTGTATCCGTAAATAAATGTTATCTATCGACATCATGGGAAAAAGAGTAAAACGTCTAATTAGGTAGGCCCATATATTTTTTGTCATAAATGACCTAAATAAGAAATTAAGTTCTAATTTTTTGTACCATCTTATGTTGTATTCAGTCTTATTTCCCGTAACATGAGGCGCTGCCTAACAACAGTGTTTCTATAGAACACAATTCAGTGATATGGCGCTTACAGGTATACGACGGTTACCAATAGACTGAGTCGGCGAAGTAATATCTCATGCAAGTTTGTTTACAGCACAATTGGAACTTAGCCCGGAATTATATTCCAGCCACTGGATATCCGGCTCTGACGTTTTCACGACAGTGTTGTCGATATGGATATTCAGTGGGAGGGGCTGCTTTATGTATGCGGTTAGCAGAAATACAGCTGACAACATCTCAGCAATTTCAAACCTTACTAGCGGCGTCAAGAGCAGTGATTGGTTGTGATAGACGTTCACTCCCGATTCAACTGTTTCCTATTGGCAGTAGAGGGCGAGTTTCTCCCTTTACCACTCGTACAACCTAAACATTGGAGCCGGGGATCTAGTGGCCTGGACTTTAGTATTAGAGAAGATAGTAAATGGTGTATCGTGCGGTGAGATGACATGAGCGTTTGGTATCACAGTGAGAGTTGCCAAGTTGTGAGATCATTATAAGTCAACAATGATATCAATTAAACAGCTAGAACAATGGTCGGCAACTGGCGGACCGTGGTCAAAGTTCGGACCGCAGAAGGTCAAAAACTGATCGCCATTCAACTAACAAAAACATAAAATGAATGAACTAAAACATAAAAAGAAAATTTCCGATTAGGTTAATATAAACAATGTTTATTTAAGTAGGCTAGTTACATTCTTTCAACATTTCAAAACATGAGAACAATTTTGTTGCTCATTGTAATTGCTAAGCTGTGCAGCGCAGAAGAGTGCGCTGGAGAGCGGGGACGGAAGAGAGAAACTAAGCGGCCGGCACAGCATATTATGTTATGTTGATCCACATACACAGCGGAAACAGATATAAATAACAAACTAAATAAGTTTAATTATATAACAGGTACACTACAAAGAACTTTGAAAAATAAAGCGAGGAAAGACTATATAATGGAATTATACACGACAATGGCAGTGCCTATTATTACTTATGGATCCGAAACATGGAGAGTGACAACACAACAATCTGCCAGGATACAAGCTGCTGAAATGAGATTCCTCAGACCAATAGCAGGATATCAAAGAACAGACAAAAAACATAACACAGAAATAAGACAACAACTAAAAGTAGAAGAATTAAACACAACAATAGAAAAATACAGAACAAACTGGAAAGAACACTAGGCAAGGATGACTGAGAATAGAATACCAAAAGCAGCTTACAGCTATTCACCACGAGGAAGAAGAAGTTTGGGAAGACCAAAGAAAAGATGGAAAGAGCAGCAATTTGGAACCGGAACAGACTAGTAAGTAAACCTAAACCGTGACGAAGAAGAAGGAGAAGAAGTCGATCCATATAATCTCTGTACACCCCCCCCCCAACGTAACACACCGTGGACTAGTGATTATGCTCCTTGCCTCTGGTCCCAAGGATCGCGGGTTTAAACCCGGCCGGGGTCGATGGATTTTTTAGGACGGAAAAATCCAACGAGCAAGTCCTCCGGGAGGGACTTTAAGCCGTGGGTCCCAAGTCTGAAGATTTTCAGGCTCGTTAAAAATCCTTAAGCCTGAATGAAAAGGCCTCTAAGCAAAATTTACCGAATTCTCCCGTCCTAGTACTACCTTGGTTTCCTATATGTCAGTATGAGGCGGAACGCTGTCCACGTACCACTCAAAATGACATCTATACGGAAAGAAGTGTAACTAAATTAGTATGGTTCAAATTCTTCCCTGTAGGGGGAGTGCGCCTAAATCTCTGTAAAGGGAAAACATAGGCTTACAATACAATATAAGAAATTTTACAAATTGCTCTGACATTGACAACATTTGAAGCCTGTTTTAATCGGAGCAGCCATATGCATTTAAATATTTGTGTTCGTAACTAGAACGAAAGCATAACATACTTTATGAAACTTATCTTTCAGGCGGGTGTACTCGGCGCCGGCAACCTCTGACATAAAAGCGCAGCCTTTGCAGTACGATTTCTTTGGTAAGTGCCAACATACGCTTTAATACGCAAGCGGCTCCTTTGCGGTACGTCGTCATAAGTATCGCTCAAGTTTAACGGCCGCCCACCTTGAAGACACTCTTCGCATAAGCTGCTCCCCGCGTGAATCAACTTTAAAAAACTGGCTCAAGACCGCAAATGTAATTTCTCCCATTGATTTTTAATACAAATATGCCCATCGGGAAAATAAACTATTTTGAAGTTTTACAAAGTATTGGCAGTTCCATCTCTTATCTATGGATGTGAAACCTGGACATTAACAAAGGCAGATAGTAAACAAATAGAGGCTGCTGAAATGAAGATGCTGAGAGCAATATCAGGATACCAAAGGATCGATAAAAAGAAAAATGAAGATATAAGAACAGAACTTAATATATTTAATCTGTGTGAAAGAATAAAATATTATCAAAATGCTTATCTTCAGCACGTGTTACGAATGAATGAACAGCGCATACCAAGAAGAATGTATAATTATAAACCAAAAGGGAGAAGATTGTTAGGAAGAGGAAAAAAAAACCCAAATGTAGAAATATAAGGTATATTCCATATAGACCCTAAGACCATTGAAGAGATGGAAGGACCAATTCGACCTATAATGAGATCGGAACAGGCCATTGGGCCTAATCCTTGTTGTTGATGATGATATGCCTATCGTATTTCATATAATTTTGTGAGTGAAAATAAAAATTTAGGACCTCGACAAAATTTTTCAAACGCATCCGGATCCCACAAAAAATTACTTGCCGATCCCCGAGCTAGAAAATCAAATAGCAGTGGGGCATGTTTAACCCTTAAATTCATAATGTATCCTTTTGGACACATCAGTTTGTTTAATTCATTTAATATTTTAAATAAATTAGAATAAAACGAACAAAAAGAAACCACTTAAATGTGTGTCTAATTATACAATACACCTAATAATAACAAGATTCCGTTTCCACTGCGGTCCGTCACATTCGAATAACCAACAGAAGAAATTTGTGTTTTGCCAATTGAAGGGTAAAATTTACTCTCTAAAGTGACAAAATGGGTCCACTTAATTCATGCTATGATGAAAACTATAGGATGAATGTTATTGTCTCATTGACCTTGGTTCATTCTAATTAACATACTTAGTTAGAGTGACGAATAACTTATTTAAATTTTTAAATTATTCAGTTTAGACTGGTTAGTATGAGGAAAACCAAACCTCAAGGACAGGTTCCACGGTTCCTACTTTTTCTCTTTCTTTTCTCCTATTTATTTATGTAGTTCTTATAATTCCCATAGGCCGGTCATCTGTAGACAGAGAGAAGGATCACTGAATCAGGCACACAATGTTAGGGCTCCCTGAATTGGTAGTTAGTAGGATGTTAAGCATAGGATAAGATACACATGCACTGACCAAGGCGAAGATTTAAAATATTCTAAGTAATCAATTGATTTGGCGTGTACTTGATGAAAATCCATATTTATGTTAACAGATGACATTGTGTTTATAGCGAATTCAGAAGACGACTTACAACGTTCAGTCCGCTCTTTTCACCAAATTGCAATAAACTGCAACATGGAATTCTCAACAGAAAAATCTAAAGTCATGGCTTTCCTAGGAAAAGACCCAGTTCGCAGTAAATTTGTTATTAATAATAAAATATTACAACAAACCAACACATTTAACTATCTCGGATACCAAGTTACATACGAAGAGGAAAAATATTTTAGTCAAAAAATTATAAAATTTAACAGAGTAACAGGAATTAGGCCTATAAATCATATTTTCAAGCCAAACACAGTACAACAACACACACTGGCCAGACCCATATTATGTTACGGCAGTGAGGCCTGGACAATTCGCAGTGTAGATGAACAAAGACTAACTGCGGCAGAACTGAAATTTATGAGACGCACTGCATGTTACTCAAGAACGGACCATAAAAGGAATTATGAGATTCTCAAAGAATTACAAACAGAATCAGTCATGGAATATGTACAAAAATACAAAAACAACTGGAAATCTCACGTAAGAAGAACGAGCAGAGCAAGAATACCACGTCAAATCTTAAATTACCAGCCACCAGGCAAGAGATGTTTGCGCAGGCCCTTCAAACGTTGGATTGAGACTAACAGACCGCTAGGTCTATCACATGAAAGGAAGATGAAGATGTTAATTAAATATAAAAAAACTTTAAAAGTTTTATATGATTTTCATATTTATCTTAATATATAAAAATTACGTGTCACGTTGTTTGTCCGCGATGGAATCCTAAACTACTGATTTTAATAAAATTTTGCACACTGTGTGCTGTTTGATCCAACCTAAGACCTACGGTTGCTTATAACTAAATTTATAGTCGCATTATTTTTTATTGCAAATTATTTGTTTATTATTTAACAAAGAGTTATAATTATCTGTGAGTTCCATACGATTCTAACAGATGACGGTGTAAGGTAATTGGTTTATTATTTAACCAGGTGGCTGTGCTTTTTGTTGCAACCGCGAATTTCAATTGAATTACAAATATTGATTATTTCATAATTTAAGTGTGTTTGTGTTTATTTTATTTTCAATATATTGATAATAATATTAATTTCGTGTGTAAGTATTAGTTTTAAGTAATCTGGCTGAAAGACAGCAACTTAATTTAAATTTAACTGGACCGAGAAGGGACATTGAACGATATGGCGAATCAGTTCTAGAGACCATGAATGATAAGATATCAAGTGAATTTCCGCAAATTGGTATAGGCCTATGTGACATAAATCTTACATTTAAGAAGAATGTCAATTTAAAAACATATGAAGGTCCTAAGGAACGGAATAACAGAATTGTAAGTAAGTCTGTTAGTTATAATAATATGCCTAATATTACAGAAACAATCTCCATGCCTCAATTAAATGAAAAACAAGATGACTATAATATATCACAAGATGATATTACTATACAGAGACTTCTTGATGATGATGAGAATCCAAATTGCCAAGAAGTTCGTAGAAAAAAACGAAAGTATATTGAAATCAGCATGCCTTCTCAAAATATTCCATCAATAAATGTATATAATCCTTATGATACACGTATGGATGATACTGAGAATGCAGACAACATAAATTCATCTCAATCAACAAAACCACTTCCACATAAACCACCACCCATATTTATACCGGGTGTAGTTAACGTACCAGAACTAAAAAAAATGTGTAAAACAAAAACTTTCTGATTTAGATTTCTCACTTAGTTTACTACAACATAATTTAACGTATACCTTAGCCACAACAACGCGTGGCCGGGACATATATATATATATATATATATATATATACAAACAAAGTCGGATTAGTTACACTATTTATAACTCAAGAACGGCTGGACCGATTTTTATGATCTTTGATTTGTTGGATTTGTTTCCGCCCCGAATAGCAGATAACTATTAAAACATTGGAAAAATTAACGTAAAAATATTTAAAGGCGATGCGACGTTCGCCGGGCTAGCTAGTATATATATATATATATATATATATAATATATAATATATAATATATATAATATATAATATATATAGGGGCACGCCGTAGCGTAGTGGTTAAGGCACTGAGCTACAAGCCGGAGGGTCGAGGGTTCAAGTCCCGTTGGGGTCAGGATTTTTAAACTGACCCAAACCCTCTGGCGGCACTATGGCCCTGGGGTCGACTCAGCCTCTAACGGAAATGAGTACCGGACGCTTGTTCTGGGGGTAAAGGCGGCCATCACGCAGGGTTGACAACCCGGCTGACAAAAGTGCCGATTGTCTAGAAAAAGTGGGAGCCTTAACCTCCTACTACCCCAAGGGCCTCCGGGCCTGTTGTGGGATCACTTTACTTTATATAATATATATATATATATAAATTAGTTACAGCAGTTTCAGTACTTTGTACCTTCTTCAGACGAATTTTATCATGATTACGAATGTATTTTGTTATTATATGTTATGGAGTATTATATGTACTGGAGTTTATATATAATAACAAATTAATTTGTAACCATGATAAGATTCTTCCAAAGAAGGTACAAAGTACTGAAATAGGTGTAACGAATTTGTATTTTAATAAATACGGAAATCATATAAAACTTTAATAAACGTTTTATTTTTATTTAATTAACATAAAATCTTTTACCCCACTGGGAATCAAACCTGATGTCGGAATGGAACGTTGAGTTATGTATTCCTAGGTTAAGGAGCTAATTCCTTACATCATATAAGTGAAAAAAATAGATGTGACAACAGACCTCAGGCATATACGTTAATAGACAATGACTCGTTTAGCGTTCAAGACGAATTTTTAAAAGGTTAATTTTAATAAGGCCATATTTCTTTTTACATATTCATTATAATTCACTGGCGTAATGCCGTAGGCCGAAATCACAATTTATAACAAAATATTTTGTTTATTGTAAATTATGTTTTTAATTTTTTTTATTGCAAATCTGTTTTTCAAATACCCATTTTAAACTATCTGCACCCAAGGCTAGATTTCATTAGGCCAAAAATGGTGAATTGTATTTTATTTTTAGACTTTTTTGACTTATTGATCCTTTTTTAGCTTTTTTTTTTTTTTTAGATCTTAACGGCTTTTAACTACATTTATTCTATTTGTATAATTCAAGAATCAGCAGAGTCTAGTCTCGATTTCAAATTATTTTAAATATACGATCTATGTTTTACTTTTCAGAGACATTTCACACTGCAAACTCTTTTGTTCTGCGAGAAACTATTGAAACGTCACAAAATATCCCGGTATTTTTAACCACCAGCCTCCTGACCTCCTGAACTATTGTAAGTTGCATTTTATGACCCTCCATGGTATCTTTACCTTGTCGTGGTGGAGTGGCTCGCGTGCCTAAATGATCCTGAGAGCTATGCCGGCGGTAGCATTGCTGCCGATAGGGTTACCCATGCCGGACTGGTCGAAGGTGATAAGCCAGACGAAAAAAAGTACCTTGGGAGAAAGAGTGACGATCTTTCACCATAAAAATACAACCGTCAAGAAATGCGGATATGGGTTCATCTGGGGTAAAATTTTCCGGAGGTCAAATAGTCCCCCATTCGGTTCTCCGGGCGGGGACTACTTCAGGGAACCCATGCCAAAGGCTCAGAAGTAGATTATACAGGGAATGATTGGAAAGCATTAGCTCAGGATAGGGATGTATTAAGAGCTTATGTCCGCGCGGCCATGAACCTACGGGTTCGATAGTGCCAGTGAGTGAGTGTGAGTGACTAGTACAAGCGTAACTCTAATAGATCACCACAACCGTATATCGAAGCCAAAATCCCAACATGTCATAATTGCTTTTTGCCAGATTTACAGAATATATATTTTTTTCATCATTATCAGGTAGCCTGTGTTATGGCATCTCGACGTCAGAATCTCTACATAGCAATTGCCATAACATCTAGATAAATAAAAAAAAATATATATATATATCTGAAAATTTGGCAAGATGCATTTGTCATGTTGGTATATTTTGGAGTTGATATTTCGATATTTTAAACCAGACATTTTTTTTTACCTAACCTGAGATGAAGTGTAAGATTATATGAAAATGAATGAAAGGAAATGAAATATATAATGGGGGAGGGAAGGGTATGGAATTCGGGAAGCGGGAGAACGCTGAGAAAAACCAGATAAATCTCGATGTGGCTCAACAATAATGTCCCTCCGGAAACGCCAGGATTCGAACCTCAGATTCCAGTCGAGGCAGCCGCCCGTCCACCGAGACGGCAACTGGTGGTATAATATTGAATATGTTTCTAACATGCAGTTGTGGTTAACTGTAACAGGGAGCCGGAAGAAAATATGAATTGGACAAATATAATGTTGGTCTATCTGAAACTTGAAGTAATTTTTCTTCCTTCAGTATAACGACAATTTTTTATTTTTGCCGTTCTCGAATTTTGACTTATGTCCAGGCCAATACTATGATCTAACCTATGAACCAAATCTAGTGTAGGCCTATTGAAACTTGAAGCTATACCTTATCCCCCCTTCCCCCCCTTTACACTGTTTTCCTTCTTTTTATACCTTTTTGTTAACTTTCTGTTATTCTCACTTATATACACAAGGATAAAACACACACCCAGACCCATGGTGGAGATTAAAAATCCCCTACCCCGCCGGGAATCGAACCCGGGTCGCCGGAGTGGAATGTAGGGACTCTACCGACTACGCCACGGCGACGGACATTCTCTTAGTGATCCTAACATAAACAAACGCCAACAGCATCCTTCCGTTATTCACGCTACAATTACCGTCCCATTGACAGGGAGCACGTGTGAAGTTAATAAGACATGAATGGGGTAGATTACAAGAAAGCTGGTGAGATTCTTCACTGAACTTATGAAATACATTTAAAATAACTCTTTTTTTTGCCACTAATCAAAGGTTTGCCAGACTTGTGTTTTAAAAATTTAGGTGGCGGCACAGCAACAGAAGACTCGATACCATTCAGCCATTTTGTTGTATCAGAATCGACAGAAGCATGACTCAAAGCATCATCCGTTTGTAATAAAATATTTTTTAAGTTGTAATTACTGATTAGGTATATTTTAGAATATTTTCTATGTTTCGAATATTATTATTTTCATTCACGAAGGATAAAAAGTATATTTAGGGGACATGTTTGTAATTTAATGAAGGGAACTATTTTTTCGCGTACTTATTTACTTCTACATCGTACGTCGGTGTCCATAACCAATGAAAAAACGAGCAGGTCACTTGGTTTTGTTTTGATGAGGACCACTTTAAGAGCGGATAGACTTTAAGTAATTTTTATTCCCTCATTTATCTTTGATTATATTGTCTTTCCCGTCCTCGAATTTAAACTTTATCCAGGCTAATAGAGTGGTACAAATCTGTGACCTAATCTAATGTAGGCATATCTCGAAAAAATAAAACCCTAAACTCGCGTCCAACTCAGGGTCGGGTCGAGGAATGAACCCCTGATCTGTGAATGACAAGGGTGCCGGCCGACCACGCCTGACGCACCAACACAGGGGCAGATGAATGAAATGAAACGAAATGGATGAGATGAATGTGGAGAAATTATGGTAGGGGAAAACGGGAGAAACCCCGAGAAAAACCTCCACAAGCTCCGTTTAGTCCACCACGAAACCCACATGTATAGTTCGCCGATGAAGTGAATGAAAGCGAGGGACGTAGGGAGAGAGGGAATTCCAAGCGATAAAATACCAACTCGCCTACTGATAATAGGCACAGTCATTATACGTCACGTATCTGTGTGGTTTATTTCGGGTGCATTCTACATATTTATATTTTTATGTCTACTTTGTATAGTTAAATTTCTTTTTAAGTTTAGTTACAGTGCCTAATATTTACTTTAGTTTTAATAATGTCTCGTAAGAAAGGACAAACTATTCACAGCGAGGCGAGGGAGATGATTAAAAATGTTATTAAAGTGTGTGATGAAGAATCGAGATCAGGAGAACTGAAATATTTAATTTCCCAAAAAATAAACGTGTTGCTAAATATTGTATAAGCTGAAAATATATAAAACTATTATTCTACCAGTTATATTATATGGGTGCGAAACATGGACTCTTACTTTAAGGGAGGAAAGGAGATTACGAGTATTTGAGAATAAAGTTCTTAGGAAAATTTTTGGACCAAAGAGAGATGAACAGACAGGTGAATGGAGAAGACTACATAACAATGAACTACATGGTCTTTATAGGAAGCCAGATATAATAAGAACAGTTAAGTCCCGTAGACTGCGATGGGCAGGACATGTTGCGCGTATGGGGAATGAAAGACGTGCATGGAAACTTCTTGTAGGAAAGCCAGAAGGAAAACGCCCAGTTGGTAGACCAAGAATGAGGTGGGAGAACAACATTAACTATGATTTGAGGGAAGTAGATTATACTGGGAATGATTGGAAAACATTAGCACAGGACAGGGATGTATGGAGGGCTTATGTCTGTGCGGCCATGAACCTACGGGTTCGATAGTGCCAGTGAGTAAGTAAGTATATCAGAACACAGCGTATCCAATATAAGGAAGGAGGGTGTTGTGGCTGGTGAAACTGTACTCTAGGAAAAAAGAGACCTCGGGCTGAGGAACATAAAGCTCATTGTGACGATTTTGATAGAAGAGTGATTCGAGATATAATTAGGGACTTTTATCAGAACAAGAAGATAGTTCCGACAGCTCCCAAACTCCTTGAAGAAATTAAAAAACAATAGACTTCCCCTGGCAAGTAGACGCTTTAAGGAAGTTGCTACATTACATGGGTTTCAGATGGAAAAAAATGCGGCACTAAGAGAAAAGTTTTAATAGAGTGTCCAGACATAATTTATTGGCGGGCAAGATACTTGAGAACTATTAAAAGGTACAGAGATGAAGGAAAAAACATTATTTATATCGATAGACCTATAGGAATGCAAGGACACATAGCTCTTCGATTGCCTGCCTATATGTGCGAACTCAATGCAATAGAACTGGCATGGGCTGCAATAAAGAGATATGTTAGAGAAAATAATGTTACTGGTGACCTGTCCCTAACAAGACTACAGGAATTGACTCAAAGTGCGGTGAACTCAATCACACCGACAGATTGGGAGGGCTACGTCAGTCACGTTAGGTCTCTGGAAGATGAATTCTGGAAAAAGGATGGATTAATGGAAGATGTGATGGACAGTTTCATCATATCATTAGGAGGAATGGATTCGAGTGGCAGACTCGGAACTGGCACGCCCGCTAAGCTTCTAATGATAAGGTAAGTTATAGTACAATCCCTCGTGATATGATCTGCTGACTAATGAATTCATATTCCTTTCATACACTTCGTCTGCGGACTATAGTGACCGAGGTTCGATCTCGGGACCCCACCGGTGAGAGGCGAGCGTCTAACCGCTTGATCCATGGAGTCGCCTCGCATATCTGAAACTTGATGGTAAATAATGTTTTCCCCTCAATTTCATTGATTATATATCCATCATAGTAATTCTGCCCGAGGGCAGGTCTTTCACTGCAATCATAGCATTTTCACGCTATGCTTTGCAGCTTTACTAGGGAATTGTAAATGTGGTAGCTTCCCGTTGCTTTCCACACCGGTGAAGGATGATAATGATAAGGATGATGATGATAGCCATATGATTTCGGGGACCGTTTAGGCTTTAAAGTTTTCCTGACATTTGTGTTACAGGTAAGGAAAAACCCCGATAAAAACCTCACCCGGAAAAACTGCCCCGACCGGGGATCGAACCCGGGCCCGCTGCGTGACAGGGCAGCACGCTACCTCGAGACCACAGCGGTGGATGATTATATATATATATAACCTCTTCGAATTTTAAGTTTGTGTTCCTTATACCCAGGAGCATAAATATAGGCTACAGAAAAAATCTGCCCCTAGCGGAAATTTTTGTAAACTTACACATTGGGCTTTGGTAAATTTGGTCCTTGTCAATTTCTGATCCTTATGTGGTCGGTAAATTGGGTCCCCGGTCTAAGTAAATTGGATAGGTTCAGATAGTATTATCTAATGTTCTTACCTATTTGGTTATTAATATTCGATAGTATTACTTTATTACAAATTACAAATGTAAATGAGCACCGCTGTGGTTTCGGGATTGCGTCACTGCCTCGTACGCAGTGGGCCCGGGTATTTAGTGAACATATTTAAGTAGTCATATAAATAATATGAAGTTAAAAGAGGAATTAAACCCAAGTTTCCTAGGTGATGTTTTCTTTTCGGAGTTTTTCCTCACCTATAAGACAAATGTCAGGAAACTTTAAGGCCCAAACGGTTCCCGAAGATCATCTGGCCATCATAATCATCGTATTCGCCATGCTTATGAGTGGTTTATTTCGTCTTAATATTGTGTTGTATCCGAGGAGCCTCTGCATTGAGATGATTGTATCCGAGGAGCCTCTGCATTGAGATGATTGTATCCGAGGAGCCTCTGCATTGAGATGATTCCTCATTTCGAGGAGGTCCTCTACGTCCTCGCGTGGTTAAAAAAAGTGTGTATGTAATCCGTAGTTTAAAATCCCTCTCCCGACAGGTCATGCCACTATAAAGCACGGGTGGCGTGTAGAGGTTAAACTGAGTTAATGGAATGTGTTAATACAGTAAAAGCTCCTTATTCGAGTTTTCATTATTCGTGGGTTAAAAAATTGTGACACAGTTCCTGTATTCACGGCTAGAATTTTCCTTATTCACGGATCCAGTAGGTGTATTAGAAGGATTAGTATCCTTTGTTAATGCATCGGCAACCTTTTTACTGCAGGCACGTGTCAAGGCGGCTTTTACGACGAGCGATTTAAACCTAACGAACAAATGAATGTCAAAGTAAAACAAGCTTTATTGTCACTAAGCCTAAAGTTCGTTGTTAAAGGCCACCGCCGCCGTAATTCAAGTGCCGTTATGTCCGTTGATAAATGCCGCCTTCGCCACGATCGGTGTTTTATTGTTTCAACTTGTCATTCGTTGCAATAATTTGATTGAATAACACGTGTCTCTTCTGCTTTGTTGCCAGTTTGTAATGTCGAGTAAAAGGGAAGAACATTAGTTCCGAAACGTAGTGTTGCCGCTTAAAGTAAAAATATAAAAGCTTGACCGTTTACGTGTTGGCGAGGCGTTTGCATCTATATCACGCTGTTTCAATTTTAATGAATCAACTGTACAATTCATCAAGGAATCCGAAGACAAAATAAGGAAATGTATCGCTGAATTCACAGGTAAACATCAATCTGAATTGAAAGAGCTTATAAAAGCGGCGGCAAAACAGGAAAAAAAAAAAAAAAACTAAGTTCTTTAAGCCCTTGCCTAAGTCTGATAGTAATAACACTGAGCAACAATTTTTTTTTTCTCAGAAAGAAAAATATGTGATTGTGATAGTATTTTTTCTCCTGAATTCAAATATGACATCGGGATTTTCTCCTTCACGCAAGGTTTCCGAGAGACAGGTTTTTATAATTTCGAACACTTTAATATTTTCTACATTCGTAACTACACAATATTCGAACATTCGGACTCACCTGGAAAGTAAGAAATGACGATTTTCTGCTATATTTCGCCTGTGGAGCATCCCTCTTGATGGTCCAACAATAATAATCGGCCAGCATATTAGGATTCCATTTGCCTTGATATCTCTTTTCCATAACTGAAATCTCCTGATGAAAGTGTTCCCCGTGCTCCTCACTCAATGAACAAATGGACTAAAAATGTTTATTAAAAATAATTATTTAAATCCATTAATTGAAATTGAAATACAAAAAAAAAACTGTGGGTGATAGAGAAATTCCGAATATATATTTGACAACATGATAAAAAAAAACTGCATTAAGTACAGCTATTGGTACTCATGAGACAAAAATCATGTTGACCAGTGTAATTAATAGAAATTGTTCAAAATCTCTCATTAATTAATTTTATTTCAATAATTTTTATTTCATTTCGGGACCTTGGAACGTATCCCCTATATACCCATACAATTTACCATTCCATATTCGCGGCATATTTACGGAACATATCCCCCGCGTATATGAATGGGGAAAAAAATATAAAGTGAGCACCAAATTAAGCAACCATTTTTTTAACTTCATTGACGCATTACAACATTTTGAATCTGAAGTTTACATTTTATGTAGAAGTTTACCAAAGCAGGCTAAAAGAAGAAAGGAAAATCTACGGTCTATTTATTGCTCGAGGGAAAAAAAAAAGAGCTTACAACAGGACAAATTAATAGGTTTGCATTTGTAAAATCGGCGAGTTTTAAATGTTTACCACCAGGCTGAAAACAGTTTTAGGCATAGTTTTTTACGTTATATTTTTTTGGCGATCGATCCAGCTAACCTACAAGCCAGTAATATTTATGGGCTGGGACCAAATATACCTATTACTACCCCTTATTTGACTCGGGGCCCAATTTACCATATTTTCTAGGATGGGGGCCCAGTTTATCGGCGCCGTTTACATCCGGTGGTCTTTATATAATCGATTAACTTGTTTTTAGATGATCAGTTTTTGCATTAATCTGTAGATTCATAAGATAGCTATGGCTATTTTTTTCTAGTTTTAGTACTGAAATAATTAAAATAGCATAGTTCTATTATCTGTAGTATTTCTGTGTCATGAGTGAACTACCACCTTTCCCCATAGCCGATATGGTGTTCAGGCAATATCAGTTTGGGATTCATCTTAACCCCATTCGCATTCGCGTTTAAATTCTCAATTCATTTTCCCCAGAAACCGGATTTAAGTTACCGAATAATCTATATACACTCCAACATTTCAGACATTCCAAACAAACAAAAGGTAACGCTACTTGAGATTACAAAAAATATAAAGTGAGGTCAAATAAATACATATTCCTCTACTCTCTATCATTAAACGTTAACAAAAGATTACCACTGCCAAGGCGATGTACAAAATATTACAAAATATATAACAGCAGAGTTAAGCGAGTGTACATCGTCTTCTGAGTTGAAGGTCATTTAACTACTGCGGCGAGTCTACCTCGTAATTTTGGGCGTGAATGTTAGGGAGGACCCCGGTTTTAATAATCCCGATGCGGCTGTTTGCATGATGGTTTTTTTTTTTTTTTTTTTTCTGTTTTCCTCTGTCACGGCAAAATGCTGGTTTGGGATTTTTTTAATAAGTAGGACTCAACATTTCGTAGTATTGTTAAAATTAAGGCGACGCCGTGGCGCAAGTTGTTAGACACACTCCCTCCACCTTCAGCTCCCGGATTAACTTCTCCAGTCACTCATTGTGAGGTTCGTGGTGAACGAATCGGAACCAGGACAAATCTCTCTTATTGTTTTTTTTTCTGCCAAAAACTTCATTCCACCATTTGCTAATTCTCCATAGTAATTCCATAAATTTAACTATATTTCATTTTCATCTACCCTTGTGATGGTACGACTGGACTGTTAGCTGACACGCTTGTATATTACAGGCCTGCATCTCGACCTGGTATTTTGCTGGACACGAGTAGAGAGAGAATTTAACTTTTCTAATATCAATGTATTTTTTCTCTCTCCCCCGGTATTGGCGGAATTATGATCCATTTCTTAGGTTGAGGAACCTGGAAGGCTGAGTTACGTTACCCCGATGATATCATCATCATCCGGTATTATGGCAGCTGCCGCCGTCTTCCGGAAACCAAACGCCATTCCTCTCTGTCCATCCATTGATCTTCCTCCATTCCTCTGATATTCATAGCTGCTTGTACCCCTTCTATCCAAGTTTTCTTCGTTCTTCCTCCTTTCCATTTGGATCCATTCCATAACATTTTTTGGCAATCTTTGCTCTGGCATTCTTTTGGCATGGCCATACCACTGCAATCTTTTCTTTTCTATAATGTCTATGATGTCCGGCTCCTCTTTTACACCCATAATTTCCCTTATTTCTTTATTTCGTATTCTATCTATTCTAGATTTTCCATCTGATCTTTTTAAAACATCCATTTCCGTACTTAAAATTATTTTCATTTCCCTGGTACCATATGTTAAAATGCTCTGAATTATGGTTTGATATATTTGTAATTTTCTATTTTTTGTAATATTTTTGCTCCACCAAACAGAGTTTAAAGCATTTATTGCTTGTTTTGTTTGTGCGATTCTATTTTCAATTTCCACTGTGTTATCGCCTGAATGGTCTAATTTTGTTCCTAAATAAGTGCATTCAATGCTAGGTTTTAGTTCTTCTCCATTGTTGAAATTTATATTTTCCATTTCTTCTCCTATACACAGGTATTTAGTTTTCTCTATGTTTCTATAATGTCCCCATTTTTCAAATTCTTCTTTTAGTTTTTTAGCCATATATTCTATGTCATCGTGGTCCTGTGCTATTAATACCTGGTCATCTGCAAAATTTAGTGAATATAAATGGGTATTTTGGATGGGTATGCCCATTTTTTGACATTTTTACCTCCAGTCTCTTAGTACTCTTTCGAGAATATAATCAATTAAATCAGGGAATATCTTCTGAAATCTCATGATAAATACAGTCAACTAAATATCTAAAGTGCATCTAAAGATCCCAAACATGCAAAAAAAAAAAAAATAATGATGCTATGTGACCTTAGATGTTAAAGCCTTCAACAACAACAATAATAATAATAATAATAATAATAATAACGATAATAATAATAATAATGATCATAATAGTAATAATGATAATAATGATAATAATAATAATAATAATAATACTAATAATGATAATAATAATGATCATAATAGTAATAATGATAATAATAATGATAATAATAATGATAATAATCATAATAGTAATAATGATAATAATGATAATAATACTAATAATGATACTAATAATGATCATAATAGTAATAATGATAATAATGATAATAATAATAATAATAATAATAATAATAATAATAATGATAATAATAATAATAATGATCATAATAGTAATAATGATAATAATGATAATAATAATAATAATAATAATGACTAATAATGATAATAATAATGATCATAATAGTAATAATGATAATAATAATGATAATAATCATAATAGTAATAATGATAATAATGATAATAATAATAATAATAATAATAATACTAATAATGATAATAATAATGATCATAATAGTAATAATGATAATAATGATAATAATAATAATAAAATAATAATAATGATAATAATAATAATAATACTAATAATGATAATAATAATGATCATAATAGTAATAATGATAATAATGATAATAATAATAATAATAATAATAATGATAATAATAATAAATAATAATAATAATAATAATGATAATAATAATAATAATGATCATAATAGTAATAATGATAATAATGATAATAATAATAATAATAATAATAATACTAATAATGATAATAATAATGATCATAATAGTAATAATGATTATAATAATGATAATAATCATAATAGTAATAATGATAATAATGATAATAATAATGATAATGATAATGATAATGATAATAATAATGATAATAATAATAATAATGATAATAATGATAATAATAATAATAATAATAATAATAATAATAATAATAATAATAATAATAATAATAATAATAATAATAATAATAATAATAATAAAAGCTTGATATTTCTTCATTTTCCGGCTTTAAATATCAACTTAAAACACCATATTTATAAACATTTTGAATTTTAGAGTAAAGTAAGCCTACTTTTTTCAAGGATTGTTATTTTAGCGGATAACAATAAAACGATTAATAATGATACCTGAATGCTGTATTCATTTCAGATAAAGCATAACAGAATAAAATCACGGTCGTACACTGACGACAGGAGAGGAATTCAAGTGTAAAACACGCACTACGTAATAAAAGTAAACTTTGATGTTAACCTTGATTTTTAACTAGTCTCAAATTGGCCACAGTTTTGCATATTTTTGAAACATTTACCTCCTGCCTCATTGTTGACTTGTATAACCTCTGTTTAAGTGCACGAACATCTGCACATCGCCACCAGACCATAACTTAACATACTGTCAACTCTACATTCCTATGTCATTTGTCTTTGTGACTACAAGCACCTACATTAAAAACTACTTATTCTTTATTTTACTTTTCTATCTTATTATTTTCAATTTAAAGCAGACTTTGATATCGCTGGTGCAGTTATTTATAGTACAGTCATTCTAACTTTTGATCCATAAAGAAAAACATTGCTTTACAGGATGTTTATTAATTTTCTTACAGTATGCTTACTTACTCACTGGCACTATGGAACCCGTAGGTTCATGGCCGCGCATAAAGTACGAACAATCAAACAAATATTTAATTATATATATTAAATGTGACTGATTGTATTGTATTTGCATTTTATTGTCAGAAGATGTGAAAACATTGTAACCTGACTAAACAAATAAGATACCAATAGGAGCACGGCCTAGCACAGTTGGTTAAGACAATCCGCTATTAGTCAGAAGGTCGTAGGATCGATGATTTTTAAACTGGTCTAAAACTTCTTGGTGGCACCAATTGCTCTAGGGTCGTTTCATCATCTACTTGAAATTAATACCAGATGAATGTTCTGGAAATAAAGGCGGTCGCCACACAGGGCTCACATCCCGGCTGACACCTGTAGAAAGGCGAGAGCCTAGATCCTGCTGCCCCAAGGGCTCTTAATGCCTGTAGTAGGATCATTTCAAATTTTACTTTTAATAGGTAGGCTAGTGTTTTTATTTATCGACATTCTTCAACAACTCATAAGCTATTAGAGTCGCTGTTGAAACCTGAGGGTTGAAAGGGACGAAATGTTTTATGTTCTCAAGCCTCTTGTTTCAGACATGAGGTTCTCTTACGTACCATAAATCTACAAGAAACACAGGGGTTTACTCTCCTTTCAAAGAAAGCCATATTCAGGATTTTTATATCCTTAAATTCCATCGACCCTCGGTTGGCTTGGATCCGTGAAGCATGGAACTACAGACGAATATGCTAAACGCTAGTCCATCGGAATTGATAATAATAATAATAATAATAATAATAATAATAAAATAATAATAATAATCCGGTATCATGGCAGCTGCCGCCGTCTTCCGGAAACCAAACGCCATTCCTCTCTGTCCATCCATTGATCTTCCTCCATTCCTCTGATATTCATAGCTGCTTGTACCCCTTCTATCCAAGTTTTCTTAGGTCTTCCTCTATTCCTCCTTTCCATTGGGATCCATTCCATAACAATTTTAGGCAATCTTTGCTCTGGCATTCTTTTGACATGACCATACCACTGCATAATAATATTAAATTGCGTAAGTTATATTTGAATAATTGTCTCGAAAAGAGATGTAACCCATAAAAATTCGAAAGTTGAGTTTTCAGTGGATTAGTGATCTATTTAGAGAATATCACGGCATGGTGGATGTAAAACTATCCAATTTATAAAAGTGGACATTCAAGTGAATAGTGATCTATATGTAACAAAATGGCGGAAGAAGTCTGTGAAGTCATTAGTTTATGAGTTAGATCTCATTTATTAGAGAATTCAGAAGAGATCCTTTTCACTGACTAACTTTAAAATTTTAGTTTTTAATCGTCATAAGTAAAGCCACGAGTGATTTCCAAATTATCGATAAATTCACGACTCACGAAGTGAATTTATCTAGAGAATTTGGAGATCAAGAGTGGCATTTGTTAGGACTATTTTTTACTCACAAATCATTGTTTAACTATAGTTATTTTAAAATATTTATATATTTAATGTAAACGGTGATGTTAATTCACTGCTGCTTGATCATATTATTTATTGCCAAATAAGATCGCAATATTGTAAGAGTGCACCCATGTGGAGAAATCATGAAACACATTAAACTATATACCTATCATAATCAATATTACGGGTTATTCATTTACTTTTTTTAGTAAACAACTCAGTAAAATCAAGGAATCTTTTCATTATTTGCTATATTCAATGTATTTGTTGGAGAAAAATAATGCTTTGACCTGTTCAAAACATTAAAAAGGAGGAGCTTTCTTTATCGCAAAAGCAGGACCTGATAAAGAGAAATCGATAAAGAGCGAGGTGAAACACGACTGTCATTGGATATAAAACAACATTCATTGAAACGTGATTGGTCATTGACTAGCATTTGTGGCATGAGTTAAATACTTACTTACTTACTGGCACTATCGAACCCGTAGGTTCTTGGCCGCGGGGACATAAGCTCTCCATACATCCCTACCCTGAGCTAATGCTTTCCAATCATTCCCTGTATAATCTACTTTCCTCAAATCATACTTAATGTTATTCTCCCACCTTATTCTTGGTCTACCAACTGGGCGTTTTCCCTCTGGCTTTCCTACCAGAAGCTTCCATGCAAGTCTTTCATTCCCCATACGTGCAACATGTCCTGCCCATCGCAGTCTACGAGACTTAACTGTTCTTATTATATCTGGCTTCCTAAAAATACCATGTAGTTCATTGTTATGTAGTCTTCTCCATTCACCTGTCTGTTCATCTCTCTTTGGTCCAAAAATTTTCCTAAGTACTTTATTCTCAAATACTTGTAATCTCCTTTCCTCCCTTAAAGTAAGAGTCCGTGCTTCGCACCCATATAATATAACTGGTAGAATAATAGTTTTATATATTTTCAGTTTAACGTTTTTTGAAAGGAGTTGGGACATCAAGAGTCTCTGCAATGCATAATAGCACGCATTTCCAGAATTGAACCTATGTTTAATTTCTTTGTGCATCTCATTCCTATTTGTGATTATTGTTCCTAGGTATTTGAATTCAGCCGCTTCCTCAAAATTTCCCTCATTTGTCATTAGCTGTCCATGGCATGAGTTAAATAGTCATTTAAAATTCTCAGTAAAGCGACTGAGATCAGTGTCAGATGTATCGCATATCATTAGACCATAATTTATATATTCTTCTAAAATACCATAAGAGATTCGTGAAAACTTGCTACCGGTTCTATTTTATTTGCTGACATTCTTTAACACCTCAGGCTATTTAACTAACTAACTCACTGGTACTATCGAACCCGTAGGTTCATGGCCGCGCAGACATAAGCTCTCCACACATCTTATGTCCTGAGCTAACGTTTTCCAATCATTCCCTGTATAATCTACTTCCCTCAAATCATAGTTAATGCTATTCTCCTACCTCATTCTTGGTCTACCAACTGGGCGTTTTCCCTCTAATTTCCGTGCACGTCTCTCATTCTCCTTCGTGCCACATGTCCTGCCCATCGTAGTCTACGAGACTCAACTGTTCTTATTATATCTTGGCTTCCTATAAAGATCATGCAGCACTGTTAAGTAGTCTTCTCCATTCACCTGTCTGTTCATCTCTCTTTGGTCCAAAAATGTTCCTAAGAGCTTTATTCTCAAATACTCGTAATCTCCTTTCCTCCCTTAAAGTAAGAGTCCATGTTTCGCATCCATATAATATAACTGTTAGAATAATAGTTTTATATACTATATTTTCAGTTTAACGTTTTTTTGAAAGGTTTTGGGACGTCAAGAGTCCTAGGTATTTGAATTCAGCTACTTCCACAAAATTTTCCTCATTTGTCATTGGCTGTCCATTTCCATTATATAATGTATTTCTGTGTTAACACCTCAGGCAATTAGCTTCTCAATTCAAAACTGGGCGTGAAAGAACTGACAAATTTAGTTTGATCGTCTCTCATTCTGCACTTTAGGTTCTTTTGGATATCAAATCTACAACATGAGACGGACCACGGTTTTACTTGCCCTTCGAAGGTTTTTAGGTTCTACGTGATCCACACCTCTGGAGCCTTACAGGTATTTGATCTGTCGGGAGAGGATTTTTAATTTTGTCACATGTGAGAAGCTACCGCCATCAAATCTTAGAGGATGAAGAAGGCCTGAAACTTTTTTTTGTTGAATGCCACCTGTTTGTCATTCGACATTTCAAGTATTCTCTCCTGGCATTGGCGTATTGTAACCCACTTCTGAGGTTGGGGTGCCTGGAAGGCGGGGTTACGCTGCCCCTGTACCGAAATCAAGTTTTCGATACTTGGATTACGTCATACTGCGCAACCAATACGTCATCGCGTCTCGATATCTTCTGTGATCTTAGTGAACAGTGCCAAATTCTCTCCTGCGTACCCCCCCCCTTTCTTTCTTTTATGCGCCGTGTGCTATCGCGCATCCTCCCCTCTCCTAGCGAACCCTCAAATATAGCTGCGCTTACTAACATCAGATCAGATCATCTGTTTGTCAACCAAAAGAAGTCAAGTCGATATAGCTCGGAGGAGCTTGTTTTGTTTATTGGTCCCTTAGGCCAGAGTGGGGCCACAAGGATCGTGCACCCTAACCCTTGACGGGACTAGTGTGAATGAAAGAGAGTACGTATGTTTTATAATTATTGTTTTGTTAGATGATCGATAAGAATATTGTTTTCTTTTCTCAACTTCTTTTCATTGTTAAGCTATCTTTTATTTATTTGAAAAATATATCTGACTGTTTTCTTGACTCTTATTAAATATAAGTTATCTGTTTTAATTAACTTTTGCTTATTGATTTAATATAGTCATGTCAGATATGAGTATAAAGTTCCAAAGCTTTCTCAAGCGAATATGATTCCCTCTTTCCTTGAAACTTTCACGATCGTAATCTGTATAGCTTACAATATATTACATGCTTAACAGTTTATTAAGGAAAGGTGAATTAATCTTTGTATTTTATGGGCCCGGGCAAAGATATGTTAATTTGAGCAACCTATGTCCTCGACTCAAAGTAATTTATCAACAACATTGGTACGATCCAGCACCAACACGCGTGGTTCAATAAATGGTAGCGGTCACCGGTGCAACAAAAATGGTAGATCGCGCGGTTTAAATTTTGGTTTCCAGGCAGAGAGGTCGCGTAGGTGCACCCCAATGATATGATGGGTGATGACGATAGGTAATGATACGCCAGGAGAGGCCTTAAACCTAAACTTAATCTAAGGAGGTGAATATGATATTGATTATAATGATGGCCAGATGATATTCAGGGACCGTTTGGGCCTTAAAGTATTCTGACATTTTGTCTTAAAGGTGAGGAAAAACCCCGAGAAAAACCTCACCCAGGAAACTTGTCCCGAGAGGGGATCGAACCCGGGCCCGCTACGTAACACGGGCAGCACGCTACCTCGAGACCACAATGGTGGACAGGCCTGAAACTCAATGGTATTAATAAGCTGTTAGTTTATGCTGATGATGTAGTACTATTGGGCGATAGCGAAGAGATGCTAAAGACCAACACGCACACACTATTGAGTAACACTAAGAAATTGGGGCTGAGAGTAAATATCAATAAAATTAAATATATAGTTACACATAGAAATACATTATATAATGGAAATAGACAGTTAATGACAAATGAGGGAAATTTTGAGGAATTGGCTGAATTCAAATACCTAGGAACAATAATCACAATTAGGAAAGAGATGCACAAATAAATGTAACATAGGGTAAATTCTGGAAATACGTGCTACGTGCTACGTCTTATTTATATTTATCTTCATCCTTGCCGTACCCCCTTCCAATTTCTCTTCCCTCTGATATTTCATCTCATATCTTCACTTTAATTGGGATTTCCGGATCTTTGATCTGGTCAAAAATCCTGATGGAACTAATATTTAACCTCTGGGGTGAATTTCGGTGAATTCCGGAGGGTCTAACATAGCCAAATCCACTCTCCTCACCTCCAAGTTGGGGCCCTCGGGACCTTCTTAAGATCTTTTAAAATTTTAAGATGCAAAAAATAGGGTGGAGTGTGGAAAGAAATGGGAAGCTACCACACCTATATGTCCCTAGTAAAGCATAACAAGATAGTTGATTAAATAAAGAATAGTTATTGAATATATGTAGGAAATAACATGAGATTTCTTTTAATTGTTAATGAGTTTGAGGTGAGTCAAAATATACAACTCATTAACAATTAAAGAATACCTACTTGCTGTTAATTAGTTAACTAAATAGATACGCCTAACATTTGAAACAAGAACCAACGTATGGAAACATGAAGGTTCCTTGTTACAATTAAGACAAATTTAAAATCACGTGATCAATTTTTTTATGTATTCAATTGTACTAGTTTGCTTCTGTGCTTTCGATATGCACGTTTTTAAAGTAACACTGAGCAACAAAGAAGAAACATATGTGATTCTGATAGTATTTTTTCTTCTGAATTCAAATATGATATAAGTTTTTCTCCATCACGCAAGGTTTCAGAGAGAACAGCATTTATAATTTCTTCTTCTTCTTTCCAAGTATTAGGCCAAGGCCTGTTACGATCCTACAGAAAATTTTCCCTCCAGCGTTTCACATTCCAGGAAATTCTCATATAAGACTTGAAAGCATAATAATAGTCCCTTCAATTGGTTGCTGGCCAAAGGAAGGCAAGACCAGTGATGGGGCTGCCATCTTATAGCCTCTGGTCAGGCTTTTCTGGAGAAGAAAAGAAAATAAAGGAAAGAAGAAATGGAAGAAAGGAAAGACTCCCTAGCCCTCGGATGCCCTAATAGCGTCGGGGTCGAAAAAACAAGAGTTAACCAAGACAGGTTAGATAGTAAAGTTAAAAGAGTGCAAAACACAAGTGGAAGAAAGGTTTTGCTCAGCTTGGGCACCTTGTGGTCGCCATCCACATATTCCCTAGATGAGGACCACTGAGGGTATTTATAATTTCAAATACTTTAATAATTTCTACATTCGTAACTACACAATATTCGAACATTCGGACTCACTTACAAAATAAGAAATGACGATTTTCTGCTATATTTCGCCTGTGGAGCATCCCTCTTGATGGGTCAACAATAATCGGCCAGCATATTAGGATTCCATTTGTCTTGAGATCTCTTTTTCATAGCTGAAATTTCCTGAGTTAGCTCATTTGGTTTTATTTTAGAAGGGCAACTGGACGAAAAAAGTTTATTAAAAAATAATCATTTAAATCCATCAATTGAAATTGAAATAAAAAAACTTTGGGCGATGGAGAAATTCCGAATACATATTTGAAAATATTAAAATATAAAATTATGGAATATTCACCTGAAAGGTCCGTCTCCTCAACTTAATTAATTATTTAACTGTAGCACTTTCGGGACTTGTCCCATCATCGGCAGGATTCAAAACTGGTGTTTCACTGAAGATCTGGTAGAGGGGGTTACATGTATTGAGTTCGTTTTCGTTTATCAGATTGTCGTTGTTGTGAGCTGCTTTCATGATTTTCATCTCTTCGAGTACGTTTATCTTCACTGGATTATTTTCTCTGTGCATTACTGTTAGGGTGTTTTCAATATTTAACATGCGATGTCCTTCATGGATAACGTGTTTTACATAGCTTGATTTTCCTTCTGCGTTAATAAAGTCTCGAAAATGTTCTTTAAATCTGATGTTAAAACTTCTGTTTGTTTTCCTATATAAAATTTGTTGTAGTCCTTTAGGAAGAACAAACAGGAGTTTTAACATCAGATTTAAAGAACATTTTCGAGACTTTATTCACGCAGAAGGAAAATCAAGCTATGCAAAACACGTTATCCATGAAGGACATCGCATGTTAAATATTAAAAACACCTTAACAGTAATGCACAGAGAAAATAATCCAGCTAAGATAAACGTACTTGAACAGATGGAAATCATGAAAGCAGCTCACAACAACGACAATCTGATAAACGAAAACGAACTCAATACATGTAACCCCCTCTACCAGATCTTCAGTGAAAAACCAGTTTTGAATCCTGCCGAATGATGGGACAAGTCCCGAAAGCGCTACAGTTAAATAATTAATTAAGTTGAGAAGACGGACCATCCAGGTGAATATTCCATAATTTTATATTTTAATTGTGAATAATACCTCAACGGAACACATCGTGAATCTTATAAAAATTATTTGAAAACAGGATAAAAAAAACTGCATTAAGTACAACTATTGGTACTCATGAGACAAAAATAATGTTCACCCGTGTTATTAGTCCCTTAGTTTCATTCTAGTACCTGAGGGAACTGAATATTGTACACTATGACGTAATTTTCTACCTATTACGTGTTTAGTAATTTTCCATCTGTTGCGTCGACTTCATTACCTTCAACACGAACGTTACCCTTCAGTGTTACATATTCAATTTACAACTCTTTTTAGCGAATGTTTAAGGAATGCAGCTATTGAGGTTGTTCTCATAAAAACCGATTGAGGGTCTTTCCACTTTTCAGCGGTTGCCCTTTTACCAGCCGGCTGCTGGCCCTTCACATCCACATGAGTCAATCACAGAGGTAAGAGTTCTCATAAAAACACTTTTGAAAAAAATATAGATCTTTATCCGCCGTATTTAGTAGATGCCGAAAGTGATGAGGAAACAAGAATATATATTAAATACATTAAAGATCTTCTTGGTGACTATTTAACTCATGCCCCAAATGGGACTCAATGGCCAATCACGTTTCAATGATTTCTGTTTTACAACCAATCAGAGTCGTGTTTCACGAAATATTTATCAGTGTTATAATTACCATAAGGCTCCTCCTCTTTAATATTCTGAACAGGCCTGACCATTATTTTGCAGTGACTGAGCCTATTAGAAATACGACTACCAGATTGTATATATAGTGCATGAATGTCAACACATGCCGCATGCGGGAGTTAATATAAAAACATTTGTAGCAATTGATTATACCACCAAAATAAGAAACCACTGTTTGCACTTTCTTAAATGTATTTTTCCCCAGGTAACAATCCAGAAAAATATAATTGTCATATTTATATCATACGACATCAGAAATGAATTAATATAGTTTGATGTGTTTCATTTTTTCTCCACTAGAGAGCATTCTTACAATATTGCGTTCCTTTGGCAATAAATAGTATGATCTGGTTGCAGTGATAAACAAAAGAAGTAGATGAAGCGTACCTATCGCTTCTCATTTGATTTCAAACATCGCCGTTTACATGAAATATATAAATATTGTAAAATAACTATAGATAAATAATGATTTGTGAGTAAACAGCTTAATTTTATTCGTTAAATAGTCCTAACAAATGCCACTCTTAATTTCCAAATTCACTAGATAAATTCACTCGTGGCATTACTTATGATAAAGTCATAAAATATACAGTCAATATACCCAATTCACCAATTAATAATTAGAAGAGTCGACATGTTTCAACAGCGAAGCTGTCATTTTCAAGACTAAATTATGAAAAGACTAAATAGTTAGTCTTAAAAATTGAAACATGTTGACTCTTTTAATTATTAATTGGTAAATTGGGTATATTAACTGTATATTTTAAGAATATATTATACTGTAGATAATGAAAACTATAATGTAATATTTTAAAAGACACATGCCTTACGAGCTAAAATAATTTTGGGTGGAAAACTTATTGAACAAATGGATACCATACAGATCTCCTATTTCAAGAAAGAAGACCTTTTTTAATAACCAGCTAACTCACTGGCACTTCGAACCCGTAGATTCATGGCGTGCAGACACAAGCTCTCCGTACATCCCTATTTTGAGCTAATGTTTTCCAATCATTCCCTCTATAATTTAACACTTTCAAATCGTGGCTAATGTTATTCTCCCACCTCATTCTTGGACAACCTACCGGATGCTTTTTCCTCTGATTTTCCTATAAGGAATTTTTCCATGCCCCTGTTTCAATCCCTATTCGTGATACGTGCCTGCCCATCTCAGTCTAAGAGAGCAATACACACACACACACACACACACACACATATATATATATATATATATATATATATATCCATCTATAGTAATCTGCCCGAAGGCAAGGTCCTTCGCTGTAATCATAGCATTTTCATGCAGCTTTCCACACCGGTGAAGCATGATGACGATGATGGTGATAATGATAAGGATGATGATGATGGCTACATGATTTCGGGGACCGTTTGGGCCTTAAAGTTTTCCTGACATTTGTCTTACAGGTGAGGAAAAACCCAGATAAAAACCTCACCCAGAAAAATTGCCCCGACCGGGCCCGCTGCATGACAAGACAGCATGCTACCTCGAGACCACAGCGGTGGTATATATATATATAAATCCCGTGCAGTCAGGCATCTATTTTTCTTGTCATATATATATATATATATATATATATATGTGTGTGTGTTTTGCAGATTTTTACGGAAATAACTATGATTAAGAAACTTTTCTTGGGTTTTCCACGTCATGGATTCAAGGTCGGCCTCTGGCCACTGATTCCGGCGTTTCGGCATGATCCCACATGCCGTTATCAAGGAATGATAAGTGTGTGTGTGTATTAATGCTCAAGCTGGAACATTTTTTTTTTCTGAACCACACTTGGCATCTATGAATCAATTAAGAAAAGTTAAGTCGAGTTCATTAACTAGCAAAATGAGCCATTATGGATATCGGGTTTACATGAAGCGAAAATTTAAAAATTATCTCTAGCGCGTGCAATTTTTTATTTTTCTCATCGAAACTCAATGCATGTCATTAGAATAAAACGAGAAATGTATTGTAAAACATGTAGCCAGTGTACCCATTTACCAATTAAAAAATAAGAGTCAACATGTTTCTACAGCGAAGGTGTCATTTTCAACAGTAAATATTGTCAATATTTAGTCTTTGAAAATGACAGCTTCGCTGTTGAAACATGTTGATTGTTGACTCTTTTAATTTTTAATTGGTGAAATGGGTACATGGGCTACATGTTTTATGATTTTATCACCAAGAAGATCATTAGTTTATTAAAAAAGAAAGAGAAAGGTTTTTTATTTATATACAGAATTTTAATGTTTAGACATCTTTCTGTGCCTAAAGTTTTATTTTTCTTCTCCACTCGTCTCTCTCCATCCAATCCATGTCTTCCAGTCCTCTTACTCTCATTCCAGTTCTTATTTGCTTCATCCACGAGTTTCGAGGTCTTCCTCTCGTCCTTCTTCCAGGCGGACACCATTCCAATGTTTTCCTGCATAATCTTTCTTCTTGCATTCTTCGTACGTGCCCATACTAATTTAATTGCTTATACCGTATATAATTACTATTGAATAACCAATATTCATTTTTTCTCTTATGACAGTATTTCTTATTTTGTCTAATTTTGAACATCTTGCTGGTCTCCTCAAAGAGAAAGGTATTGTCAAAAAAATCAGAAAAGTCTGACCATTAGAAGTTGGTGTTTATCTAAAAGCTGCAATTTAAATATCGATCTAGCGTGCGCTGTATTTTTTCTCGCTACGTAATTGGTTACATAGACTTAGTTAATAAAATAAATATACAGTATATTCGTAAACCAGCAAAAATCGGACCATGAATTCGACTTGCCTGAAGAATATTCACGCAGTTCTTGCGTCACAGACTTTTGTTGAAATGTTAATGTTATCAAGGATTAGGTGGGCTTAATTTAATTATCGACTAGAAATGCATAAATTATCTATTTCTTAAAAAGATTAGCGTTTATCGGCATTATGTACAGTAAAAGGTCATTCCTCTCCGAGAGACGTTGCAGAGCATAAACTCTACGAGACCACATTCCTAGTGAAACAATTAGGCAAGAACTCAAAATTTTTAATCTAAATGGAAAAATAGAAAACTATAAACAAAATTGGCATGCACATATTTTAAGAATGGAATGAAATAAAAAAAAATATATAACATGGAAATATCCTCAAAAAATATAAAACCATGGCCTTCAAGGGTGCTCATCCAGTTCGGACAAAGATAATATTAGAAAATAAACCAATAGAACAAGTAGTAATATATAACTTCCTAGGTTGCGAAATATCATACACAGCAGAAACAGAAATAAATAACAAAATAAATAAGTTTAATTATATAACAGGTACACTAAAAAGAAATTTGAAAAATAAAGCCAGAAAATACTCTATAATGTAATTATACAAGACAATGACAGTGCCTATTATTACTTATGGATCCGAAACGTGGACAGTGACAACACAACAATCTGCCAGGATACAAGCTGCTGAAATGAGATTCCTCAGACCAATAGCAGGATATTAAAGAACAGTTCCTGTATTCACGGCTAAAAAGTCTTTATTCGCGGATCCAGTCGATATATTAGAAGAATTTGTATCCTTTATTAACGCATCAGCAACTTGTATTTATTTTTATTCTGTAGGCACGTGCCAAGGCAGCTTTTACAAAGAGCGATTCAAACCAAATGGACAAACAAATATCAAATTAAAATATACATTTTTGTTACTAAGCCTAAAATTCGTTGTTAAAAGCCATCGCCGCTATGTCCGTTGATAAATGTCACCCGCGCCTCGAACGGTGTTTTATTGTTTCAACTTGTCATTCTTGCAATAATTTTGATTGAATAACACGTGTCTCTTCTGCTGTGTTGCCAATTTATAATGTCGAGTAAAAGGAAAGAAAATTAGTTCCGAAGCTGAAAAAAGTAGTTTTCCTGCTTAAAGTAAAAATAGAAATGTTTTACAGTACAAATCAATTGGAATCATTAATAGAGTTTTAAAACCTTCATTAATCTTTATCAAATAATGGCTCAACCAGTCCTATGTTATGGGAGTGAAGCGTGGACTATAAGGACGAGAGATGAAAGCAGACTAACAGCTTGTGAGATGAAATTTATGCGCCGAACAGCTGGCTACACCAAATGGGATCGAAAGAAAAATGTAGAAATCCTTCAAGAGCTTAATGTGTCACCAATACTGGACTACATCTCCAGATATCAGCTAAACTGGAAGGAACATGTCTCAAGAATGGCTAGATCCAGGATCCCCAAGGCAATAACGAACTACTGTCCAAATGGGAAACGGTCACTTGGTCGACCTATGAAAAGATGGCACGAAAACCGCTTTCTCACGCCGTAACAGTTCTTCTAGGACTAATACCTGGCAGGATGATGATGATGACGTATGACAGTTTACGGGTTGTGAGTCGTTTGCGTCTATATCACGCTGTATCAATATTAAAGAATCAACTGTACTTACTTACTCACTGGCACTATCGAACCCGTAGGTTCATGGCCGCGCGGACATAAGCTCTCCATACATCCCTATCCTGAGCTAATGCTTTCCAATCATTCCATGCATAATCTACTTCCCTCAAATCATAGTTAGTTATTTTCCCACCTCATTCTTGGTCTACCAACTGGGCGTTTTCCCTCTGGTTTTCCTACAAGAAGCTTCCATGCACATCTTTCATTCCCCATACGTGCAACATGTCCTGCCCATCTCAGTCTACGAGACTTAACTGTTCTTATTATATCTGGCTTCCCATAAAGACCAAGTAGTTCATTGTTATGTAGTCTTCTCCATTCACCTGTCTGTTCATCTCTCTTTGGTCCAAACATTTTCCTAAGTACTTTATTCTCAAATACTTGCAATCTCCTTTCCTCCCTTAAAGTAAGAGTCCATGTTTCGCACCCATATAACATAACTGGCAGAATAATAGTTTTATATATTTTCAGTTTAACGATTTTTGAAAGGAGTTGGGACATCAAAAGTCTCTGCAATGCATAATAGCACGCTTTTCCAGAATTGACGCTATGTTTAATTTCTTTGTGCATCTCATTCCTATTTGTGATTATTGTTCCTAGGTAGGCCTATTTGAATTCGGCCACTTCCTCAAAATTTCCCTCAACTGTAGGATTTATCAAGAAATTCGAAGACAAAATAAAGAATTTTATCGCTCAATTCACAGTTGAATATCAATCTGAATTGAAAGACCTTTTGAAAGTGGTAAAAAATACTAAGTTCTTTAAGTCCTTACCTAAGCCTGACAATAATAATTAATATAAATTGTTCAAAATGTCTCATTAATTGATTTTATTTTGATAATTTGTATTTTATTTTGGAACGTATCCCCTATATACCCATACAAATTACCATTCCATATTCGCTGTTTCTGTATTCGCGGCATATCTGCGAATAAGGAGCTTTTAGTGTACCGGTACTTGTAAAACACCTTTTTTTTTGTTTTTTTATCAAATCACCAAGAAGCTTGTCTCAGCATGTATTAATTAATCAATTGAGTTGGTGTTTACTTGATGAAAATCCATATTTATTAATTAAATAAAAATAAAACTTAGTTTTATTTGATTTTCATATTTATTATATAATTCACTGACAGCTGTTTCGGTACACTGTACCTTCTTCAGACATGTTTTGTTAATATGTTTTGTTAACATGTCTGAAGAAGGTACAGTGTACCGAAACAGCTGTCAGTGAATTATATAATAAATATGAAAATCAAATAAAACTACATTTTATTTTTATTTAATTAATAAATATGGATTTTCATCAAGTAAACACCAACTCAATTGATTAATCATCTTATTGTCCTCTTTAGTGTTTATGCCTTTACATAATTAATTGTACTGCGTTACATTCTTATACCGCTGTGGACAGTGGTTATATTCCTTGCCTATGGTTCCGAGGATCGTGGGTTCAAACCCGGCCGGTTTCGATGGATTTTTTAGATGGAAAAATCTAAGGAGCAAGTCCTTCGGGAGGAAATTTAAGCCGTGGATCCCGAGTATGAAGATATTCAGGCTCATAAAAGATCCTTAAGCCTAAATAAAGAGGCCTCTTAGCAAAATGTACCGACCTTCTTTAACCTACTAATACCTTAGTTGCTTACTAGATGTCTCATTGGATCAGTATGTTGACTACATACCATTCATGACATCTGTAAGGAAATCAGCGTAGTTAAATTAACTTAGTCTAGCAACTCCTAACAAAAGAGAAGCTAAGGTCCAACATTGGACTCTTATGCCATTATAGATAGAACATTTTTGTAATTTCCCCCCCCCAAATGCCCCAGGTTGTCATTTCAACATTTCTGATGTTCTCTCCTAGCATGGCGTACTTGAAATCCGTTTCTGAGGTTAGGGTGCCTGAAAGGCGGAGTTACGCTGCCCAGTTGATATGTGAGTTAATGATGGTAATGATGCGCCAGGAGAGGCCTTAAACTAAATTTAAACTTCTTCTTCTTCTTCACTTCACGGGCTAGGTAAAATGCCTGTTCCGCCTCACAGTTGTTCTGTCCATCTTTTCAGTGGCTATCCTACATTTCTGGAACATCTTGGCTTGTAGTTAAATGCTGCTTTTCGTAATCTTGCTTTACGTTCATTCTTTCTACGTGTCTAAACCACTTTTCTCTATACCCTTTGATTTTAACATTTAATGGATATATATATATATATATATATATATATATATATATATTTAACTGTGTTGTTATATCTTCATTCTTTAACCGATCCATTCTTGTGCAGCCTTTTGTTCTTCTAAGGAAGCTCATTTCTACACTTTGTATTCTTTGTAATTTTTTTGGTCATTACCCAAGTTTAACTCCCATAAAGTAATGCAGGAACTGCCTATGTTTTGTAAAACTTCAATATAGTACCTCTTCTTGTTTTGTTCTTTAATGTTTTATGTATAGTTCCACATATCATTTGAAATCTTGACAGTTTGACATTTACGTCTCTTTCAGTTTTTGTGTTTATAGTAGAATTACAACTCAAATAATTAATATTTGTTACTTGTTCCAGAGGTTTGTTATCTATTATGATTTTTGATCTCATATGTCCACTTTCCCAAAATGCCATTATTTTCGTTTTGTTCCTTTGATATTTTAAAATTATATTCTTGGCATAACTAAAAATTTTAAGCTAATTAGGCAAATATGATAATGATGGCCAGATGATGGAACCGTTTGGGCCTTAAAGTTTCCTAACAGTTATTTTACAACAGATGAGGAAAAACCCCGGAAAAAACCTCACCCAGAAAACTTGTCCCAATGGGGATCTAACCCGGGCCCGCTGCGTGACAAGGCAGCACGCTATCTCGAGACCACAGCGGTGGACATAGATACAATATTGCAGCTGAAAAAAAATGAAAATTAATGATTCATAATTTTTGAGATTGTAGAGTAAAATATTGTAATTTCAATATTCATATATTTCTCTAATATCGTTTAATTAACAGTGGATCTTACAAAATACTGACTAAAAGTAAAACAGAATTGAGCTTCCCTTGCGGGCACTCGGTAGTTCAGGGTTTTACGTACCATTTTTTTTCATTTATTTCTTGATTTATTACGGCATGTTCCATTACAATAGGTGCAATACTTCATGCCTTATAACATATTATATACATAGTTAATATATCTCATCATCATCATAGTACATTCACGAATTTAGGCCATTTGTTGACCTGTTTCGGCCTCAAGAGAAACACCATCCAGAAGTCTTTTGAGTGGACGTCCTGGTCTTCTTCTTCCTGCAGGTTGATATCTTAACATTAGTTTGGGTATTCTGTGATCTTCCATTCGATGAACATGTTGTATCCATCTTGACTTATAATCAGAAATTTTGTTTTCTAAAGATTCCATGTGTAATTCTTCTAAGATGTCTTCATTTTTTTGTGATCTAGTAGTGTGTATCCTGCAGTCCTCCGAAGATATCTCATTTCAGCAGATCTAAGTCTCTGTATATCCTTCTGTTTCAACGTCCATACTTCGCTACCAGAGTTGGAAGAGCCAGTGTTTTATACACTTTCAGTCTTGAATGCTTTTGGACTAACTGTGGCTTGAAGACAGAATTTATTAACCCTAAAATTCTTAAAAATTTAGATATTTTTGCATTTACATCCTTTTCTTCTTCATATGAGATATTGCATCCTAGATATGTAAAATTATTCACCTGCTCCAAAATTTTATTGTCCAGTACAATTTTCAACACGAAAAAATCCAGAAGGAAAGTTAATATATCTAACATTAGTTATTGTTTAATCTTATATACTCTTGTTTATTGGCTATTATTTGTCTTTTGTTAATATTGTCTTGATAGAGTCTGTTTAGTGTCTAGAGGTTGTCTAAATTAATTGATTTCATATAGACTATAAATTCACTTGTGTATTCGCTTACTAAGTTTTGTTCATTATAAGTCCACTTTCCATATTTACTTAACATTTTCCTTTTGAAACTGTTTCTTTCACTTTGTACTTTAGAGCATTCAAATAATATATGGAAGACTGTCTGATCTGCAACTCCACACCACGTACACATGGGGGAGTCCTTGATTTTAAATCTATAGAAATATGTGTTTAGCTTTCCATGTCCGGTTAAAAATGTTATATTTCCCGATAGTGGAATATTTAATTTTAGCCTATCTTTGATAATAGGGAAGAATAACTTAGTCACCGTTTGTTGTTCTGTTACACTCGTTTTCCAACTTTTGTTTGCTGATATCTTATAGTTCATTTAATTTAGCACTGAGCGGGATCTTCTCATAGGATACTGGCTCGTCGCTTCTGGCTGCTTGTTTGTCTACAACTTCATTGCCGTATATTCCTACGTGAGCCTTGGCCCAGGATACCGCTACTGTCCAATGGTTGCTTATCAGATAACGTAGTGCCTGTCTGGTGTTTTCTATTAATTGATTGTGATTTCTGATATTTTTTAGCGAGTCTATTGTAATTTTGGTGTCGGTATATATAGCTAGAGTTTTTGGAGAATTTGGGATTTATGTTACCATATTTTACTCTGTAACATGCATGTTTCAGTGTTATTCACTGGTTCCGCGATGGTAGCAACTAAATTTAACTCATAACTAACTAACTCACTGGCACAATCGATCCCGTAGGGTCATCGCCGCCCGGACATAAGCTCTCCATACATCCATATCCTGTGCTAATGTTTTCCAATCTTTTCCTGTATAATCTACTTCCCACAAATATTAATTGTTATTCTCCCACCTCATTCTTGGTCTACCAACTGGGCGTTTTTCCTCTGGTTTTGCAACAAGAAGCTTCCATGCACGTCTTTCATTCCCCATACGTGCAACATATCCTGCTCATAGCAGTCTACGAGACTTAACTGTTCTGATTATATCTGGCTTCCTATAAAGACCATGTAGTTCAGTTATGTAGTCATCTCCATTCACTTGTCTGTTCATCTCTCTTTGGTTCAAAAATTGTCCTAAGAACTTTATTCTCAAATATTCTCCTTTCCTCCCTTAAAGTATGAGTCCATGTTTCGCATCCATATAATATAACTGGTAAAATAATTGTTTTATAGACTGTATTTTCATCGTCATCTTCTTCCAGGGATTAAGCCTGTTGGCTCGTTCCAGTTTCATGAAAGCTAGAATTGTTAAAATTGTTCAGACCATCTGTGTGGGCGACCAACATTTCTCCTTCCGCGCGGTTTATAATTTAGCAATAATTTTGGAAATCTTCCTTCTGGCATTCTATCAATATGTTCTTTCCAGTCGTTCCTATGTTTAATTATTCGGTCTATATTTTCAGTTTAACGTTTTTTGAAAGGAGTGGGACGTAAAGAGTCTCTGTAATAGGCCTATATAATAGCACACATTTTCAGAATTGAACCTATATTTAATTTATCTGTGCATACCATTCCTATTTGTGATTATTGTTCCTAGGTATTTGAATTCAATGAATAATTAAATTAAACCCAGGTTTCGAACTTTCTTCATATGAAACTCAGTAGTCCCTCACTTTTTGAGAGACTTGGAAATGTCCCACATAAAATTGTTTGTATTTTCTGTGCGGTACTTTCCATCTTTTGATGACATATTATAAACTTGCTCCTTTGTGTAGCATTTTCACTCATCGCTTAGTTCTCTCCTGACGAAGGAAATGTTGCAATCGCTCTTTTTCAGTGACAGGATATGGCGGTACTTGTACGGTTACTTGTGTGAATGTAGAATGTCAGCAACTGAGGTAGCCATGTTAAACAGCTCTGAGAATATAATGAATTTTTATGCATTTACGTATTCTATATAGCAGGGTTTTAATATTATAATGAATATAAAAGTTAATCATTTTGTATTTTAAAATTCTTTTAATATTCAAATATAACTTAAATAAATAAAACATCTAAATAATTCGTTGGTTATTGTTGAATAAAAATGTCTCAGTAACAATTAAAGAAATTGTATTACATAACAGTTTTTGTAAGTAATGCTTTTAAAAAATGTTTTAAGTCATTGTTGTCAAAATTATAAAGCATTCTGTTATAACTCTAATAAGAACACCTGCCTAACTTCTTATTCTTAAATGAAAGTAAACTAAACTCTGATTGGATGTTAAAACAATTAAATTTTTGATTCAACAAATCAATTTAAACCTTATATTTGAAGGACTAGTAACCAATAGAATTTAAAAATAACATAATGTGATGTAATAATGAATTAAAATTATAAAAGAATTACACTAGTCATTCTGCTTACAACTTTCAACAAGCAATAAGAGCTCTCAAGATAAAATGTAATAATTAATACAAGAAGAATAATTGATTTAAGAAAGGAAAATAATTTATTTTTTATTGATGGTGAAGAATACCACCTACATTTACTTGATCTGCTGGGAAATTAAGAAGTGAATAAATTTGAAATTATTTCTACAAGAAACATTTTTCAGTAATTTTGAAGTGTTTTCCTATTCAGTGTACCAACTTCTGGCCCTAAGAAGAGAATCCGGCTCTACCGAAAACTAAACCCAACCTGAACCAGTAATTCTTCTTCGGGACACAAATCCTTCTTCAAAATGTTACAACATCGGGCATGAAGAGAATTACTTCTTCATCTATTCATATGAATGGCTTATTTCAGAAGCAACGTACGTCAGTAAGCAGTACATTTTCAGAAAAAAACTTTCTTACAAAAGTATTTTTGTCATGAACATAGCGATAAGAATTTTTAAGAGTTCTGTACCACATTTAAGATGGATTTTCCATAGTTTAAAATATAAATATAAATTTTAGATAATTATTTTAATCAATTAAAAACGTTTGACTTATGTCGTTTCTTCAATAAATGCACACTTTCACTAAAAGTAAATGTTTTTTTTTTTAATTTTATAATAAAAAATGAAGACATCTTAGAAGAATTACACATGGAATCTTTAGAAAACAAAATTTCTGATTATAAGTCAAGATGGATGCAACATGTTCATCGAATGGAAGATCACAGAATACCCAAACAAATGTTAAGATATCAACCTGCAGGAAGAAGAAGACCAGGACGTCCACTCAAAAGACTTCTGGATGATGTTTCTCTTGAGGCCGAAACAGGTCAACAAATGACCTAAATTCGTGAATGTACTATGATGATGATGATGATGATGATAAATGAGATACAGAAAACTTCAAAATGAATACCTTAAATATTAAAAAAAAAAAGAAAATTAATAATCCTACATAATAAAAACAAAGTAACTACATTCTACAAACTGATTCAGTCAGTGGGAACACTTTGTAAATTACATTAATCAAACACTGGCCAACTACGTAATTCATCATAGAAGCTTCCTCTTGAGGAATACACTCTATTATCTTTTAGAATGTCATCAACTGTTTTCCTCTTTATTGGAAGACGTCCTTCAGGATATGCTAATGTGGTATGTTTCTGTTCAGAATGTAAATATAAGCACACAGAATGTAAATTTACCCAAAAAGTGACTTACGTTGTTTCTGAAATAAACCATTCATATGTAGACTACATTTACTTATACTGATAGGAACCAGTTCTGTCGGCTTTGACTCTCTGGAGCTGTCGTGCCACGTATTTATTTAACAAATTTATTAAATTTGAGTCGTAAAGATTCCTGATATTTGTCTCAGAAGTGAGAACAAAAAAGAAAAAAAAAGACTCGAAACGCGACAGGCCTAGAAGGCCCTTGGCCTACCAGCGGCTCTTGGCCTCACATCCACATGTGTTAATCACAGAGGTAGACGATCATCGTACCAGTGTAGGGGTGACATGTGGTCAGCATGTCGGGTCGCCCAGCCGTTATAGCTGGTCTTCTCAAGCTGGAGTCGCTACTTATTGTAGCTCCCAAATGCCTCACGATGCTGGATGGGCACGATCCTATACTGGCCGAAATTCCATGAGAAAATTTCGTCCCCATGGGGACTCGAACCAGCGCAAGTCCCGAGGCGTCTTGCCTTAACAACTCGGCTACGGCGCGGGACACAAGTGAGAACATATCCCAAAAAAAAAAAAAAAAAAAAACAAAATCGCCCATGGAACTTCACCAGACCGGGGATCGACTGAGATCGACTCTACTCCGAGACCACAGCGGTGGACTAAATTATGTACACACGTAAAATAACAATGAATTAAAAACTTGATCATTAGTTTATACTTGCGCGCGCGGTAGACGCACGCACGCATGCACACACACACACACACAGATAAGAGTGTATAATTAGAAAATGCCTACTAATTAAAAAAAATATATTGCAGTAATGAAGTTCCATTTTACTTATGTTTGCGTATTTCAAACAACTTTACATAAAAATAAACATTTCATAATTTTTCTGACTTTTTTTTCAGAGAATCGATTTTTGTTTTAATGTTCTTATTACTTTAACGTTCGCAAAATGTTCAATGGATATGATTTGTGAATGTAGTACATTTCAAAAATAGGAACACCAGAGAATTATATCGGGGAATCAGAACAGAGAAGAAAGGGTTTCAGGCTAGAACAAACATAATTACGAATGAAATTGCAGATTCCAGGAGTATATTAAATAGATGGAAAAGTTAGTTAAATCAGCTTTTAAATGTGCATACATAACAGGATATTGAAGAGGATAATTTACAGACAGCAGAAATGTTAGTCACAGAACCAACTGCATTAGAGGTTGAAATGGCAATAGAAAAAACTGAAGATGTATAAAGCATCTGGTTCAGGTTGGATCCCGCAGAGCTGATAAAATCAGGAGGAGAAGAATTGATGGACAAGATACGTCGGTTACTTTGTAAGATTTGGGAAAAATAAGCTCTTCCAGATGAATGGAAAGAATCGATTATCGTACCAATCTGTAAGAAGGGAGATAAAACTGATTGCAACAACTATTACTTTCAACTTCATACAAAATCCTAACAAATATATTAGTAAACAGAATTATATTTCAGAACATAAGGACCTCGCCTCACACCACTAGCTTATGGTAGCTAACAATAACAACACTCCCGAGTTAACAATGCCATTGTGCTGTTTTTAGAAGTGTTTCTCTTTTGTCCTCTGGTATTTAAAGGATTACAAGAAGGGTTGTCTTTTGTTGACTGGAATTTAGAGATCAAAAGAGAGGGAGTGAGAGTCAAGTTATTTTCTGGAATCAAGGTTCTCATGTTTTGGAGAAAAGTACACTCCCTATATTGATGAGTTGATGACAATCTAGAAGATCATCAATGTGGATTTAGAAGAAACAGGTCTACAACAGATCAGATTTTTAGTATAAGACAGATTTAGAAAATAAATGGGAATATAATGGCACTGTACATCAACTATATGAAGACTTCAAAAGGCATACGATTCAATTAAGAGAGGGATGTTATATAGTATCCTGCTGGAGTTCGGAATTCCTAAAAAAAAATAGACTTATACGAATGTGTCTAAATTGCACAAAGAATAGGGTGCGTGTAGGCAAGCGGTTTTCGGATACTTTTGAAATTTGCAATAGGTTAAAGCAAGAAGATGCACTCTTCTCTACTGTTCAGTTTGGTACTAGAGTAGGCTATCAAATCTTTGAAGAATGAAGAAGGCCTATAACTCAATGGTGTTAATAAGCGGTTAGGTTATGGCGATGAGCGATAGCGAGGATACTTGGAGACAACACGAACACTCTATTGAATAACACTAAGAAATTGGGACTGGAAGTAAATATCAATTTCAGGCTAGATCAAACATAATTCGGAATGAGAGTGGGGAAATTATTGCAGATTCCAGGAGTATATTAAATAGATGGAGAAGTTACTTTAATCAGCTATTAAATGTACATACAGAACAGGACATTCAGGAGGATAAGTTACAGACAGAAGAACTGCTAGTCGCAGAACAAAGTGCATTAGAGGTTGAAATGGCAATAGGGAAATTGAAGATGTATAAAGCATCAGGTTCGGAAGAGATCCCAGCAGAACTGATAAAATCAGGGGGAGAAAAATTGATGGACAAGATATGCCAGTTGCTTAGTATGATTTGGGAAAAAGAAGCTCTTCCAGATGACTGGAAAAGAATCGATTATCGTACCAATTTATAAGAAAGGAGATAAAACTGATTGCAACAACTACAGGGGCATCTCATTACTTTCAACTTCGTACAAAATTCTAACAAATATATTAGTAAGCAGACTTACTGCCTATATTGATGACATTCAAGGAGATCATCAATGTGCATTTAGAAGAATCGGGCCTACAACAGGTCAGATTTTTAGTATAAGACAGATTTTAGAAAAGAAATGGGAATATAATGGTACTGTACATCAACTATATGTAGACTTCAAAAAACATATGATTCAATTAAGAGGGAGAAGTTATATAGTATCCTGCTGGACTTCGGAATTCCTAAAAAAAGATAGACTTATACGAATGTGTCTAAATGGCACAAAGAGTAGGGTGCGTGTAGGCAAACAGTTTTCGGACACCTTTGAAATCCAAAATGAGTTGAAGCAAGGAGATGCACTATCTCCTCTACTATTTCATTTTTTACTAGAGCATGCCATCAAATCTTTAGAGGTGAGGAAGGCCTACAACTCAATGGTATTTCTAAACTGTTAGTTTATTCTGATGATGTTGTACTATTGGCCCAAAGCGAGGAGATACTAAAGGACAACACTCACACATTATTGAGTAACACTAAGGAATTAAGACTGGAAATAAATATCAATAAAACTAAATATAGGCCTATGGTCACACGCAGAAATGCATTAGGCTATATAATGGAAATGGACAGCTAATGACAATTAAGGGAAATTTTGAGGAAGAGGCTGAATTCAAATACCTGGGAACAATAATCACAAATATAGGAATGAGATGCACAAAGAAATTAAACATAGGCTCAATTCTGGAAATGCGTGTTATTATGCATTATAGAGACTTTTGATGTCCCAAGTCCTTTAAAAAAACGTTAAACTGAAAATATATAAAACTATTTTCAAAAAACGTTAAACTGAAAATATATAAAACTATTTTCTACCAGTTATATTATATGGATGCGAAACATGGACTCTTACTTTAAGGGAGGAAATGAGATTAAGAGTATTTGAGAATAAAGTTCTTAGGAAAATTTTTGGACCAAAGAGAGATGAACAGACAGGTGAATGGAGAAGACTACATGACAATGAACTACATGGTCTTTATAGGAAGCCAGATATAATAAGAACAGTTAAGTCTCGTAGACTGTGATGGACAGGGCATGTTGCACGTATGGGGAATGAAAGACTTGCATGGAAGCTTCTTGTAGGGAAGCCAGAGGGAAAACGCCCAGTTGGTAGACTAAGAATGAGGTGGGAGAACAACATTAACTATGATTTGAGATAAGTAGATTATACGGGGAATGATTGGAAAGCATTAGCTGAGGATAGGAGTGTATGGAGAGCTTATGTCCGCGCGGCCATGAACCTATGTGTTCGATAGTGCCAGTGAGTAAGTAAATATCAATACAACTAAATATATGTTCACACGTAGAAATGCATTATGTAATGGAAATGGACAACTAATGAAAAATGTGGGAAATTTTAAAGTAGTGGCTGAATTCAAATAGGCCTGTTTCATCATCATCATAATCAACAACAAGGATTAAGCCCAATGGCCTGTTATAGGTCGAATTGGTCCTTCCATCTCTTCAATGGTCCTCCCAACAATCTTCTCCATTTTGGTTTATAATTATACATTCTTCTTGGTATGCGCTGTTCATTCATTCGTAACACGTGCTGAAGGTAAGCATTTTGATAATATTTTATTCTTTTACACAGATTAAGTATATTAAGTTATGTTCTTATATCTTCGTTTTTTTTATCGGTCCTTTGGTATCCTTCTATTTCTTTCAACATCTTCATTTCTGCAGCCTCTATTTATTTACTATCTGCCTTTGTTAATTTCCAGGTTTCCAGGCCTATTTAGGAACAATGATTACAAACAGGAATGAAATGAACAAAGAAATTAAACATAGGTTCACTTCTGGAAATGCGTGCTATTATGCATTACAGGGACTCTTGTCGTCCCAACTCCATTCAAAAAAACGTTACTGAAAATATATAAAACTCTTATTCTCCCAGTTATATTATATGGATGCGAAACATGGACTCTTACTTTAAGGGGAGAAAGCAGATTATGAGTATTTGAAAATAAAGTTCTTAGGAAAATTTTTGGGCCAAAAAAGAGATGAACAGACAGGTGAATGGAGAAAACTACATAACGGTGAACAGCACGGTCTTTATAGGAAAATAACACAAAAAAGCATTCTCATAAATAAAATTCTCGCATATTCAGCCAAAAAAAATTAATGCAAATCCCCCAGATATAATAAGAACAGTTAATTCTCATAGACTGCGATGGGCAGGACATGTGGAACGAATGGGGAATGAAAGAGATGTATGGAAGCTTCTTGTAGGAAAACCAGAGGGAAAACGTCCAGTTTGTAGATCAAGAATGAGGTGGGAGAATAACATTAACTATGATTTGAGGGAAGTAGATTATACAGGGGATAATTGAAAAACATAATCTAGGGCAGGGATGTATGGAGAGGTTATGTCCACGCGCCCATGAACCTACGATAGAGCGATGGGCAGGACACGTGGAACGAATGGGGAATGAAAGAGATGTATGGAAGCTTCTTGTAGGAAAACCAGAGGGAAAACGTCCAGTTTGTAGATCAAGAATGAGGTGGAGAATAACATTAACTGTGATTTGAGTGAAGTAGATTATACAGGGGGTAATTGAAAAACATAATCTATGGCAGGGATGTATGGAGAGCTTATGTCCACGCGGCCATGAACCTACGATAGAGCCATTGAGTTAGTTTTAGTTAGTGCATTTCATTTTGTCTAACATGGCATAAAGTATATCTAGTCACTAGATTCTAGTGCCTGTCCTGTCTCTCCTTTTTTTTAACCTTAAACTGCCAAAATCCTGCAACAAATTATGGAAAAAAGGAGAGAATTTAATCTCCCACTATACATACTATTTATAGATTATGAAAAGGCATATGATAATGTAAACCGAGATAAACTTTGGCAGATACTGCATGAAGAACATATACACTCACATGTAATACGAGCCATACAAAGCTTATATCAGCATTCTAAAATCAAAATTAAATTACCAGATGGAGAAATAACAGAACACATAAACACAAGCAAAGGTGTTCGACAAGATGTGGACTATATCCACTCTTGTTTAATATATATATTAACAGAATAGTGCAAGAATGGAAACAAACGGTAAATAGTGGTATTTCAATAACTAGGAATAAAATAATTCAAACAATATTATATGCTGATGATCAAATAATTTATCAGATTCCGAAGATAGCTTACAAATAGCAGCGTAATCAATTATTCAAAATTGCCAGCAAATATATATGAAAATTTCCACTTCAAAATCCAAAACAATGGCAATGTGTGGAAAAAACATACAACGGGCGAAAATTGAGATTGATGGAAAAATTATAGAACAAGTGTCAGATTTCTCTTACTTAGGAAGTGTATTTGCAGAGTATAAGAGTGACATTGATTCAAATTACAAAAATATAATAAAATGAATGGGGTAATACGAAGACATTTTGGTAAACAGATGAGGACAGAGACAAACTAAGATTACATAACATCACATCAAAAGCTACTCTAAAATACGGAAGTGAAATTTGGATTTTAAATAAAATAAACTCTCATAAACTTCAAGTAAGCCAAATGCGCTTCTTACGATCATTGTTAGGAGTTAATAGACTGGATCACCAAAGGAACACTATTATCAGAGGAAAACTTGGAGTAACAAGTTTAAATGAAGATATACAAAGATACCAACAAGAATGGAAAAACCATCTGAGGAGAATGGCAAGAAATAGACTTCCAAAATTGGCATTCCAATATACCCCAACTGGACATAGGGACCAAGGAAGACCAAAACATCGGTGGAAAGATAAAGACCATCTTCGTTAGGTTTACCGTACAGGCCACATGTCCTAAAACGAATTTGTTCATGATGATGATGATGAACTGCCAAAATAAATGCTGTTACTATTTCATGCATCAATCAATGCGCTATTTTTCATTTATCTTTACTTTTAATTATTTTTTTTTACTATTTTGGACGTAAATCTTCTCTTTTTAAACATTATGCGTTTTGTTAACAGAATATAGTCGTGGTTGAAAAAAAAAAAGAATCCCTATTCATTTTTAAGGCAGTTCTGTCAATCATCATATACACACATTGTTCTTGATAATTGATTCCTATAAAACCGAAAATCATAGAAACTTTGAAAAAAATCTTGGCGATGTATATTTTGATGCTATTTATGAATAAAATTTCAATAAAGTTGCGAAAATTAATTTTATGACAATTTTTTAAAATCATAGTGTCTAATTTTATATCTACGTGATTAATTTTTAGGTGTCTAATACCGTGTTTTCTAAATTTTGCGAGCTTCAATAACCACGGTAGGATTTCTGTGCAAATGCTTTCGTTTTTACATTAAAGTTAAAATTTTCGTTATATGTTTACGAATTGCTGTATTTGGGGTGAATTAAAACACATTTGTTTTTTCCATATTTATCCATATTTCAGAAGATACATATTTTGAGAAAATATCACATATCTTTACATAGTTGAACATTTTATTTTAAACATATTCATTATTTTATGGTTTCAAAGTTAGATTTGTCATTTTTTCTTTTGTAAAAATGGAATGCTTAAAATTAATCGTTTTTTCTTTGTGGTTAAGCATCTGCTTTGACATTGCTAGCAACCCCTTGTGACAAAATAATTTCTAATACCTGATTGTAGCATGTCTGGTTTAGGCAATTAGCAAAACCAATGCTTGCACAGAGATCAAAGATTTAGATTAGGAAGTTCTATTCAGTTTCAATAATTCAAGAACTATCATAAGTCGTGTATTATCTTCAGTGTGGTTTATATATTTGTTTAATCAGTATATTAGAAAGTTAAAATCAGATTGTAAATGTATGTATGTGATTTTCCCATTCCCCATTCGTGCTACATGTCCTGTCCATTGCAATCTACGAGACTTAACTGTTCTTACTATATCTGGCTATCGGCCGCGATGGACTAGATTTATGCTCCTTGCCTCTGGTCCCGATGGTCGCGGGTTCAAACCCGGCTGGGGTCGATGGATTTTTTTAGGACGGAAAAATCCAAGGAGCAAGTCCTCCGGGAGGGACTTTAAGCCGTGGGTCCCGAGTCTGAAGATTTTCAGGCTTGTAAAAGATCTGTAAGCCTGAATGAAAATGCCTTTAAGCAAAATTACCGAATTTTCCTGTCCTATGACTACCTTGGTTTCCTAGATGTGAGTATGAGGCGGAACGCTGAGCACGGACCACTGACATCTATACAAAAATAAGTGTAACTAAATTAGTATGGTTCAAATTCTTCCCTGTAGGGGGAGAGCGCCTAAATCTCTGTTAAGGGAAACATGAGCTTACAAGATACAAGAAGATTATATCTGGCTTCCAATAAAGACATAGTAGTTCATTGTTTAATAGTGTTCTCTATTCACCTGTGTGTTCATCTCTCTTTGGTCCAAATACTTTCCTAAGAACTTTATTCTCCATATTCTTTATATATTATACGGCTACGAAACATGGGCTCTTAATTTATATATTATTTATATATCCATCCATAGTAATTCTGCCCGAAGGCAGGTCCTTCACTGCAATCATAGCATTTTCATGCTATGCTTGCAGCTTTACTAGGGAATTGTAGGTGTGGTAGCTTCCCGTTGCTTTCCACACCGATGAAGGATGATGATGATGGCCATATGATTTCGGGGACCGTTTGGGCCTTAAAGTTTTCCTGACATTTGTCTTACAGGTGAGGAAAAACCCCGATAAAAACCTCACCCAGAAAAACTGCCCCGACCGGGGATCGAACCCGGGCCCGCTGCGTGACAAGGCAGCACGCTACCTCGAGACCACAGTCATATAATATAACTGGTAGAATTATAGATAATGATAGGTGTGTTAATATTGTAGAATGTAAGAAGCTGAGAGCAGCTGACAGTGTTGTCAGTGATATGTAGTTAAACACGTCGATGACTAATCTTGTTCCCAGAGTTGCTTGTTTTCAGAGTAACATGACTCACTTTCTAACTTCCGTCTTCTATTGTTCTTTTTTTATGATCTACAATAATGAGAGTATCATGTGTTTAAACAGTACGTCTAATTTAAGTGCAATCAGCATACAGTATATTCCGTAAAAACATTTCTACCTTTTCCATGATTTGTAGTGCGTCATGTGGTAACATGTCTATCTTCTGACTAGAGGGTTTCGATTCGATACCGGTCAGGATTAAACTTTAATTGAATCAGTCATTTCGAAAAGGGATCATCTACGATTTTTTGTGATATTCACTTTTTTCGTTATTCCATGTTTACATACGTCCTTACTCGATTCCGCATGAAAAATGATCAAATACACAATTCTTTTACCACTTTCTGACTTCACCTTTCATTTCGAAAAAGGATCAACTCGCCGAGTTGTTCCCTTTTCGAACGGACTGACGCACGAATGTGATCTTGACTTCAGCTGCATATGTATCCTCTGGCAGTCTTTCTGTGTTATCAGAGTAAACAATATTAAAACCATGCTACAATCGCTATTTATGTATTATGTATTTAATGCAAGGCACTCCGTATACAGAGTATGGGTAAAGGTGTTCCAAAAGAACAAAAACATTATTTTGCAATAAATACATTTTACGAATTTGAGTGTAATAGTGACAAGCCTAGAACCGTAATCGGCCGGAAATTCATTGACTCCATTTTCGGGGAAAAAGAGTTCAACTTGCTCAAACCATAGCCCCCAGAAATACTGCAAATACCAGATGTGAAAACACACCCTGCCTACATCAGCAAAGTACCAATCAATCACAAAAAAATGGATGATGTAAATAAACTTCATCATTACATTCCCGATATCCATCGACATTTTTATGATGATTTATTCAAATGGCATATACAGCTGAAGTAGTAGAGAACGCCGAAGATGTTCAATGATGAAATTTTTCGGATGCACTGCGCTACAAGCCGGAAGGTCGAGGGTTCGAGTCCCGGTGGGGTCAGGATTTTTAAACTGACCCAAACCTTCTGGCGGCACTATGGTCCTGGGGTCGACTCAGCCTCTAACTGAAATTAGTACCAGACGCTTGTTCTGGGGTAAAGGCGGCCGTCACGCAGGGCTGACAACCCGGCTGACATCAAGTGCCGATTGTCAAGAAAAAGTGGGAGCCTTAACCTCCTATTACCCCAAAGGCCTCCTGAGGCCTGTAGTGGGATTACTTTACTTTTTTTTATAGTCACTTTCAAATTATGAAATGTAATAAAATGTATAGGCCTACAGTATTATTCCATCTATGTAGTTAATTCGCAATAATAAATTTTTTCAAATAAATGTGTTTAATTTTGTAAAAGTTTCTTCGTTCATTTCGAAAAGGGATCATCTCCGGAAAATTGTAATTAGTTTTTTGGGAAAACCATAATCAAGAAAGTCGTGTAAATCGGTAAGTGAACGTGAATGGGCATGAAAATTATTCAGTAGAAATTTCAGATTCATAGCTTTATCCTGGACAAACTGAATCAGTTTTTTCCCTCTCCTGTAAAATTTGATCAGCTGTAGATGATCCCTTTTCTAAATGACTGATTCAATTATAAATTGAAGAGGTGGATTCCAAATCCAACTAGAAGAAGTAATTCTCCTCATGCCCGGTGTTGTAGTAACATTTCGAAGGAGGATTGGTCTCCTAAAAAGAATTAAACTTACTGGTTCAGGTAGGGTTTAATTTTCGGTAGAGCCGGATTCTCTTCTTATCGGAAGTCGGTACACTGGATAGGAAAACACTTTTAAAATCACTAAAAAACTGTTTCTTGTAGAAATAATTTCACTTTTATTCACTTCTTAAAGTTCCCAGCAGATTAAGTAATGTAGGTGGTATTATTCTTCACCGTCCATTAAAATTAAATTATTTTCTTTTCTTGAACCAATTATTCTTCTTGTATTAAATATTACATTTTATCAGATCTCTTCTTGCTTCTATCTTTGTTGAAAGTTGTATGCAGAATGACTAGTGTAATTCCTTTATAATTTTAAGACCATTATTACATCAGATGATGGTAATTTAAAATTCTATTGGTTAATAGTTCTTTAAATATAAGGTTTAAATTGATTTGTTAAATACGAAAGTTAATTGTTTTAACATCCAATCGGAGTTTAGCTTACTTTCATATAAGAATATGAAGTTATGCAGGTGTTATTACAGTTATAATAAAAGGCTTTATAATTTTGACAACAATGACTTAAAACAATTTTTAAAAGCATTATTTACAGAAACTGTTATATAGTACAATTTATTTAATTGTCACTGAGACATTTTTATTCAACAATAACCAACAATGAATTATTTAGATGCTTTTATTTATTTAAGTTATATTTAAATATTAAAAGAATTTTAAAATACAAAATTATTAACTTAAAGTTTCATGTATTCACGTAGACTTTCACGGCCGGTTGCTATGATGATCTTGAAGAAGATTTTCGGGCTGTAGGCCGTGGTCGTGAGGCTTGTAGTTCCCCGACGTTTCGCCAAGACAACCCTTGAGGATGCCAGACGCAGTCTCTGGCGAAATGACGGGGAACTACAAGCCTCACGACCACGGCCTACAGCCCGAAAATCTTCTTCAAGATCATCATTATAAAGTTTCATATTTATTATAATATTAAAATCCTGCTATAAACTAAATCAAAAAAGTATTTTTTTTCAGGTGAGCAATAACACAAAAATAATTATAATGGTGCTGAATGTCTGAGTAAATTTTAACATTTAAAATCGACATTACTTAGTTGGACTTGACTTAAACTTAAACATCATGTATAGGAGAATACACTAAGCAGCATAACTAAAAATCACAAAAAAATGACTTGGTTGGTTTTGGAATCCACCTCTTCAATTGTGATGTGCAATTAATTGTAGAACGCGATGATTGGATTAATTCCCAACCATCTCCCGAATCTAATGACCTTAATGGACAAAACCCCGAATCCAACTTCCAGAAACTAATTAACATGGATGTCCAAAATGGTTTTGGTTAGGTTTAGGCTGGGTTAGTTTAAGTTTAGACTGGATCAAGTTGGGTTATTCTTGCAAGAAATAATAAAGCTATTTGTGTTGCAATAACCCCAATACATAGAAGACTACGCCAGACCGGACTACCTTCGACGTGTAAGGTTACAATTTTGTAATGTAACAATGTAAATCAGTTTAATTTGACATTGTCGTTATTTTAATAAATAGAAGTGTATGACAAGGGTCGCTTATCACCTACTCTTTTTAATATAATATATATTAATGACATCATCCAAAATTGGAAAAGTATTGTTAATATAGGTATGAGAATGGACATTTAAAAATATTGAACGCTTTCATGTATTCCGACGATGTGGTTATTATTAAAGAAAATGAAAATAATTTGCAGTACTCTTTACATCAATTAAATCAGTTATGCCAAGAATATAATTTTAAAATATCAAAAGAAAAAAAAAAGAAAAATTATGGCATTTTGAGGAAATTAACATATAAGATCAAAAATCGTAATAGACAACAAACCTCTGGAACAAGTAACAAATTTTAATTATTTGGGTTGTAATTTTACTATAAACACAAAAACTTCTTCTTCTTCTTCCTTCCAAGTATTAGGCCGAGACCTGTTACGATCCTATAGAAAATTTTCCCGTATGGGAAATTCTCGTATAAGACTTGAAAGCATAATAATAGTCCCTTCGATTGGTTGCTGGCCAAAGGAAGGCAAGACCAGTGATGGGGCTGCCATCTTATAGCCTCTGGTCAGGCTTTTCTGGAGAAGAAAAGAAAATAAAGGAAAGAAGAAATGGAAAAAAGGAAGGACTCCCTAGACCCTCGGATGCCCTAATAGCGTCGGGGTCGAAAAAACAAGAGTTAACCAAGAGAGGTTAGATAGTAAAGTTAAAAGAGTGCAAAACACAAGTAAGTGGAAGAAATGTTTTGCACAGCTTGGGCACCTTGTGGTCGCCATCCACATATCCCCTAGATGAGGACCCCTGAGGGGACAAAAACTGAAAGACATATACATATGAAACTGTCGAAATCTCAAATGATATGCGGAACTATACATAAAACATTAAAGAATAAAACAAGAAGAGATACTAGATTGAAGTTTTATAAAACATTGGCAGTTCCTGCATTACTTTATGGGAGCGAAACTTGGGTAATGACCAAAAAATTACAAAGTAGAATACAAAGCTCAGAAATGAGCTTCCTTACAAGAACAAAAGACTGCAGAAGATTGGATCGAATAAAGAATGATTATATAAGAGCAGAGTTAAATATATATCCATTGAATGATAAAATCAAAAAAATAGGCCTATAGGGAGAAATGGTTTACACATGTGGAAAGAATGAATGTAACAAGATTACCAAGAGCAGCATTCAACTACAAGCCAAGAGGATCAAGGAATGTAGGAAGGCCAGTGAGAAGATGGACAGAACAACTGTGAGGCAGAACAGGCAATTTTTGCGTAGCCCGTGAAGTGAAGAAGAAGAAGATTTTCGTTTTTTATTTATTTTTTATTTTCGGGCATTTATCGTTCGGGGGAAAGCATTTAAGGGAAATAAAATTCAGAGAAATCGGTTTCGAGGGAATGGATTTGGATTATATCCCAAAGCTTCTTCTCAGTGCGTTTGTACAATGGCAGTAGCGTAATTCATTAAGGGTTGTGCGATTATTGCTAGTTGAAACTTGCAGTGTTTATATTGAGATTATATGTTGTGGTATTTTTGATAGTGATTTCTCAGAAAAAAAAAAAACACTTGTTTGTTTACAACAAATCAGTTTTTAAAAATTGTTTTTTTTCTTCTTGTTTTCTTTCGTTTTATGTTGACTGGTTTTAACTTTTTAGTTTTAAATTTGTTTACGGTTTTTCCTTTTTGATACAAAGACAAGAACAGGACACACGCCTAGAACCAAGGTGGATATTTGAAATCTCCTAGTCCATCGTGAATCAAAACCGTATAATGGGAGTGGAAAGCAGGACTCAATTGACCATTCCAAGGTGATGCGACGGACGGATCAAATCCAGAATATATTCGTGAATGCTTATTACTATTTTGATGTTGATTTCCTTCAAACTATGTTACCTCTAGATTTGAGTCGTGGGCAAAGATTTGCCAGTCGGATAGGGACTCTCGGAACTCGAGGCAAGGAGCATAACCACTAGTCCACCGAGGATTTAGGGCCAGTTTCATCAAGAGAGGTAACTGTATTACGCCAGTTTTCCCCATGTATAATTCATAGCTTAAACTGGCGTAATACAGTTACCTCTCTTGGTGAAACTGGCCCTTACTGGTACAAATTCACTATTCTTATAATAAGGTTTTTGAAACCGCTGTGGTCTCGAGGTAGCGTGCTGCCTTATCACGCAGCGGGCCCGGGTTCGATCCCCGGTCGGGACAGTTTTTCTGGGTGAGGTTTTTATCGGGGCTTTTCCTCACCTGTAAGACAAATGTCAGGAAAACTTTAAGGCCCAAACGGTCCGCGAAATCATATGGCCAACATCATCATTCTTCACCGGTGTGGAAAAACAACGGGAAGCTACCACACCTACAATTCCCTAGTGAAAGACCTGCCCTCGGGCAGAATTACTATGGATGGATGGATTCTTAAATGTTAGGTTCCATTCCATTAACGCAATTTAACCTCTCACCTTATAGGTTCTTTCACCCGGGCCTTACAGTGGCACGACCCGTCGGGAGAGGGATTTTAACTAAGGATCACACACACACACACACACACACACACACACACACACACACACCTTTTTGACCACACAAGGGCATGTAGGGCATCTCCGAATGAGTGATCAGCTCAATGCCATGACCTCCTCCGAGACAACACAACATTAGAACGAAATACATCATTCACACACACATTCACACTAAACACGGTGAATATGATGATTATGATAGCAAAATGTTCGGGGACCGTTTGGGCCTTACAGTTTCTTGACATTTATCTTAGAGGCGAGAAAAAAATCCCGAAAAAAAACATTACCCAGAAAACTTGTCCCGATCGAGGATCGAACCCAGACCCACTGCGTACGAGAGAGCGACGCTAACCCGAAACCACAACGGTGGAGTACTGGTAAATTTTAATCATATATTGATATTATATGGATGCGAAACATGGACTCTTACTTTAAGGGAGAGAAGGAGATTACGAGTATTTGAGAATAAAGTTCTTAGGAGGATTTTTGGACCAAAGAGAGATGAACAGACAGGTGAATGGAGAAGACTACATAAGTGTACTACATGATCTTTATGGGAAGCCAGACGTAATAAGAACAGTTAAGTCTCGTAGACTGCGATGGGCAGGACATGTGGCACGAACGGGGAGTGAAAGACGCGATTGGAAGCTTCTTATAGGAAAACCAGAAGGAAAACGCCCAGTTGGTAGACCAAGAATGAGGTGGGAGAATAACGTTAACTATGATTTGAGTAAGTAGATTATACAGGGGATGATTGAAAAACATTAAGCTCAGGATAGGGATGTATGGAGAGCTTATGTCCGCGCGGCCATTAACCTACGGGTTCTATAATGCCAGTGAGTTAGTTAGTTATTGATAAACTACCTTTGGATATCCACTCCTTAATGCAGCATTTTGTCCTGCGCCGTAGCCGAGTGGTTTAAGGCATGATGCCTTGGTGCAGAGCTACGGGATTTGCGTGGTTTGAGTCCTCATGCGGAAAGAATTTTTCTCATGGAATTTTGACTAGTGTGGGGCCGTTGGCCATCCAGCATCACGAGGAATCTGGGTAGCTACAATAAGTAGCAGGTAGGTTGAGTAAACCAGTTATAACGGCTGGGGACCCGATATGCTGACCACATGTCATCTCTATGCTGGTTAGATGGTCATCCTCCTTTGTAAAGTAAGTGTATGTGAGGCCAGCAATCGGATGGTAGATCAAGGAGTTTGTAGTACTGATGCGCCATGAAGTTTTGAATACAACATTTTGTCAGTTTTAGATATGAAATACAACGAAGGAATGCAATTACAGTAACGGTAGTTTATACAGCGACTTTCATTCTTATTACACATCCAAGTTAACTGTTCACGGGCGGAGGGGAAGAGTTTTAGCGCTAGTGTCGTCGATTTACTGAATCTGTGCAAGGGATGTAGGAGAAAACTGTACATCTGATCACGTATTGAAAGTTTTCAACTTCAAATGTGAGGGGAGATTCTCTAAACACGAGCGAAAGATCTTAACATGGTTGTCAAATTAGTCATTTAAGCACTGAACGCTCAAGCGGTCGGATCATTTAAAATCACAGTATTTGCCGTCTCTCGGTTACCAGCCTCATAATAAATCACAAGTGGCAACATGTAATGAGAAGGGCAAGAAAGGGACAGCTCTTTCCTAGACATAACCCCAAAAGTAACAGGGTTGTCAAGTTAGTCATTCTGCCACTGACCGCGCAGAACGACGGATCATTAAAATACATAATATTTGTCAGCTCTCTACCTGCCAATCAAACAACATAATTCAAAGGACAGGAAGTGGCAACGTAGTAAGGAATAGAAAGAGAAAGACAGTTCGTTAGTTAACATATTTTCCGCCTGCACAAAACACTTGGATGGGTAATAAATTAATTGTGCGAACTTGCTGAAGATGTCCATTATATTACCTGAAATAATCTGCTTTTTTCAACACAATATATAAAGAACACCTAAAAGATTTCGTACACGCGGGTGATAAATCAAGCTATGCTAAACATCTCATGAACGCAGGTCATCGAATGAACACAATTGAAAACACACTCACGATAATCCACCGAGAAAACATTCCAGCTAGGATAAATATATTTGAAGACCTCGAAATTATAAAGGAAACAAACCACACCTCACTTCAAACCCATTATACGAGATCGTCAAAAACAAGTCAGTTGCTGCTACAAACAGTTGGAGTATACATCACCGTACACAACAACAAGTAGCGGAAACTCAACCTGCAGAAGATGGAAGATAACTTCCGAAAGCGCTCCAGTTAATTTTATATACAATATTTTAACAAAGTTGAGGACGACGGCACCTACCAACAGGTACAATTTAATTTGTAACTTTCATCATATGACTTCATCTCAACGGAATTTGATATGAATTTTACTAGTATTGATTTTAATATCAGCTTTAGATATAATCTTAGCTATCATTAACATGGTTGTACTATAGATCGTAATCTTACAGATATTATCTTATTGATCAAATCTTCATTTAGTGTTTAATATTAAAGTTAACTGAGATTGTTATATTCTAATGTAACATATGTTTGTCCTGGTGAATGGAAGAGAACGCCATATTGGCTTAATTCCACCAGGCTAAACAAATAAAATAAAGTGACTGAAAGTGTATAAAACACTGGCTCTTCCAACTCTTTTGTATGGTAGCGAAGTATGGACGTTGAAACAGAAGGATATACAGAGACTTAGATCTGCTGAAATGAGATATCTTCGGAGGACTGCAGGATACACACTACTAGATCAGAAAAGAAATGAAGACATCTTGGAAGAATTGCACATGGAATCTTTAGAAAACAAAATTTCTGATTATAAGTCAAGATGGATGCAACATGTTCATCGAATGGAAGATCACAGAATACCCAAACAAATGTTAAGATATCAACCTGCAGGAAGAAGAAGACCAGGACGTCCACTCAAAAGACTTTTGAATGGTGTCAACAAATGGCCTAAATTCGTGATGATGATGATGATAAAATAAAGTGCAAATGTAGAAAATACGTTTAACGGCGAATACCGTCAAAGGCACATAATCCAAGTCTAATAAAATCAACATCAAAACATATGGGAAACCAAAGGTTCTGTATATCAAACACTGTTTAGCAACCATGAACAACCCCTTAAGATTTGTAGCTAGATTTTCTGTTTTTCATAACTAACTAACTCACTGGTACTATCGAACTCGTAGGTTCATGGCCGCGCGGACGTAAGCTCACCATACATCCCTATCCTGAGCTAATGTTTTCCAATAATCCCTTGCATAAAGTGAACCCACTACGAGCCACTTGGGGTAGTAGGAGGTTAAGACTCTCACTTTTTCTAGACAATCGACACTTGATGTCAGTCATATTGTCACCCCTGTTTGACGGCCGCCGTCCCCAGAACAAGCGTCCAGTACTCGTTTCCGTTAGAGGCTGAATCGACCCAAGTCTTGGTGCCACCAGAAGATTTGGGTCAGTTTAAAAATCCTAATATCACCGCGGCCCGAACCTTCGACCTTCCGCTTTGTGGAGTATTGCCTTAACTAGAGGTCGTTTTCACTAAGGAAGAAGCATGACCTACAAAACTCGCTCAGGTAAACGTAGGGTCTTGGGGAAACGATCCCTATCAGCAGGCTTTGTCCGTGTCTGCAAAACCATGGTTACTGGTCGTAATGAAAATATTAACCCTGAGTAGGAAATGATTATAATAACTATGTATCACGTCAAATTCCTTAAGGGCACCCGGTACTAATTTCTTTGCAATTTGGTTTAAAAAATAGGACATACAAAAATAATTATTTTTTCAGCTTATTCTTAAGTTATGTGTATGAAAATTATGTCACTAATTAAACAAGTCTTCCTGGACATAATGATACTTTGGTTAACTTTCTAGACATATTTCTTTATGAGTAATTTAAAATACAAAAAAATCCATTATGTTAAAAGTATTGTCTTGGTACAATTTTTTCACAAACTACTTATCCACTTGTTCCCAAAATTTAGTATGTTATTGTCCATGGTTCATTTGACAATAATGTTTACTTGTGTTCAGGTATGGATTGTAATTTATTTTTAAAAAATTCAAAGACCAATTTTTTTAAAAATGTTGCATAATTTCTTTTTTTTTTTATTATTTCAAACACTATCAATAGCACAAAGATAAATGTAACTTACTATTATAGAGCTCTTTAAACTGCATATTCAGGCCAAAAATAATTCTGCTATCTTTCATAGTTTCAGAGAAAAGTGTACCAAAATATTAAAAAATACAAGTTACGGGAAAATGCAACAAAAAAAATGCACATTAGGAGAACACAGAGACGCCATTTTTTAAAATCTATTTTTATGGGTTTAAATGTCCAAAATCGACAAACTAATATTACACATTGATAAAATAGACCTTACTGGATTTTTAAGCAAAAAAAAAAAAAAGATTTTTTAACCCAAATAAGTACTAGGTGTCCTTTAAACTGGAAGAAAATGAGAATAGAATTATTGCAAACCAATAATTTATCAAATATTATTCATGTTAATATTAATATTATTATTTTTAAATCAAACTCATCACTTACATTAATTATATTGGATACGAGAACTCCATTAGGCCTATAGTAAATTTCCAAACCTTATGTAATAAAAATAAAAAAAACGAAAATAATTTTGAAATAGGTAGGACATGTATGGAAAATAAGCTACATAGTACCAATATACAAGAAGGGCGATAGAAGAGACGCAAATAACTACAGAGGACTAAGTATAAATAACACATTATATAGAATATTTACGAAGTTATTAAAAACAAAGTTACAAAAAGATGTTAAAGACAAATTAGGAGAAGATCAAAATGGATTCAGACCAGGAAGGTCATGTGTTGACAATATATTTGCAATACAACAGTTAATTGAAAAACGGACTGCAGTTGGAGAAGAAACCCATTTGACAATGATAGATTTAGAGAATGCTTATGACTCAATTCCGAGGAACAAATTATGGGAAGTATTGGAGAAATACAATATTGACAGAAACCTAATAGAAATTATTAAACAAACCTATAAAGATAACTCCGCTTATGTTAAAATGGGAAATATAATGTCTAATCCTATAAACACCTCAAAGGGATTGAAACAAGGGTGCAGTCTATCACCAATTTTATTTAATATTTATGTAGAATTTATATTAACGAAATGGAAACAAAGCTGCAAAGGTATGGGGATCCCAATAGGCAATAGATTTTTGCTGACATTACAATTTGCCGATGATCAACTGGTTTTAGCGCAAGACAATTTTGATATGGAATTCATGATAAAAAGGTTGAAAAGCACATATGAATCATGGGGTCTCACAGTAAATTTACAAAAAACAGAATATCTGGCAATAAATAGCAATGAAAGAGAAAACTTAGTATTGGAAGATGGAATCCAAATAAAGCAAGTGAAACAAACTAAATATTTGGGAATGATTATGGATAACATCGAAGGTATAGGCAAAGAGAACATAAAACATAGAATTGAATTGAGTAGCAAAATAATATCATCATTAAATTCCATATGGTGGGATAAGCATATTTGGAAAGACACAAAAAAATATATTGGTAAAACATTGGTGGAATCTGTTGCAATGTACGGAAGTGAGGTATGGACAATCAATAAGTACTACAAGAATAGACTAATAGCTCTAGAAATGGATTATTTACGAAGAAGTGCCAGAAAGTCTAAATTAGAACGTGTCACAAATAAGGAAATTAGAAACAAAATGGAAGCAGAAGAAAGCATAATTGAAAGAATTGAGGAAAAGGAATTAAAGTGGTTAGGACATGTTTTAAGAATGGAAGATGAGCGATGGCCGAAGCAACTATATGAATGGCATCCTAACAGAAAGAAGAAAAGAGGAAGACCAAGGTTAACATGGAAGGAAAACATGAAGACAGTAATGCAAGCTAGAGGGCTAAGCATCGAAGATGCCCAAGACCGTAGGCTTTGGAGGTTTGGCACGGGAAGACGGCAGCAGCTGTAAAAACTCGAAGATAGATAGATAGATAGGTAGGACATGTGGCACAAATAGGGAATGAAAGAGGTGTAGGCTATGGAAGCTTCTTGTAGGAAAACCAGAGGGAAAACGGCCAGTTGGTAGATCAAGAATCTTAAGAGGTTTTAGAAGTAAGGTGACGAAAACTAATATTTTTTAGACTGGCAGTACACTATTTTGTAAATTGAATGTGTGTGCCTGTACATTAGACTACTCGCAGTCAAGGGGATGAAACTGGTCTTCTGCGCATCTGAGGACATGCTCCTTCCTTAGTGAAACGGCCTCTAGCTATGCTAATGCGTGCCCTTCACTTTTTCATACACCCTCATTTCCTTTTTTGTAGGATTTACACACCTACAAGGATCAGGCCAATAAGGGGAAACTCTGAATCGCATATTAAAGTATAAGTTGTTGCGGGTCTCCTTTGATGTGTATTAGATATAGAGACTGCCACAGGAAACAAGACAGATCCAAGGTTGAGATTTGATAATTACCTCCCCGCTTGGGATCTGCAGTACATGACATGGCGACAGACAGACTATGGTTCTGTCTTTGCCGAGAGAATTATAAAATATCTTAATGTGTCTTCTAGTTCAACATTCCTAGAGGGAATACCAAAGCCATATTCTGCGACGACAGTGGAACAATAGAGATGACGCGAATACACACGGTTAATAAAATAATGGAATGCAATAAAGCGTGCTTATACCGTATTTGGTAAGACAAACCCATGAACTCGTTTGTTTGGCCAAGGGCAAGGTCTTTCCGTGTTTGTCTGGCGATTATTTCAACATTAGGACGTGCCAGCAGCCTCGTCCTTCCATTCCTGTCCCCTGGCTTTCCCAGTTCTCTCATTATATATGCTAAGTCGAAACTACAGAAAAAAAAATCCATGGGAAACAACACAAAGATACTCATATGTAGTATTTTTTTAATTTAATGACGCTATTTAAGAACTCAGGCCATTAATGTCACGATTCAAAGCTGGCATTGAAAGGGCCTTTTTACATCTTAAAAAAATCAAATTATTCCTACAATATGGCATCATCATGTACTCAATAACAATCGATTTAGAATGGAGTAAATTAAAATTGGATTACAAAATACAAATAAATACATTACAATAACAGTCTTACTAATAAAAATCTCTAATACAGGCTTTCATCAGTTGTTTAATTATACAATATATAAGCCTTATGTAGATCACGTATAATTTCCTTACTAATAAACGTTGTGCAGGAGCTATATAACAAAACAGCAGTTATACACAATACGTCACATATTCGTCATCATAATGACGTCAGAACAATATTACTCGCAGTTTGTAACAGAAATAAAACAACATCAACTAGTGATTATTGTGTAAGAAATGAATATGGATAAGAATTAATAGAGATTCCCTAATTGGGGAGGTACGGAAAAAATAAGTGTGTTTTAGTTTATATACATTTTCCTTCAAGCTACGTCAAATATATCGTAGAATTAGTTTCACAGATAATGTGCTGCCATCTAACGTCAAGAATTTCGAACAATTATTGGAAGCTAATAAGTTTTTCCCATTACTTATGAATTATATGCAGTGTTTTAAAATGCGTTAGAAAACGTTCAAAATAGTAGGAAATGTTACCGACAACAGAATAACGCTTTAAGCGAAAAAAAAAAAAATCACGATAGCGATCGGGAATCGAACCTACGACCTCACGCACCGTAGTCAGAAGCTCTAACCACAAGACTATCAAGCTAACATACAACGTGCTGCAATAATGGTACCTATAATTAAATACATTTTTATATCGGTGTGTGTATGTGTATGTATTAATGATGCAAGAACGTCTTGTTAAAATAATATTATCAAGCATTTAAGCTACATTCAGGTTAAATCTTGTCTACAGCAACTATTGTAGAACATATTCTTTTGTGAATCAACGTTCAACTTTAAAATATTATTAGGCCTAATCGAGAATGAGTGTAACGAAAAGCATTTTATGATGCCTTTATTTTCCTACCCAGAGCTTTATTAATATTATTTATGCCCTGTGCATCCATCAAACAGTCGTTAAAGTGTTGCATTTTGGGTTAAATTTATGGAAACTTTCATCAATATCATAAGAAAACAATCAGTTGATCTTGATGTCCGACATTTTGTCTAGTTATAGAATCCTTAAACAAGGGTGGAGGCATGTATAACGATTCCCATGTAAAGTTGTACACCTCTTCTACACTGAACAGCTAATACAGTGTTTATTAGTAAGAATTTTCAACTGAGGTGTGTATAAACCTTGTATAAAAGTTATATATGGATTATTAGTAAGAGGGTTAATGTTTGTTATAATAATCCACAAATACACCAATAGAACAAGTTGTAAGATATAACTTCCTAGATTGCGAAATATCATACACAACGGAAACAGATATAAATAACAAATAACTGACTAACTCACTGGCACTATCGAACCCGTAGGTTCATCCTGAGCCAATTTTTACAATCCCCTGTATAATCCACTTCTCTCAAATCATAGTTGATGTTATTCTACCACCTCATTCTTCGTCTACCAACTGGGCGTTTTCCCTCTGGTTTTCCTACGAGAAGCTTCTATGCACGTCTTTCATTCCCCATTCGTGCCACATCTCCTGTCCATCGTAGTATACGAGACTTAACTGTTCCTATTATATCTGGCTTCCTGTAGTTCACTGTTATTTAGTCTTCTCCATTCACCTGTCTGTTCATCTCTCTTTGGTCCAAAAATGTTACTAAGAACTTTATTCTGAAATACTCGTAATCTCCTTTCCTCCCATAAAGTAAGAGTCCATGTTTCGCACCCATATAATATAACTGGCAGAATAATAGTTTTATATATTTTCAGTTTAACGTTTTTTTTAAAGGAGTTGGGACATCAAGAGTCTCTGTAATGCATAGACCTAATAACACGCATTTCCAGAATTGAGCCTATGTTTAATTTCTTTGTGCATCTCATTCCTGTTTGTGATTATTGTTCCTAGGTATTTGAATTCAGCCACTTCCTCAAAATTTCCCTCATTTGTCATTAGCTGTCCATTTCCATTATATAATGCATTTCTATGTGTGACCATATATTTAGTTTTATTGATATTTACTTTCAGTCGCAATTTCTTAGTGTTACTCAATAGTGTGTGCGTGTTGTCCTTTAGTATCTCCTCGCTATCGCCTAATAGTACTACATCATCAGCATAAACTAACTAAATAAATAAGTTTAATTATATAACAGGAACACTAAAAATAACATTGAAAAATAAAGCCAGGAAAGACTCTATAATGAAACTATACAAGACAATGGCAGTTCCTATTATTACTTACGGATCCGAAACATGGACAGTGACAATACAACAATCTGCCAGAATACAAGCTGCTGAAATGAAATTCCTCAGACCAATAGCAGGATATCAAAGAACAGGAAAAAAAAAAAAAAAAAAAAAAAACACAACACAAAATAAGACAACTAAAAGTAGAGGTATTAAACACAATAGTGAAATACAGAACAAACTGGAAACAACACTTGGCAAGGATGACTGAGAATACGATACCAAAATCACCACCAGGAACAAGAAATTTGGGAAGACCAAAGAAAAGATAAAAAACAGCAACAATTTGGAGCCGGAACAGGCTAGCAAATAAGCATAAACCGTGACGAAGAAGAATAATAATAAGAATTATAATAATCGAACACTGTGGTCTCGAGGTAGCGTGCTGCCTTGTCACGCATCGTGCCCGTGTTCGATCCCCGGCCGGGACACGTTTCCTGGGTGAAATTTTTCGGGGTTTTTCCTGACCTGTAAGACAAATGTCAGGCAAGTTTAAGGTTCATCGGTCCCGAACACAATCTGTCTATGATTATCATAAGTAATGGCACGAGTGATTTCCAAATTATCGATAAATCCACGACTCACGAAGTGAGGAGTGAATTTATCTAGAGAATTTGGAAATCAAGAGTGGCATTTGTTAGGACTATTTAACGAATAAAATTAAGATGTTTACTCACAAATCATTATTTAACTATAGTTATTTTAAAATATTTATATATTTAATGTAAACGGCGATGTTTGAAAACAAATGAGAAACGATAGGTACGCTTCATCTGCTTCTTTTGTTTATCATTGCAACCAGATCATACTATTTATTGCCAAAGGAACGCAATATTGTAAGAATGCTCTCTAGTGGAGAAAAAATGAAAACATCAAACTGTATATTAATTAATTTCTGATGTCGTATGATGTAAATATGACAATTATATTTTTCTGGATTGTTACCTGGGAAAAAATACATTTAAGAAAGTGCAAACAGTGGTTTCTTTTTTTGGTGGTATAATCAATTGCTACAAATGTTTTTATATTAACTCCCGCATGCGGCATGTGTTGACATTCATGCACTATATATACAATCTGATAGCCGTATTTCTCACACAGGCTCAGTCACTGCAAAATAATGGTCAGACCGGTTCAGAATATTAAAAAGGAGAAGCCTTATTTAATATGGTAATTATAACACTGATAAATATTTCGTGAAACACGACTGTGATTGGTTGTAAATAAAAAATCATTGAAACGTGATTGGTCATTGAGTCCCATTTGGGGCATGAGTTAAATAGTCATCAATATCATATTCACCTCATTATATTAAGTTTATTTTAAGACCTCTCCTGGGGCATCATTACCACCATCATCACCTCTTATATGATCAGGACAGCGCAACCCCGCCTTCCAGGTGTCCCAACCTCAGAAGTGGGCTACAAGTTCGCCATGCCAGGAGAGAATATCAATAATGGCGTAATAACAATATGAATAAAACAGTTTGTTGTAATTAACACTAATAAAATTCATATCAAATTCCGTTGAGGTGAATAGTCATAAGACATACATTAAAATATAAAATATACCTGTTGGCAGGTGTCATCGTTCTCAACTCTGTTAAAATAATGTATGTAAAATTTATTAATTGGAGGCCTTTCGGAAGTTATCTTCCATCATCAGCAGGATGAGTATGTGCTACTAGTTGTTTTTAATACGTTGTAGATGTTGATGGTCTTAAAAATAACTAGTAGCGCATACTCATCCTGCTGATGATATAAGTTAACTTGCGAAAGGCCTCGAATTAATAATATTTTACACACATTATTTTAACAAAGTTGAGGACGACGGTACTTGCCAACAGGTGTATTTTAAAATTTAATTTTTATTTTATTGTTGACCTAGTTTTATCCATAACAACATAAGGACGAATACAATTAAAGGCATTTAATTTAAACAAGGACCGGTCAGTGGCGCAAGCGGTTAGACGCTCGCCTCTCACCGCCGGGGGTCTAAAGTTCGAGTCTCGGTCACTACATTTGGGTTTCGTGGTGGACGAAACGGAGTCTGGGCAGGTTCTTCTTGGGATTTCTCTCGTTTTCCCCTGCCACAAATTTCATTCCACTATTTCTCCATACTCATTCATTTCGTTTCATTCCATTTCGTCTGATGGTTTGGTCGGACGGGATCCTTGTTATTCACAGGTCTTCAACATAAGGGGCTTCGACTTGGACATGAGTTGAGGTTTGTAACTTGAATATAGACTAAATTGCTTCTTCTTCTTCTTGTAAGCCCATGTTTCCCTTTAGAGATTTAGGCGCTCTCCCCCTATAGGGAAGAATTTGAACCATATTAATTTAGTTACACTTGTTTTCGTATAGATGTCCTTTGAGTGGTCCGTGGTCAGCGTTCCGTCTCATACTGACATCTAGGAAACCAAGGTAGTACTAGGACGGGAAAATTTTGCTTAGAGGCCTTTCATTCAGGCATAAGGATCTTTTACGAGCCTGAAAATCTTCAGACCCACGGCTTAAATTCCCTCCCGGAGGACTTGCTCCTTGGATTTTTCCGTCCTAAAAAAATCCATCAACCCGGCCGGGTTTGAACCCGCGACCCTCGGGACCAGCGGCAAGGAGCATAACCACTAGTCCACCGCGGCCGATTACTAAACTGCTAAAAAAAATGATACGACGATTTTAACAAAACTAAGATAGTGGAACGACTACAGGACGTCGCCAGTATTTTTAGGAGGGTAACAATCAGTATATTTCCTATTCAATTTTTTTTATCTTCTTTGAACATTAGAACTAAATATCACCATAGGCTTCGTGGATTGGAGTTTTGTGTTCGTTCTAGAGAATGTTTAAAAATACAATAAAGGAAACAAAACTAGAATTTTATAAAGCAGTAGCAGTCCCCTTACTGTTGTATGGTAGTGCATTTTGGGTTTTAACTAAAAGAGAAGAGAAGATCATAGAAGCAGCTGAAATGAGATTTCTGAGAAGTGTAGCTGGCTGCAAATGTCTAGATAAAAGGAGAAGTGAAGATATTAGAAATGAGTTAGATATTTTTAAGCTTTCAGATAAAATAAAATCATCTAGAAAAAAACCTGGAAAGAACATGTTCAAAGAATGAAAGATGAACGCATACCAAAAAGTATACTTATTTACAAACCAAAAGGAGACCTAAAAAGAGATGGATTCACCTTTTTGAATGATTTCTATGAGACCGGAACAAGCCACATGGGTTTAATCCGTGATTGTTGATGATGATGATCTCGGGAAAAAATATTTTCTTTTTTCAGAAGACAGAACTAAATATTGAATGCTTTCTGATTACCTGGCGTTGCTCTGTTATTTGTCTTAATTTTTTAGCAGCTGAAATGAAGATGTTGAGAGCAATAGCAGCATACCAAAGGACCGATAAAAAGAAAAACGAAGATATAAGAACAGAACTTAATATATTTAATCTCTGTGAAAGAGTAAAATATTATCAAAATGCTTATCTTCAGCACGTATTACGAATGAATGAACAGCGCATACCAAGAAGAATGTATAATTATAAACTAAAAGGGAGAAGAATGTTGGGAAGACCATTGAAGAGATGGAAGGACCAATTCGACCTATAATGAGATCGGAACAGGCCATTGGGCTTAATCGTTGTTGTTGTTGTTGATGATGATGATGAAATTTTTAGCAATAGTTCCTGTCACTCCTCTTGGAAACGTAGGGACTTTGTGAAAGCACGCCACCGGGCTCTGTTTTTTTTTTTGCCAAATTCCTGACTTCATTCCAACTTTTTCTTTGTTGTTCAATTTCTGTTGTTACAATGCTGCGCCGTCATCATCTTTTTCTAGGTAATCACTGTGGATTCCATTCCAGTGCTCTCTTTGGCACACTGTCTAGTTCTCTTGTACGAATGTGTCCAAACCATTTCCATTTGCAATATTTAATCTATTTCCAGATCCTGTGATGTCTTCTATAATTCTTTCTTTGATATGGTTTTTCGCTACCAGATTCTTAAAATAAAATCTCAGGCATCTATTTATATGTAGTTGCGCAATTTTTTATATAATGCGATTGTTCTTTATCAAGTCTCGCGTCCATAGCTACTAGCTTAGTGACCCCGAATTCTATGGATTCCGCACTAATCTGTCATTTTGGACTTTTATTTTTCTTCACCCAAGGGATCACAAATTAAATATAAACCACATAAAATAGACCCTATTTGCTTTCTTGTTCACCGATGATTCTGGTATCAACAGCTCCAAAAAGAAAGAAACAGTAGTACCCAGGATTCTATACACAATTTTAATTTATAATTGCAAAAAGGTACACTATGGAAATTCCAATACACAAAAGAAAAAATTACAAGTCGCATGGCCCTGTTGTCCGGGAGGAAATCACCCTATACCGTCGACACAAAATTGTTTTTGGATGTTGAAAAATTTTTTAGAAAGAGTAAACGCATTGAATTTAGTCCTGGGTTATAATTTTAACATTTCAAGATGTGAAGCTGATATACCAAAGACAATTCATCCCCAAATTTTTTTGAACAAAAAACAACCGGGGATAATTAACAGTATAATGAACACCATATTTAGTATAGAAGAACACAAGATTACGGCTTTATAAGGTTCTCGCAAGACCAGTGTTTAAGATATTTGTAGGTGAAGCATGGACCAATATGAAGAAGACTGATGAAAGCCGAGTAACAGCAAGTGAGATGCCGTTTATGCGCCGTACACAGCAGCGCTTAACAAAGTTCGGGATCATAAAAGAAATGAGAAAAATGCACTCGAAAGAGCGTTGGATCGTAGTAACCCATTCTTCATCATATAACAAAAATACCAGAACAAATGGCCCCAAGCCCCCATACTTCCCGAAATGCCGCTCCTGATAGAATAACAAAAGCCAGACATTCAAATACCTGCCCCCAAGGGCCAAGAGATCGCCTTCTGGGACGTACACAAAAAACCCGTCGCTGGCATGGAAAACTTCCTCTTTGAGACCGTAACAGGCCACACGGCCTAATACTTGAATGGATGATAGATGATTTCGCTCAATCGCACATGACAGTGGGGCTGAATTTTGTCTTAAAAGGCACAGCGGTAATCACTGTTACCACCAGTGGCCCCGAAAACTGTGAATTCGATATACAGTTGTCATTTTTACATCCTGTTCAAATCTATCACTCCATTAGGGATGGTTGGAGACAAACCTTCGGGCTTAAATACCAAACGAGAATGTCACAATCAGTCCTGGATACCCGGAAACAGATGCACAAACGAACCCAATCTTCAGGTCAGCTCGCTACATTTTATTTTTCTCTCCTCACTTCCCGTAGGGTTGGGCTACTAGACAAACTTGTCATCGGCACTGTAACTAATCAGAGACTCCGAAAAGTACTACATCAATGTTAAGCTTATACATCATTAGGCCTGTGAGAAATCTGATGAGCTTCTAAAAACTATGGATTCAATGTTAATATCTTAGGCCGTTTCCATCAATTTTATATGTCCCCCTCCCACCTCCCTCTAGTGGTGATACGAGTATAGTCCAGTTCAGGTAATGTTGCCGTCTTGCTGAAACCAAAGGCGCGTGGCCGAGGGCCGAAGGGAACATTGTCAAGTGGGGGAAGGAACTAGTAGCCATGCCAAAAACATTTTATTAATAATAATAACAATAATAATAATAATAAAATATTTTATTATAAAAACGCTATTCTATAATGAACACTTCAAACTTATTAGACATAAAAACTATTCAGTAATACAGAACTAGTAGATAAGAAAATTTAACGTCTAGTAACTAATATGTTTTCAAAACTGAGTGTAGTTGCTGGCAGTACTTGCAACTTGGTCTTCCCTCTTGCCGCACCATACACCATAGACCCCTGAAAAGCGGCTAAAGAAGTCAGAACTGCACAATAAGTGGTATCTTACAACCATAGCATATTTTTCAAATTTTTAGTTTTTTTGTACTCAGTTTGGATCAATTCTTGAGGCATTACAGAGTTATGCGGGGATATAACATTTCACTCCCTATCACTCCTAGGAATCTTTTATCCCTTACAGCTATCTTCCAGATTGTATTTTATGTGTGAATGAAATTTGGTTGAAATTGCTCCAGACATTCCAGAGCTATGCTGACACATACATAGGCCTACATACATATTCACTTATGTATTATAGCGACGTTATTTATACAGGGTGATTCAGTAAGGTTGTGCACAGATTTCAGGAGCTTATAGAAGGGTACAACAACTTTTGATTAGTAACTTATGGTCTGGGAAAGTAATCCTGGGTCAGTACAAGCCTGGGAAAGTCGGGAACTTCAGTTCGGGTCTAAGCTTACTTTTCAGAGAGGCACTGGGTTCGATACACTGCTTTATTAATTTATGAAGACGCTTCGTCTGTTGTCTTACCGTTTATTGCAGTACAGTACTTGTGTGCTCTTCTGTTCACATCTGATAGTCATTCATGCGGTCTGTAGGTTGTTTTCATTTCAGTACGGTATCTGCAGTGTATTGTAGAGGTCCACTACAGCATTACTTTGACTATTTAACTCATGTCGCAAATGGTAGTCAATGACCAATCAGGTTTCAATGAATTCTGTTTTACACCAATGACAGTCGTGTTTCACCTCGTTCTTTATCAGCTCCTGCTTTTGTGATAAAGAAAGCTCCTCCTTTTTTAATATTCTGAACAGCTTAGACCATTACTTTCTGCAACAAATACATTGAATATAGCAAATAATGAATGGATTCAGTGATTTTACTGAGTTGTTTATTCAAAATATAAATGATTAACCTTTAATGTTGATTATAATAGTTGGATGTGTTTCATTATTTCTCCACTAGAGTGCATTCTTACAATATTGCGATCCTATTTGGCAATAAATAATATGATCGAGTTGCAGTGAATATACATAACCTCACATTTCTAATTTGTTTTCAAACATCGCCGTTTACATCAACTATATAAATATTTTAAAACACCGGTAAATATGTTCAAATAACTATTTTTTAGTAAAGAGTTTAATTTTATTCGTTAAATAGTCCTAACAAATGCCACTTTTGATTTCCAAATTCTCTAGATAAATTGGAAATCACTCGTGGCGTTACTTATGAAGATTTGTGATTTTTGTGAAAAGGAATACACGTTGTCAGAACTTCGAGACGTGCATTTGATGTATGGTAAGCCGAATGGTAATGCACGCGAAGCTCAAGGCCTGTATAGCGCACAATATCCAAACAGTTGTCAAACACATCCTCGAACGTTTCAAAACGTTCACCACCGACTCAGGAGACAGGTTCCTTGCGTCCATTTTCACGTGGAAGAACATGCCTGTATTCAATGTAGTGGTAGGCATTTTGAACACCTAGTGTTCTAAAACCAAATTGGTAAATAAATTTGCATTTGCTTAAGTGTGTGCACAAAATAATTTCTTGTCCATCCAGACATTTCAGGGCTTGTACTGACTCAGGATTACTTTACAGACCATACGTTACTAATCAAAAGTTGTTGTATTTCGACCCCTCTATAAGCTCCTGAAATTTGTGCACAACCTTTTGAATCACTCTGTATTACTGTACTGCAAAACGTGTATAGTAATAATAATAATAATAATATTATTATTATTATAAAAGGGAAATATTGACTTATATATGTAATTAAATTGGATACATATTTATAGACACAGCATGAAAGCAGAATAACGGTTTGTAAAATGAGATTCATGCGCAGAACAGCGGGTTACACCAGAAAAAGGAACACCGATATCTTAAAAGAATTGAAGGCTACGCCAATTTTGGAATATATTAAACAGTACCAACTAAATTGGAAATACCATCTTCAAAGAATGAGTTCAAATCGGATCCCCAAACTGTTTATAATTATATACCAAGAGGACGAAGATCTCTGGGCAGTCCTATGAAACGCTGGAGAGAAAAATGTCTATAGGCGATGTCACGATTAACAGGCCTTGGCCTAATACTTGGAAGGGAGAGAAGAAGAAGAAGAAGAAGAAGACATCTGTAGACCTGCATATGAAAATCTCTGATAAGTATTCCCGGACATCCTCTCCCCCACCTTGACGTCGCCCATGAACGTACATTAAATATTGGTGGAAGTAGGAGGATCTTGGTTGACTAAAAATCAGTATTTTAAAAGGCAACTTTCTAGGGAAAATTAGACTTGGACTGGAGGAGTAATAGAAGAGACCAGAAAATAAGCTTAATGATTGGCGAATTCCGAAGAAATTAAGATATTGAGGCCGTCCTCATTACTTTTTTTAATTGCTTTTATATCTTCACCGATCCTATCTAGTAGAAACCAAAATTTTAAATATATTGACTAACGCTCTGGGGCCACAAAATTGTTTAATTGAAACCAAACTTGGCATATGGAAATTAATTTAAAAAAATGTAGGATTCGTTAACCAACAAAATCTGACCATCGGATGGCAATGGTTTAGATTCGGTTTCGTAATTGACTCGGTTTGCATTCAGTTTTACCACAGATTTGTACGGTTTAGTTTATCTTATACTTTTGCAAAACCATTGAACAAAGAATAACTATAAAGAAATTAGGAAATTGAAGTCATGCCTTTTCTCTAAAAATTAATTTTATTATAATACTAGCTAATACCCAGCGTGCACTGCTACGCCTAAATAAATGAAAATTAATGTGCGTTTATGTTCAGTTGAGTAGATAAAAGGAAAAATAATAAATTTATATTTTTAGATACCCTGTGCTGATTACCCGGCGTTGCCCGGGAATCTACTTATCCTGAACTTCTTGATATAAATGAGCTGAAATACGAAAATTAATGTGTTTTATGTTAGTTAAATAAGTGAGGGGAAACATTTTTAGATACCCCGTGCTGTTTACCCGGCGTTGTCCGGGAATCTGCTCATCCCGATTGGCATAAATGAGCTGAAAGACAAAAATTAATCTACTTCCTATGATTAGTTGATTAAGTAAAATCAAAAATAATTATAAATGTATATCGTAATTATATTAACATTGCCCATAATGATTATCCGGTGTTGCCCGGAAATGTACTTATCTCGATCTTCTTGGCATAAATGAGCTAAAAGACAAAATTCGTTATTGTGAGTTATCCGTAAAAGAATATCCGTCGTGTGCTGCTGTGCATGCACAGGAATCTACGTACTTGTCTCGATCTTTTTGGCATCAATGAAAGACAAAAATGGTTTTTGTGAGTTATCCGTAAGAGATAAACATATGCTGTCGCGGACTTTTTTGTAAGCTTTTTTGATATATTCAATTCTGTGTACATTAATTTTGTGTATTTTTTTATGATTTAGGCAGCGTAAGCCATTTAAGCGTCCAAAAAGCTAGTTTTTTCACGTTTTCAACTACAAAGGGCAATTTTTAAGGGTGTAGGGAGTTGAGTATCACAACTATCTTATAGCCTATGTTCATCCTGGAATCTCGTGAACATTTTGCAAAAAGCCCCATCACAATCGGATCAACGGTATGGCCGCGCATAAAGTACGAACAAACAAACAAACCAACAAACAAACAAACATTGATTTTTATATGTTAGATTTATTACCATTTAGTTGCTATATAGATTAAAATCCACACTCGGAATACTTCGGGTCACTTCATAGTGAGTTGTGCTAAGTAAGCTGGCATTAAAAAATATAATCATTGAGATAGAATCTGGTCTCCTACTTAATATTCATGAACTTTATCGCTAACTATAAGTACTTTCTGCTGCATATAACACATTGCCTTTTCGTGACAAAATATCTATAAACGTATGAAATGTATGGAGTATGTTGTCCCATCATACTTCACATTACTACTTCACATTTTATGGTTAACCATTTCAGATCTTTCATTTACGGTACAACTTAAAACTTATTTTATAATTTAAACAGTCTGGGCGATCCTGGATCTCATTCTTCCTCCTAAAAATGAACACCAGAAACATTCCTGATAGCAAAGGCTTCCGGAGTGTTGAACTAGCCATCCTATCTTCTCCTCGTGCCTTTTTATTTAGGAATTTTGGTTCCTTGCGTCCACGGCTGTAATGATTTTGAAGGCCTATTAAATGGGAATATTTTCTCTTATAATTTGTGCATTGTAGCTTAACATATTCTAATTGGCCTAGTAGTTGCTCGCCTCTTGTTCCGGTGATCACGGGTTAAAATGCCGCCACATCGATGATTTTTTTAGAGAGTTACAATTCTTGAGAATGAGTTCCTTTTAAAAGGGAACTAAAATCATGGGTCCTATATCGTATATTCATCGAACGCAAAATAAATTCATACCTGGATAGTAACCGCTGAGTAAAATGTTGTCGGCGCTTTCTGATTAAAATTCCGACGCTAAAATTTGAGCTGTTAAAGTATGTTGTTAGAATAAGACTTCCCCTAACACATTCATATTTAGAAGATATTACACAGTTATGATTTTTAAATGTTATACCAAAGCAAAGAATAAACATTAATTTAATTAAAAATCTTGCAAATAATGATTTTTATTAGACAATACAAAGTATTTTTTTTTTTTATTTTGGAGAAAATTAAGTGCTTTATTTTCGAGGAAATAAGGTTAAAATACTTACTTATTCACTCACTGACACCGTCGAACCCGTAGATTCATGGCCGCGCGGACATAAGCTCTTCATACAACCCTATTCTGAGCTAATGGTTTCCAATCATTCCCTGTATAATCTACTTCCCTCAAATCATAGTTAATGTTGGTCTACCAACTGGGCGTTTTCCCCTATGGTTTTCTTACAAGAAGCTTCCAGTCGCCTCTTTCATTCCCCATTCGTGCCACATGACTTGCTACAAGAATTATTTTATGGAAAGTAAATATGTAGCAATTTGATTCTCCTACGAACATCGTCTAAAAAGAAAATTAAGAAACAGCAGTACTTTTGGAATTAATGTAGCATTATATTTTATATAGCTGGTTTTCTGAATCTGCAAGCGCTACTTATTGTTGCTACCCGAATTCCGCAAGATGCTGGGTAAGCACCGATCCTACGCTGACAGAAATTAAATTTATTCTCCCATGGAAACTCGAATAAGTGTCAATACCCGTAGTGGCTCTCCATCAAGGCATAATGCCGCAAATCACTCGGCTACGGCGCGGGATGCATTATTGTAGGCGTATATTTACAGGGTGAATTTTAATTATACCGACAAACTGCAGGGACTGATATGTGACTGAAAATGGAGGAAAATATGCCCTATGAATAAGTGTCCAAAAATGCATCATTGCCACGGTAGATGATGGCACTGACGAATGATATTCTCTTGGCCCTGTTGCATGGCCTGCTAGATCACCGGACTTAAACCCCCTGTATTTTTACCTCAGGGAACATCTGAAAAGCGTTGTGTATGCTGAAGCAGTTCCTGGAGAGCTTATCCTTCAACGTGTCCACGTCGCATATGACTGTCTTCGGAGAGAGACTGGAACATGCGAATGAGTGAGGTAATCCATGATACGAGTGTAAACGCGTGCATTGCATCCCATGGATACCACTTTGAACATGCTATGTACTGTGTGCCGGGACGATTTGTTGTCGTTGCATGCACATCATTCATTTCCGGACACATGTTTATAGGACCTTTTTTCCTTCATTTTCAGTCAGGAATCAGTCCCTGAAGTTTGTCGGTATAATTACCGTTCACTCTGTATATTAATAATTTTGTAATTGGTTAGTAAGATATGCATTTTTGGAATACCTAAGAACAACAAGCTTTTATCTGTAACATGTTTAGAGATTAAGTAATTTTAAGAGGAATAAAAAAAGAAAATAGCATACTTATTTTCGAAACAGAATCATTCTGATTGGTAGGTGTGCTATAAAACAAATTTTTTAAATTATAAAAATCAATTCCATAATAAAATGAACACACTTAATGTACCGGAATCAATAACTGTTTGAGATATCTGTAATAACACTGGTCGACAAGGTTTTCATCACAAGAAATCTGATTAGTGAATCTAGTGCATTTTTTCATGCTGAAATCAGAAATGTAGTCAGAATTTTTCCAACAGGCACAGTTTTTTTTTGTAACAGCTACTTTTTAAAATCTTGTTTTAGCATTCTCTTTGACCTTTCATAGGAACCTTTACTCTATATTTAGCGATTTTATTCAAGTTGTATTCAAGGAAATTATATATAATGTCATGCTGAAGCATCAAAAGACAAGACTGCTCAGGTTCATTCATGTTTTGACATGCTCAGACCTGTTTGTTAATCTGGCGCTGTGATGTGTCAGTCTCACTACGTTAAAAATAATGGCCTAAACGTGAATCTCTTATCCCTGGCCAGAAAAATGTGTTACATGTCCCTTTAGTGAATCCTGAAAACAATATATTTACCTCCACTGAATATTAAATTAGGTGTAATGAAAAATGTTGTGAAAGTTACGGATAAACTTTCTGAAGGATTCTTGTACTTGAAATCGAAAATTTTCCCAAAATCAGTGAGGCTAAACTGGAAGAAGGAATTATTATAGGACCAAAAATATGATCATTAATGACTGATGAACATTCTGAGGACTGTTAAATCCACTTGAAAAAGCAGCCTGGCAGTCTTTCAAAAATATATGTTGCAATTTCCTTGGAAACCATAAAGCAGAAAACTATCGTGGCTTAGTGGCTGATCTTCTGGATTCTAATAAAGCCACAAGTACCGGTATTTAAAAATTCACTTCTTAGACTCTCACTTAGACTTCTTCCCGGAAATTCTTGGGGCTGTCAGCGATGAGCACGGTGAGCATTATCATCAGCAAATTTCTACAATGGAAAACAGGTACCAAGGCAAGTGGAGTTATAATATGCTGGCTGACTACTGTTGGACCAAGAAGAGAGATGCTTCAGATACAAAATATGCCCCAACACCACTATCTACCACTTTCTAGGTAAGTCAGAATGAGTAGTATTATAAAAGATTCAAATAAATATCATACAAAACTCCTGCCTGATCGGGAAAAACTGAAATGATATTTGAATTCAGCATGAAAAATACTTACAGAATATATTAATTGTATTATTGTGAAAAAAAAGTTAATTTTTGTAGACCAGTGTAATTAAACGAGTTTTATATAATAGGCCTACTAGCTAAAACCCGGCGTGTGCTGCTACGACTAAATAAATAAAAATTAATGTGCTTTTATGTTTAGTTGAATAAGTAGAGGGAAAAATAATTATAAATTTATTTATTTATTTATTTATTTATTTAGCCTGGTGGAGTTAAGGCCATGTGGCCTTCTCTTCCACTCACCAGAACAAGCATATGTTACATATGAATACAAAAAAAAATACAATAATAGTCATATAAAACAGGACAAACATATGTTACACATGAATACAAAAAAAAATACAATAGTAGTCATATTAGACAGGACAAACATGTTACATATGAATACAAAAAAAAGTTACAATAATAGTTATTGAACAATTCATTATCTGTCATATTGAATAATAATGAAATTAATGTCTAATAATAGAATGAAACTAAATACAATTAAAATTAAATGAATGATACAATGAATAAAAAAGGAATAACAGCTCGAATCTACTATGCATAAAAAGAAGAGAAAAAAAACACTACAATGAATTAATCTACGCTTTTTATACAAGGCATTAGGTAAATATATTAACAAATCCTAAGTCTATTTTTATTAAATAATGCAAAAACGCATTATTAATTCTTAAAAAGTAGTATTAGTGAGTTGTTTCTGTTAGTGATTTTATTTTCAATTTATTTCTGAAAGATGGTAAAGTTTATATTTTTTAGATACCCCGTGCTACATATCCTGATATTCTTGACATAAATGAGCTGAAATACGAAGATTAATGTGTTTTATATTTATTTAAATAAATAAAGAGAAAAAATTATACCGTCATTATTTTTAGATACCCCATGATATTTACCCGGCGTTGTCCGGGAATCTACTCATCCCGATCTTCTCGGCATAGGCCAAAATGAGCTGAAAGACAAGAATTAATATACTTCTTAAGATTAGTTGAATAAGTAAAATGAAAAATAATTATAAATGTATATCGTAATTATTTTAAGATTCCCGTGGTGATTACCCGGTGTTGCCCGGGAATCTACTTATCTCGATCTTCTTGGCATAAATGAGCTAAAAGACAAAATTCGTTATTGTGAGTTATCCGTAAAAGAATACCCGCAATGTGTTGCTATGCTTGTACAGGAATCTACGTACTTGCCTCGATTTTCTTGGCTTCAATGAAAGACAAAAATGGTTATTGTGAGTTATCCGTTAAGAGATAAACAAATGCTGTCGCGGACTTTTTTGTAGAGCTTTTTGAGATATTCAATTTTGTGTACATTAATTTTGTATATTTGTTATGGTTTAGGCAGCGTAAACCATTTAAGTGTCAAAAGAGCTATTTTTTTCCCCACGTTTTCTACTACAAAGGGCGATTTTTAAGAATATAGGAGTTGAGTATCAAAACTCTCTTATCGCCTATTTTCATCCCGGGAATCTCCTGAACATTTTGCAAAAAGCACCATCATAATCGGATCAACGGCATGGCCGCGCATATAGTACAAACAAACAAACCAACAAACAAACATTCATTTTATATATTATGGTTTAAGCAGCATAAGCCTCAAGCGTCCAGAGAGCTACTTTTTCACGTTTTCCACTACAAAGGGCGATTTTCAAGGGTGTAGGAGTTGAGTATTACAACTCTCTTATAGCCTATGTTCATTCCGGGAATCTCCTGAACATTTTGCAAAAAGCCCCATCACAGTCGGATCAACGGTATGGCCGCGCAAAAAGTACGAACAAACAAACTAACCAACCAACAAACAAACAAACAAACATTCATTTTTATATAGCCTATTAGATAAACATAGAGTTTACAGTGCATGTAAGTACTTTCCTTTAAATAGGCCTACTGAGAGAGTCGCTAAATGTAAATTTACATAATTTGGTACATGAGTCATAGAGAAGGTACTCGATGGATCACAGATTGACCTTTTGCAGTGAAAGTGTACAGATACGCCCATACAGGTGATCTCGTTTGCCACTTTCATGGCAAGAGCTTCCTGCACACCTCATTACTTTCCTTATACTATTTATTTACTTTCCTTACCCATTCATTATCGTTATTATTTTTATAAGTATCATTATCACCTTTATCATCTTCTTGGTAATTTTTCATCCGCCATTAATTCATATTTATACAATATTAAAATTGTATTTTACAAAATCGAGAATTGAATTTTTTCTGCCCATTTCGTGATCTTTTAGTTCCCGAATGAATTATTGATTAAATATATAATCACATATAGAAATGCATTATATATATATCGTAAATGGACAGTTATTGACAAATGAGGAAAATTTTGAAGAAGTGGTTGAAATAAAATGCATAACTAACTCACTGGCACTGTTTAAGCCGTAGGCTCCTGAACTCATGTTTTCCAATCATTCCCTGTATAATCTACCCCCCCCACCTCATTATTGGTGTGTCAACTGGGCGTTTTCCCTCTGATTTTCCCTCTGATTTTCCTACAAGAACCTTCCATGCACCTCTTTCATTCCCCATTTGTGCCACATGTCCCGCCCATCTCAGTCTATGAGACTTAACTGTTATTATATCTGGCTTCCTATAAAGACCATGTAGTTCATTGTTATGTAGTTTTCTCCATTCACCTGTCTGTGGTCCAAAAATGTTCCTAAGAATTTTATTCTCAAATACTCGTAATCTTTCCTCCCTTAACGTAAGAGTCTACGTTTAGCACCCATATAATATAACTGGTAGAATAATAGTTTTATATATTTTCAGTTTAACGTTTTTTGAAAGGAGTTGGGACATCAAGAGTCTCTGTAATGCATAATAGCACGCATTTCCAGAATTGAGCCTATGTTTAATTTCTTTGTGCATCTCATTCCTATTTGTGATCATTGTCCTTAGGTAATTGAATTCAGCCACTCCCTTAAAATTTCCCCTCATTTGTCATTAGTTGTCTATTTCCATTATATAATGTATAATTATGTGTGACCATATATTTATTTTTATTGATATTCATTTCCAGTCCCAATTTCTTAGTATTACTCAATAGTGTGTGAGTGTTGGCCTTTAGTATACATTTTTTTCAATGTCATCTGTTTGTCATTCGACATTGCAGTAATTCTCTCCTGGCATTGGCGTATTGTAACCCACTTCTGAGGTTGGGGCGCATGGAAGACGGGGTTACGCTGTCCCAATGATATGATGGGCGATGACGATGGGTAATGATGGGCCAGGAGAGGCCTTAAACCTAAACTTAATCTACTGAGGTGAATATGATATTGATGATAATGATGGCCAGATGATGTTCGGGGACCGTTTGGGGCTTAAAATGTCCTGACATTTGTCTTACAGGTGAGGAAAAACCCCGAAAAAACCTCACCCAGGAAACTTGTCCCGAGAGGGGATCGAACCCGGGCCCGCTACGTAACAAGGCAGCACGCTACCTCGAAACCACAGCGGTGGACGCCTTTAGTATATGTAAGAACTATAAAATTACAAATGGGAATGAGGTGTAGAAATAAATTAAACATAGGCTGAACTCTGGAACGCATTACAGGGTCTCTTGTCTTTCCAAATAATCTCAAACGTTAAAATAAAAGTATACGGTTAACTCACTGGCGCTATGTAACCCACAGGTTCATGGCTCTCACTAAATCACTAACGTAAGTTCCAATCATTCCATGTATAATCTTGTAAGCCTATGTTTTCCCTTTACAGAGATTTAGGCGCTCTCCCCCTACAGGGAAGAATTTGAGCCATACTAATTTAGTTACACTTGTTTTCGTATAGATGTCATTTTGAGTGGTCTGTGGTCAGCGTTCCGCCTCATACTGACATCTAGGAAACCAAGGTAGTACTATGACGGGAAAATTCGGTAAATTTTGCTTAGAGGCCTTTTCATTCAGGCTTAAGGATTTTTACGAGCCTGAAAATCTTCAGATTCGGGACCCACGGCTTAAAGTCCCTCCCGGAGGACTTGCCCCTTGGATTTTTCCGTCCTAAAAAATCCATCGACCCCGGCCGGGTTTGAACCCGCGACCCTCGGGACCAGAGGCAAGGAGCATAACCACTAGTCCACCGCGGCTGATCACGTATAATCTACTTCTCTCAAATTATTATATCAAGTCAAGTGTAAAATTATGGGCAATTATTAGTATTATATTCTTATTCATCCTCATGATTAATATTATTCTCCCACCTCATTCTTTGCCTGCCTACCTACCTATTGGGCGCTTCCCCTCTGATTTTACAACAATTTTCCACGTCCCACTTTCATTCCCCATTCTTGTTACATGTCCTGCCCATCACAGTCTACCAGACTTAATTTTGTTATTATATCTGGTTTGTCCACCGCTGTGGTCTCGAGGTAGCGTGCTGCCTTGTCACACAGCGGGCCCGTGTTTGATTGCCGGTCGGGACAGGCTCCTGGGTGAGGTTTCTTCGGCGTTTTTCCTCACGTGTAGACAAATGTCAGGAAGCTTAGAGCCCAACGGTCCCCGAAAATCATCCGGCCATCATCATCATCCTTATCATTATCATCATCATCCCATGGTGTGGAAAGCAACGGGAAGCTACCACACCTATAGCTAATTCCCTAGTAAAGCTACAAAGCATAACATGAAAATGCTATGATTGCAGTGAAAGACCTGCCCTTGGGTAGAATTACTACGGATTGATATCTGGTTTCTCATATATATTACGTAGTTCACTGTTATATAGTCTTCTCCATTCACCTGTTTGTTCATCTCTCTTTGGTTCAAAAAAGTCCTCTAAGAACTTTATTCTCAAATACTCGTAATATTTCCTCCTCTTTTAAAGTATGAGACCATATTTCGCATCCTCATATTACAACTCAGAAAATCAGTTTTATATATTTTCAGTTTAACGTTTTTTTTAGAGAAGTTGGGATGATAATAGTCCCTGTAACGCACAATAGAATTTCCAGAATTGAGCCTATGTCCACTTATTCAAATTTCCCTCATTTGGCTTAAACTTTCCATTTTCATTATATAATGCATTTCTACGTGTGACTGTATATTTAGTTTTATTGATGTTTACTTTCAGTCCCAATTTCTTTTTGTTACTCAATAGACGGTACGTGTTAGTCCATAGTATCTCCTCGCTATTGCCTAATGATACTACATCATCAGCATAAACTAACAGCTGTACCATTGAGTTGTAGCCCTTCTTCATCCTATAAAGATTTTATGGCATGTTCTAGTACAAAATTTAATAGTAGAGGAGATAGTAGAGGATGTTTTAACCCATTGTGAATTTCAAAAGAATCTGAATATTTTTGCTACACGCACCATACTCTTTGTGTCATTTAGATACATTCGAATAAGTCCAATTAGCTATTTAATAATGTCGAACTCTAGCAGGATACTGTATAGCCTCTCCCTCTTGTTTCAATCATATGCCTTTTTGAAGTCTACATATTCAAGTGCCGATTGTCTAGAAAAGTGGGAGCCTTAACCTCCCACTTCCCCAAGGGCCTCCCGAGGGCCTGTAGAGGGATCACTTTACTTTACATATAATTGATGCAGAGTGCAATTATATTCCAATTTATTTTCTAAAGTCTGTCTTATACTAAAAATGTGATCTATTGTAAGCCTATTCCTTCTAAATCCACATTGATGATCACCCATTACACCACCAATATAAATAGTATATCATAATACTAATATTTGTTAGAATTTTGTATGAAGTTGAAAGTAATTAGATGTCCCTGTAGTTATTGTGATCAGTTTTATCCTCTTTCTTATAGATAGGTAAGATAATCGATTCTTTCATTTCATTTGGAAGAGCTTCTTTTTCACAAATCATACTAAGCAACCGATGTATCTTTTCAATCAATTTTACTCACTATGATTTTATTAGTTCTGCTCGGATCCCATCTGAACCTAATGCTTTATGCATCTTTAATTTTTCTATCGTCATTTCAATCTCTAATGCACTTGGTTCTATGACTAATATTTATATACTCTCTGTGAATCACCATCTTTAATATCCTGTTTTGCATGTACATATGATAGCTGATTAAGTTTTTTTTTATATATATTTAATATACTTCTGGAATCTGCAATAATATCCCCATTTTTGTTCCTAATCGCATTTGTTATAGTGTGAAATCATTTCCTCTCTATCCTAATTCCCTAATATAATTTTCTGATGTTCCTATTTTTTTGTATTCATTTCAAGATCATTAATATCCTATTTCAAATATCCCCTCTTTTATTCTTTAATAACCTAGTGGTTTCCCGTCTGATTTTATCCAATTGTTCTAAATTTACTACATTTACTACATTTTCGTTGCTCGCGCAACAAATTTATTTATGCTAAGATTCTTTTCTTTATAATGTCGTAACATTCATCATCAAACCATTTCTTGTTTTGCCTGTTTTTTTTAAATAACCTAAGCTTTCTGCCTTTTCATGGTGGAGAGACTTGGGTGCTTAAATGACCCCGAGAGCCATGCTAGCGCGGCGGTAGCAAAACAGTGATGATCTTTCACCGCAAATACAGCTATCAAAGATTGCGGACATGGATTTCACCGGAGTAAAATTTTCCCGTAGAAAATACCTAAAACTGTTATTCTTCATATTATATAACGTAAATGAAAGACGTTGATCCTTACTTTAAGGGAGGAGAAAATATTGAGTATTTGAGAATAAATGTCTTAAGAACATTTTTGGACCAAAGAGAGACGAATAGACAAGTGAATGGAGAAGTCTATTAAACAGTGAGCTACGTGATCTTTATGGGAAGACAGATCATCATCATCATCATCATCAACAATCACGGATTAAGCCCATGTGGCTTGTTCCGGTCTCATAGATTCTCATTCAAAAGTTGGATCCATCTCTTCTTCGTTCTACCAACATTCCTACGTCCTTTTGGTTTTATTTAAGTATAATTTTGGGAATGCGATCATCTTCCATTCTTTGAACATGTTCTTTCTATTTTTTCTAGATTCTTTTATTCTATCTAAGAGTTTAAAGATATTTAGCTCATTTCTAATATCTTCACTTATTCTCTTATCTAGAAGTTTGCAACCAGCCACACTTATCAGAAATCTCATTTCAGCTGTAATAATAATCCGATTTCCGATTGAGGGTCTTTCCACTTTTCAGCGGCTGCTGGCCCTTCACATCCACATGTGTCAATCACAGAGGTAGATGATCAACAGCCAGTGTAGGGGTGACATGTGGTTAGCATGTCGAGTCCCCCAGCCGTTATAGCTGGTTCCTCAACCTGGAGCCGCTACTTATTGTAGCTACCCAATTGCCTCACGATGCTGGGTGGGCACCGGTCCCATACTGGCCGAAATACCATGAGAAAATTTCTTCCCCCATGAAGACTCAAACCAGCGCAAGTCCCGTAGCTCTGCGCCAAGGCTTCCTACCTTAACCGCTCGGCTACGGCGCGGGACTGTAATAATAATAATAAAGTTTCTTTGACCGCGATAGACTGGACATTTTATATGGATTGGGATTTAAAAGACTACTTGTGGGGAGATTTGAAGTACTGGAATCTTCAGATGGCAATGTGGCAAACGAAGAAGAAACTGATATAAATAAAGAATGGGAGGCAATAAGAGATACTATTAAATTGTCAGCATCAGAAAGCATAGGTTGTTTAAAAAAGAGGCAAAACAAGAAATGGTTTGATGAGGAATGTGCCGACATTGTAAAGAAAAGAAAGCTAGCAAAAATTAAATGGTTACACGAGACAAATGAGGCAAATTTAGAGCAATTGGGTAGTGTTAGGCGGGAAACCACCAAGTTACTAAAGAGTAAAAAGAGGGAATATTTGAGAGAGAAGATTAATGATCTTGAAATGAATGCAAAAAATAGGAACATTAGAGAATTATATCAGGGAATTAGTATAGAGAAGAAGGGGTTTCAGGCTAGAACAAACAATTCGGAATGAAAATGGGGATATGATTGCAGATTCTAAGAGTATATTAAATAGATGGAAAGGTTACTTTAATCAGCTATTAAATGTACATACAGAACAGGACATTGAGGAGGATAAGTTACAGACAGCAGAAATGCTAGTCGCAGAGCCAAGTGCATTAGAGGTTGAAATGGCGATTGAAAAATTGAAGATGTATAAAGCATCAGGTTCAGATGAGATCCCAGCAGAACTGATAAAATCAGGGGGAGAAAACTTGATGGACAAGATACGCTGGTTGCTTAGTATGATTTGGGAAAAAGAAGCTCTTCCAGATGAATGGAAGGAATCAATTATCATACCAATTTATAAGAAAGGAGATAAAACTGATTGCAACAACTACAGGGGCATCTCATTACTTTCAACTTCGTACAAAATTCTAACAAATATATTAGTAAGCAGACTTACTCCCTATATTGATGACATTCTAGGAGATCATCAATGTGCATTTAGAAGAAACAGGTCTACAACAGATCATATTTTCAGTATGAGACATATTTTAGAGAAGAAATGGGAATATAATGGTACTGTACATCAACTATATGTAGACTTCAAAAAAGCATACCTATGATTCAATTAAGAGGGAGAAGTTATATAGTATCCTGCTGGAGTTCGGAATTCCTAAAAGGTTAGTTAGACTTATACGAATGTGTCTAAATGGCTCAAAGAGTTGGGTGCGTGAAGGTAAACAGTTTTCAGACACTTTTGAAATCCAGAATGGGTTGAAGCAAGGAGATGCACAATCTCCTCTACTATTTAATTTTGTACTAGAGCATGCCATTAAATCTTTAGAGAATGAGGAAGGCTTACAACTCAATGGTATTAATAAGCTGTTAGTTTATGCTGATGATGTAGTACTACTGGCCGATATCGAGGAGATACTAAAGGCCAACACGCACACACTATTGAGTAACACTAAGAAATTAGGACTGGAAGTAAATATCAGTAAAACTAAATATATGGTCACACGTAGAAATTCAGTATATAATGGAAATGGACAGCTAATGACAAATGAGGGAAATTTTGAGGAAGTGGCTGAATTCAAATACCTGGGAACAATAATCACAAATAGGAATGAGACGCACAAAGAAATGAAACATGGGCTCAATTCTGGAAATGCATGCTATTATGCATTGCAGAGACTTTTGATGTCCCAACTCCTTTCAAAAAAGTTAAGCTGAAGATATATAAAACTATTATTCTACCAGTTATATTATATGGGTGCGAAACATGGACTCTTACTTTAAGGGAGGAAAGGAGATTACGAGTATTTGAGAATAAAGTTCTTAGGAAAATTTTTGGACCAAAGAGAGATGAACAGACAGGTGAATGGAAGAACTACATAACAATGAAGTACATGGTCTTTATAGGAAGCCAGATATAATAAGAACAGTTAAGTCTCATAGACTGCGATGGGCAGGACATGTTGCGCGTATGGGGAATGAAAGACGTGCATGGAAGCTTCTTGTAGGAAAGCCAGAGGGAAAACGCCCAGTTGGTAGACCAAGAATGAGGTGGGAGAACAACATTAACTATGATTTAAGGGAAGTATATTATGCAGGGAATGATTGGAAAGCATTAGCTCAGGATAGGGATGTATGGATAGCTTATGTCCGCGCGGCCATGAACCTTCGGGTTCGATAGTGCCAGTGAGTAAGTAAGTAAGTAACTTGTGGGGAAAACCATATGGAAAGCGCCCAGCAGGTGGGCCAGGAACGAGGTGAGAGAATAACATTAACCATGATTTGAGAGAGGTAAAATATACAAGAGATGATGATCTTGAAGAAGATTTTCGGGCTCGTGAAATTTCTTGCAAAGTTTTATCTTTAAGGGGGGTATAATTTAGGTTGGAATATATCTAACTCGCAATTATCAATAATTGCACATTTTTAGGTTGAGCTGTGGGGAAGGTAACGTAAAATGTTCCTACAATATAGGTATAAATATTACAATATATATAAAGGTTCCAGTTGGCTTCAAATTTCTTGCAAAGTTTGGTCGGGGAACTACAAGCCTCACGACCACGGCCTACAGCCCGAAAATCCTCTTCAACTCCGGCCGTGAAAGTCTACATGAATACATACAAGGGATGATTGGAAAACATTAGTGAGTGTAGAGTTCTATGCAGAATTTATGTGTGCGCCTCCCCATGTTTGATAGTGCCTGTCAGTTACATTATTAGTCTTCATCGTTATTACTCTTGTTATTAAAATCGTTATCATCGGAAACGGACACGAATATAGGGACTTGGAATATACATGGTCTGTGAAATAAATGACAGCAATAATTGATGAGCTACAGAGGTTTAATCAATACATTATATCAACAGAACTATTAGAAAAGGACGTGATTCAGAAACCCTGGGACCTTATATGCACTTTTACACAGGAATTTCAGTATTGATTAATAAGAAATACGAGAAATGGATAACTAATTAGGAAGCCTTCAATGAGAATATAATTAAAATTAACATGAATTTGTTTTGAAGAAATGCATTCATTAATTTATAGTGTTCTGCCCAAGAGCAGGTCTTTCACTGCAAACTCAACATTCTCCACTCTTTCCTTAACTCAGCCTTCCTTTTTGTATCTGCATACAAACCATTTAATTTAATATATCTTTACCTTGTCGTGGTGGAGTGGCTTGTGTGCTTAAATGATCCTGAGAGCTATGCCGGCGGTAGCATTGCTGCCGATAGGGTTACCCATGCCGGACTGGTCGAAGGTGATAAGCCAGACGAAATAAGTACCTTGGTCGAAAGAGTGACGATCTTTCACCGTAAAAATACAACCGTCAAGAAATGCGGACATGGGTTCTACTGGGGTAAAATTTTCCGGAGGTCAAATAGTCCCCCATTCGGTTCTCCGGGCGGGGACTACTTCAGGGAACCCATGCCAAAGGCTCAAACACAGGGACATGTTCCTAGGAACATGGAATATTAGGACTTCATACAATAGCGGGGCACTAGAGATATTAACGCGGGAATTGGATAAATCGCCCTTGGATATAGTAGCTTTAAAGGAAGTTAGGTGGCCAGGAGAAGGTAGTCAGGAATCAGGAAGCTTTGCATTATACTATGGGGGTGCAGAAAGACCTGCATTTAGAACGGGTTTTTTAGTCAGAAGGAGGATCCTATCCGCTATCCGAGATATTAAGTTTGTTAGTGATAGGATATCATACATAATTCTAAAGGGTAAACGACATGATTTTATAATTGTAAATGTGCATGCCCCCACAGAAGATAAAGATGACAAGATCAAGGATGAGTTCTATGAAGAATTAGAATGCTTATTTGATAGCCTTTCACGATATCATATGAAAATTGTCTTAGGAGATTTTAATGCAAAAGTGAGGCGGGAAGATATATTCAAACCAACAATAGGCAAATTCAGTCTTCATGAAGATAGTAACGACAACGGGGTTAGATTAGTCACATTTGCCACATCAAAGAATCTGATTGTTAAGAGCACAACATTTCAGCATAAGGATATTCATAAATACACCTGGACGTCCCCAGATGGAGAAACTCGGAACCAGATAGATCATGTATTAGTGGATAAACGCTGGCACAGTAGCATCATTGATGTTAGATCAGTTAGAGGGACAGACTGCAATTCAGATCATCATCTGGTCAGGGTGAAAATCAGACAACGGCTATCGCTTATGAGAGGAACAAACGCTAAAGATGATTCTGTAAAATATGAATTAAAAAACTTGAAAAATGATGAAATGCGGCAAGAATACCAAATCAAAATTGCTAATAGATTTGAAGTACTGGAATCTTCAGATGACAATGTGGCAAACGAAGAAGAAACTGATATAAATAAAGAATGGGAGGCTATAAGAGATACTATTAAATTGTCAGCATCAGAAAGCATTGGTTGTTTAAAAAAGAGGCAAAACAAGAAATGGTTTGATGAGGAATGTGCCGACATTGTAAAGAAAAGAAAGCTAGCAAAAATTAAATGGTTACACGAGCCAAATGAGGTAAATTTAGAGCAATTGGGTAGTGTTAGACGGGAAACCACCAAGTTACTAAAGAGTAAAAAGAGGGAATATTTGAGAGAGAAGATTAATGATCTTGAAATGAATGCAAAAATAGGAACATTAGAGAATTATATCAGGGAATTAGTATAGAGAAGAAAGGGTTTCAGGCTAGAACAAACATAATTCGGAATGAAAATGGGGATATGATTGCAGATACCAAGAGTATATTAAATAGATGGAAAAGTTATTTTAATCAGCTATTAAATGTACATACAGAACAGGACATTGAGGAGGATAAGTTACAGACAGCAGAAATGCTAGTCGCAGAGCCAAGTGCATTAGAGGTTGAAATGGCAATTGAAAAATTGAAGATGTATAAAGCATCAGGTTCAGATGAGATCCCAGCAGAACTGATAAAATCAGGGGGAGAAAAATTGATGGACAAGATAAGCTGGTTGCTTAGTATGATTTGGGAAAAAGAAGCTCTTCCAGATGAATGGAAGAAATCAATTATCGTACCAATTTATAAGAAAGGAGATAAAACTGATTGCAACAACTATAGGGGCATCTCATTACTTTCAACTTCGTACAAAATTCTAACAAATATATTAGTAAGCAGACTTACTCCCTATATTGATGACATTCTAGGAGATCATCAATGTGCATTTAGAAGAAACAGGTCTACAACAGATCAGATTTTTAGTATAAGACAGATTTTAGAAAAGAAATGGGAATATAATGGTACTGTACATCAACTATACGTAGACTTCCAAAAAGCATATGATTCAATTAAGAGGGAGAAGTTATATAGTATCCTGCTGGAGTTCGGAATTCCTAAAAAGTTAGTTAGACTTATACGAATGTGTCTAAATGGCTCAACGAGTAGGGTGCGTGTAGGCAAACAGTTTTCAGACACTTTTGAAATCCAGAATGGGTTGAAGCAAGGAGATGCACTATCTCCTCTACTATTTAATTTTGTACTAGAGCATGCCATTAAATCTTTAGAGAATGAGGAAGGCTTACAACTGAATGGTATTAATAAGCTGTTAGTTTATGCTGATGATGTAGTACTACTGGCCGATAGCGAGGAGATACTAAAGGCCAACACGCACACACTATTGAGTAACACTAAGAAATTAGGACTGGAAGTAAATATCAGTAAAACTAAATATATGGTCACACGTAGAAATACATTATATAATGGAAATGGACAGCTAATGACAAATGAGGGAAATTTTGAGGAATTGGCTGAATACAAATACCTAGGAACAATAATCACAAATAGGAATGAGATGCACCAAGAAATTAAACATAGGCTCAATTCTGGAAATGCATGCTATTATGCATTGCAGAGACTTTTGATGTCCCAACTCCTTTCAAAAAACGTTAAGCTGAAAATATATAAAACTATTATTCTACCAGTTATATTATATGGGTGCGAAACATGGACTCTTACTTTAAGGGAGGAAAGGAGATTACGAGTATTTGAGAATAAAGTTCTTAGGAAAATTTTTGGACCAAAGAGAGATGAACAGACAGGTGAATGGAGAAGACTACATAACAATGAACTACATGGTCTTTATAGGAAGCCAGATATAATAAGAACAGTTAAGTCCCGTAGACTGCGATGGGCAGGTCATGTTGCGCGTATGGGGAATGAAAGACGTGCATGGAAACTTCTTGTAGGAAAGCCAGAAGGAAAACGCCCAGTTGGTAGACCAAGAATGAGGTGGGAGAACAACATTAACTATGATTTGAGGGAAGTAGATTATACAGGGAATGATTGGAAAGCATTGGCTCAGGATAGGGATGTATGGAGAGCTTGTGTCCGTGCGGCCATGAACCTACGGGTTCGATAGTGCCAGTGAGTAAGTAAGTAAGTAAGTTATCGTCTGATGTCCTTTTCTGCCTCTAAAGACCGCTGTGGTAGCGTGCTGCCTTGTCACGCAGCGGGCCCGAGTTCGATCCCCGGTCGGGGCAGTTTTCCTGGGTGAGGTTTTTATCGGGGTTTTTCCTCACCTGTAAGACACATGTCAGGAAAACTTTAAGGCCCAAACGGTCCCCGAAATCATATGGCCATCATCACCATCATCATCCTCATCATCCTTCACCGGTGTGGAAAGAACGGGAAGCTACCACACCTACAATTCCCTACTAAAGCTGCAAGCATAGTATGAAAATGCTATGATTGCAGTGAAGGACCTGCCTTCGGGCAGAATTACTATGGATGGATGGAACTTTCTTTCTATTGACCATTCCTTCTAGGGAATCCGTTAGCAGGAAGTTTCTTCTTAGCCAGTGGCCAATCCAATTTCTCTTCTTTATGAGTTCCATCATTGTTCTTCCTTCACCCACTCTGTCTAGCACATCTTTATTTATTTATTTTGTCTGTCCATTTCACACGTTCCATCCTTCCCCATATCCACATCTCAAACGCAAGAAATGTGCAATGGGGTATATTGAATAAGTGAGGATGAGTCTATATTGAGAAAATATGAATTTTACGAGACTTTCAACAATATTTTGTCCGAAATTGGAAAATCCAGAGAAAATATATATGGTTGGAACTTTAATGGCCGGATAGGCAGAAGTCATGGGGTTGTAGTACTAGGTCTTTTGGAGAGAAAAACAATTAATAATGGAAAAAGACACCGGCTCTACTCCTCACTCAGACAGGTTATAACAGTGTCATCTGCAAAGTAAATGAAAATGCATAAACAGCTGAACACATGTTGTTTACATGTATCCTCTACTGGCTTCAAAGACGTTTCGAACAGTGCACATCTAAAAATAACATTTCATATTCTAAATCTCTTGATATGTTTTTTGTTTTTACATTTCTTCTTCTTCTTCGGCTTTCCCCCACTTATAGGTTTGCCGTCTTCAGTTTCCATTTCTCTCTATCATTCCAATCTCCCTCTTCCAAATTCCTATCATCCATTATAGTTCTGACGTAGGTTTTCCATTTCCATCTTGGTCTGCCACGTTTATTTCTTCCAGGGGGTGACCATTGGTATATATTTTTTGGCCATCTTTTATTTTCCATTCTTTGTACATGGCCATACCATTTAAGCGTTTGATTTTCAATCCTCTTAACAACAGATGTGGTGACATTCATTTCTCTCCAAAGGAATTCATTTCTTATTTTATCCTGTCTTGTTTTTTGGAGGCTTCTTCTAAAATAATCGAATTCAACTGTTCTAATTTTATTCTTTTGTAATTCCGTCAGAGACCAAGTTTCACTTTCACATGACAATATATTCTGTATTATGCTCTTATAAATTTTCATTTTAGTTTCCTTTGTAATATTTTTGTTCCAAATTACTCCATGTAATGTCTTAGTTACATTTTTTTCGATTGCAATTTTAGTCTGTACATCTCTCTCACAGGTACCTAAACTTGTAATTATTAACCCAAGATATTTAAAAAAATTCACTTTTTTTTTTATTTTCCCTGTTTCAAGTATGAGGTCATCCGCATCCTTTCCCAAACACATATATTCTGTTTTGTGTAAATTTATATTCAGTCCCCATTTTTTATATTCTTCCATTAGTTTATTTATCATATATTTCATATCATCTTCATCCCCTGCAAATATTATTTGATCATCTGCAAACAACAATGAATGCAGTACTTTTCCTCCTATAGGAATACCCATTTCAGAACATTTTTTATATCATAAGTTAAGAGCCTGGTCTAAATAAATGTTAGAAAGAATTGGTGACAAACTGCATCCCTGCTTAAGGCCTTTATTCAGTGTGAATTCCTCTGTTATATTATTCTGTATTTTTACTTTACCTTTTGTATTACTATAGATCCTCCTAACAATATTAATCCATCTATCACAGATATTGATATTTCTCATTCCCGTCCATAACAATTGTCGAGGTACACTATCATATAACTAACTAACTAACTCACTGGCACTATCGAACCCGAAGGTTCATGGCCGCGCGGACATAAGCTCTCCATACATCCCTATCCTGAGCTAATGCTTTCCAATCATTCCCTGTATAATCTACTTCCCTCAAATCATAGTTAATGGTGTTCTCCCACCTCATTCTTGGTCTACCAACTGGGCGTTTTCCCTCTGGCTTTCCTACAAGAAGTTTCCATGCACGTCTTTCATTCCCCATACGCGCAACATGCCCTGCCCATCGCAGTCTACGAGACTTAACTGTTCTTATTATATCTGGCTTCCTATAAAGACCATGTAGTTCATTGTTATGTAGTCTTCTCCATTCACCTGTCTGTTCATCTCTCTTTGATCCAAAAATTTTCCTAAGAACTTTATTCTCAAATACTCGTAATCTTCTTTCCTCCCTTAAAGTAAGAGTCCAGGTTTCGCATCCATATAATATAACTGGTAGAATAATAGTTTTATATATTTTCAGCTTAACTTTTTTTGAAAGGAGTTGGGACATCAAAAGTCTCTGCAATGCATAATAGCATGCATTTCCAGAATTGAGCCTATGTTTAATTTCTTTTTGCATCTCATTCCTATTTGTGATTATTGTTCCTAGGTATTTGAATTCAGCCACCTTCCTCAAAATTTCCCTCATTTGTCATTAGCTGTCCACTTCCATTATATACTGAATTTCTACGTGTGACCATATATTTAGTTTTACTGATATTTATTTCCAGTCCTAATTTCTTAGTGTTACTCAATAGTGTGTGCGTGTTGGCCTTTAGTATCTCCTCGCTATCGGCCAGTAGTACTACATCATCAGCATAAACTAACAGCTTATTAATACCATTGAGTTGTAAGCCTTCCTCATTCTCTAAAGATTTAATGGCATGCTCTAGTACAAAAATTAAATAGTAAAGGAGATAGTGCATCTCCTTGCTTCAACCCATTCTGGATTTCAAAAGTGTCTGAAAACTGTTTGCCTACACGCACCCTACTCTTTGAGCCATTTAGACACATTCGTATAAGTCTAACTAACTTTTTAGGAATTCCGAACTCCAGCAGGATACTATATAACTTCTCCCTCTTAATTGAATCATATGCTTTTTTGAAGTCTACATATAGTTGATGTACAGTACCATTATATTCCCATTTCTTCTCTAAAATCTGTCTTAAACTGAAAATCTGATCTGTTGTAGACCTGTTTCTTCTAAATGCACATTGATGATCTCCTAGAATGTCATCATATGCCATCTCTAAATCAATAAAGGTCATATGTAGTTCTTTATTTTTTTGCTAGGATTTTCTCTTGTAATTGTCTAATACAGAAAATATTATTAATACATGATCTTCCACTCCGGAATCCACATTGTTCTTCTCTTAAGTTATCTTTTATATCTTTAAGTTTAAAATTTATAATTTTACTAAAAATCCTAGCTGTTGAAGGTATAACGCTTATACCTCTATAATTGGAACACAGTTTTTTATCACCTTTTTTTAAAAATAGGAGTAATGGACGATAAATTAGTCTTCCGGGATATCGTCTCCAATTTCAATTTTATTAAAAAGTTTTGTTAAAAATATTACTAAAATATCTCCTCCATGTTTTAAGAGTTCCGTCTGAATATTTCCTGGTCCTGGTGCTCTCCCATTTCTTGCCTCTTTCAAAGCTCTTTTTACCTCATCTTCTGTTATCTCTGGAGTGTCAAATTTATATTCTACATCCGTATCTTGAAGTTGAAACTCATTTCTATTTTCTTGAAGTAAACCTTTATAATGTTGCATCCATTCTGATGGTCTTATCAACTGAATATTTATCTTTTTACATTTCATTTTTAAGAAGTCTTATCATCTAACAAGGGAACAGTCAACCATTGCATGCCGAAACCTAACTTGAAATTTCTCCCAGAGAAACGTTGTGATGTACCAAGGCCGTGTACAAAAAAAAATATGCTGCTTTTAACTGCAAGGCATGAGAATCGAAGCCAGAATCCAGCAATGCCAACCCGCTGTGCGAAGCAGATGGACGTCCTTGCTTGAGTAGAATGGAATGGAGCGAGACGGGGAGCGGATGGCAGGTTGTAAGGGTTATCCAATTCATCAAGTCAGAAGTTCTATAATAAAAATGAGAGATTTGGCGCTGGATTTTAGTGCGTTGTAGTTAAAACCGGCAGGTATTTCTTTGGACACACGGACTTAGTACGAAGAACACATCTCTGGGAGAAATTTCAAGGTAGGTTTCGGCATGCAATGGTTAAAATTTCCCTTGTAAGATCATATAAAGCGTCCAGAATGTTTGGTTGTGCAAGTAGATCGCACTTTTCTATGACGTGTTTGCCACGTTAGCATGTGTTTTGAGTAATAGATCACCGATTTCATTTTTATGATATAATGAAATAGTGTCCAGCGCCGTAGCCGAGCGGTTAATGTAGGAAGCCTTGGCGCAGAGCTACGGGACTTGCACTGGTTCGAGTCTCCATGGGGGAAGAAATTTTCTCATGGTATTTCGGCCAGTATGGGACCGGTGCGCACCCAGCATCGTGAGGCAATTGGGTAGCTACAATAAGTAGCGGCTCCAGGTTGAGGAACCAGCTATAACGGCTGGGGGACTCGACATGCTAAACACATGTCACCCCTACACTGGCTGTTGATCATCTACCTCTGTGATTGACACATGCGGATGTGAAGGGCCAGCAGCCGGCTGGTAAAAGGGCAACCGCTGAAAAGTGGAAAGACCCTCAATCGGATGAAATAGTGATTAGATGAAATTGGACCTACTAATGAAACCCACCGCCTAGGCCTCTTCCCTTGGTGTTCAGCATCAAATAATGCGTCATAAACAATACGTTTTCAAGGTATTTTGTCTTTAACTCTTTTATACGAACTTATCGACTTGGATAGTAGCGTTTAACTCAATGGAGAATAGCAGAGATGAAATCCCTGCAGGCTACCTAGTAACTTGACTTGGGTATCGCCACGTTTCCTCGTCATCAAGTCATAGTGCCTGTGCTGAATTGAAATTTGATTACCGCCATCCATTTCTTCATTGTCATTCCATAATTCATTACATTTATCATCATTTTCATTTACATTGAACACTGTACACATTGTCCATATGAAGACAACAATAGACATACACAGCACGCACAAAGAATCTTTATATAGGCCTATATATATTGTGTCCACCGCTGTGGTCTCGAGGTAGTGTGCTGCCTTGTCACGCAGCGGGCCCGGGTTCGATCCCCGGTCGGGACAGTTCTTCTGGGTGAGGTTTTTATCTGGGTTTTTCCTCACCTGTAAGACAAATGTCAGGAAAACTTTAAGGCCCAAACGGTCCCCGAAATCATATGGCCATCATCATCATCATCATCCTTATCATCATCATCATTATTATCATCCTTCACCGGTGTGGAAAGCAACGGGAAGCTACCACACCTACAATTCCCTAGTAAAACTGCAAAGCATAGCATGAAAATGCTATGATTCCAGTGAAAGACCTGCCCTCGGGCAGAATTACTATGGTTGGATGGATATATATTGTATTTGTTATATTATTTTAGATACCTTATTTAATTTATATTCCCTCCGATCCAACGTGGTTCCAATTAGGGTGTTTCATGGTGATTCTCTCTTGGTAGATATCATCATCATAGTACATTCACGAATTTAGGCCATTTGTTGACCTGTTTCGGCCTCAAGAGAAACACCATCCAAAAGTCTTTTGAGTGGACGTCCTGGTCTTCTTCTTCCTACAGGTTGTTATCTTAACATTTGTTTGGGTACCCAGTGATCTTCCATTCGATGAACATGTTGCATCCATCTTGACTTAGGCCTATAATCAGAAATTTTGTTTTCTAAAGGTTCCATGTGTAATTCTTCTAATATGTCTTCTTTTTTTTTTTTGTGATCTAGTAGTGTGTATTCTGCAGTCCTCCGAAGGTATCTCATTTCACTCTTGGTAGACATATATTTTAAAATACATTTTTAAATCCTAATTATGCTGTAATTGTAGTTTTTGACTTGAAACATCTTTAAAATCATACAGGAACATATGGGTACCGAATGTCTGCTATATCGTCTCGCATCTAGCGAGATAGGCTTACGAAATAACAATTATAACCCTAGCAATAGTTCCTGAACAATGAAATTTGTAATGGGAGCTTAGATGCGAGTCCTGTACTAACCAGATGTAGGTCTCAGCCAATAGGAAGTATGACCAGACGTCATTGCTAACTCCCTCGCTAGCGAATATCAAATACAGTCACTGCTAAACATTTTTAAAATCTCACTACAAAGATTAATTAATATAGGTAATCTTTATCGTAGACTGCGATGGGCAGGACATGTGGCACGAATGGGAAATGAAAGACGTGCATGGAAGCTTTTTGTAGGAAAACCAGAGGGAAAACGCCCAGTTGGTAGACCAAGAATGAGGTGGGAGAATAACATTAACTATGATTTGAGGGAAGTAGATTATACAGGAGATGATTGGAAAACATTGGCTCAGGATGGGGATATATGGAGAGCTTATGTCCGCGCGACCATGAACCTACGGGTTCGATAGTGTCAGTGAGTTAGTTAGTTAGGAGGCATTGTGTAAATAAAAAAAATCACAACTGTTAAGTAATTAACTAAATACACATTCACATTGCACTATAATTTTAAGACTTGAGGCAGCAAGTGTACAAAATATTATAATTAAAGTCTACGGTTTTAAATCTAAAATCAACACATCCGCGTCTCACTATAATTCTCTATGGACTGTACATAGGAACTGTTTTGTTTGTTCACGTGGCAGACAGGGAATTCACAGATCAGCAGTCTGGATAGGCTCTCCCATTGGATTTACGGTCAAGGACATTGTTTTTAAATCCCTTGCGCGACCTATACCACCTTGTTAAATAGTAGTAGATCGCCTTCGTACATTTGTATAATAGAAGCCAAAGGGCGGAGTTCATAATCGTCACTTACAAAATGGGTGATCCCTTAAGTAATAAGGGATTGCTTATTATAAGTAAACATTTAAATCAATTTTGAATTTATAGGCAATACTTATTTTCAAGTGATGAGGGTTTACTTACAGCTGTCGGACATGACGTAACAGATACTGGCATATAGTAAGTACCCTTTACTCGATGAAGTGGCTGTCCTTTTGTTAATAGAAGGACGTTTCTCATGATTACAAGTTTAGTTGCTATAATAACACGTTGTTTATATCATTATTATTGCAATAACTATAATTTAAACTGACAATAAGTATGCTGAAAGGGGGAAAAAGAATCTCTGAAGTCGAACTGCTACTTCTTCGAGAACTTGTTTTAGCCCTTAAATTCATAATGTATCATATAGAATACATCAGTTGGTTTAATTAATTTAAATAAGTCCGAAGAAAATGAACAAAAAAGAAGCACTTAAATGTGTGTCCAATTGTACAATATAGGCCTATCTAATAATAAGTTATACACGATTCCGTTTTAACTGCAGTCCGCCACTTTTAAATAACAGACACAGAAATTTGTGTTCTGCCAATTTAAGGGTTAGCTTAACAGTTATAACTGTTAATAGTATAACAGTTTTAACAATTTATACATTATATATGTCTTAAACTTAAAAAGCTAACAAAAGTAACTCACCCTAATTTTATATTTGTTTTTATTTTGTCTAGTATAGGTTAAAGTTTTAATAATTGTATTTTAAAAACACTAGTATAGGTTATTGGAACGTCGACATTTAAGCTATGTTTTAATATTTATCTATTTTAAGCTCAATATTTAAATAATAATAATAATAATAATAATAATAATAATAATAATAATAATAATGCTTTATTTTAGCTGGCAGAGTTAAGGCCTTCTCTTCCACTCAACCAGCGAATAGCAAAATTATACAAAAATTACACACATATTACAATTTTAAGATATTAAAATACTGACTAAACAAAATACAATGATGATGTAATCTAATACTAGCTAATACTAACAAAAACATAGAATATAATAAAATTTAAATTATGTAATATAAAGTAAGTAGCTTCCTAGATGACTACTAATAGAATGCTCTATATAGTTGTTATATGTTTGTATTGGATAGCTGTTGTCAGTTGTAACTGTTATAAATTCTCCAAACAATCGTTTCTTCAAAATTAGGTCTACCACAATATTACTGTAATGTAGTAATTTTGAGTATGTTGTGAGAAATGGGTCATCTATCTATCTATCTATATTGATGCTTAAAATCTTACTGCTATCAACATTGTTAACAGCGATCAATATTTTCGTTTATTAAAGTCAGTAAAAATCTAGAACTGCGGTCTTGTGCAAACGATATCATTAATTTAAATCGAGTTCACTATACATTTCCAATTCGTTCAACGAACTTCACAAAATCCTCTAAATCATTCTCGGTATCCATTCTGAAAATATTTAATTTGAAGGATAATTTAAGGATACTGATTAGTTACTTAAGCAATCCCTAAAAATAAAAATGAGGGACAACTATAAATCTAAAATGAGTACAAGTAAACACTTAAGGGGTCACTCATTTTAAAATGACTATTATGGATTCCGCCCATAGGCTTTGCGATGGATAAAATGCATACGAACATGTTACAATATACACATGATTAAACAGTAATTTTTGTATCAACCAATAAAAATAATTGTGATAAGAATAGTGGATGAGAGAAGAATGAGGAAAATGATAAAGGAGGGAAAAATAAGTTGGGTTGGCAACTGACTAAGTGAAACAGCCTATTCAAGATTGGCGGAATCCATCCATCCATAGTAATTCTGCCCGAAGGCAGGTCCTTCACTGCAATCACAGCATTTTCATGCTATGCTTGCAGCTTTACTAGGGAATTGTAGGTGTGGTAGCTTCCCGTTGCTTTCCACACCGGTGAAGGATGATGATGATAATGGTAAGGGTGATGATGATGACCATATGATTTCGGGGACCGTTTGGGCCTTAAAGTTTTCCTGACATTTGTCTTACAGGCGAGGAAAAACCCCGATAAAAACCTCACCCAGAAAAACTGCCCCGACCGGGGATCGATCCCGGGTCCGCTGACAAGGCAGCACGCTACCTCGAGACCACAGCGGTGGACGATTGGCGGAATGATGGAGGGAATATATATCTGGAAAAATATTATGTTTACAGACACGAAGAGAAAATCAGAGAAAGACTGGAAAACTCAGATTTCGCAGCAAATGACCTCCCCTTTGGGAACCCTTAAAATTTGATTTATAGATACATAAAAATGACCATTTATTAAAACGAAAGTGAGTAATAATTTTAACCTATTAATGATCTAGATATGTGTGAACTTACTCAAGTTGAAATATTCAGAATATTAGAATGTTTCGTATGGATGATAATTACACTGGTCAACATGATTTTTGTCTCATGAGTACCAATAGTTGTACTTAATGCAGTTTTTTTATCCTGTTTTCAAATATGTATTCGGAATTTCTCCATCACCCACAGTTTTTTATTTCAATTTCAGTTAATGAATTTAAATAATTCTTTTTTAATAAACGTTTTTTCGTCCATTTGTCCATTGTAAAATAAAACCAAATAAGCTAACTCAAATGATTTCAGCTATGGAAAAGAGATATCAAGGCAAATGGAGTCCTAATATGCTGGCCGATTATTGTTGGACCATCAAGAGGGATGCTCCACAGGCGAAATATAGCAAAAGATCGTAATTTCTTACTTTCTAGGTGAGTCCGAATGTTCTAATATTGTGTAGTTACGAATGTAGAAAATATTAGTGTTTGAAATTATAAAATCATGTCTCTCGGAAATCTTGCGTGATGGAGAAAAACCGATATCACATTTGAATTCAGGAGAAAAAAATACTATCAGAATCAGTGTAATAGTAGTTATAATGATGATAGAATTGTATTTATAATGGTAGAGTTAAGGTCGGAGTGCCTTCTTTTCCACTCAACCGACATATTGTAAAACACAGTAGACCTAACATTTTTAATACACGTCCGGCATGATATGGCCTAAGGGAAGTTACCAATCATAAATAATGGGCTACTCTGAGAACGTAACTAGCTGGTTTTAATATATAAGTAGATAATTGATAATAAAAACAGTGGATTTGAGAATGATGTTAGTAGGCCTATATGAAAAAATTGAAATTGCCTTTACGAGCGTCAGAGAATACCTATGATATTGCTAGAGTAACAATGTATTAATTTAGAAGCCACGATTCTGCCACAAATAGGAATAATAGACTCAGGAGTCTGAATGCACAACTTCAATTGAACTTTCAGCTCTAAGGAGCAATGTGTTGACACTTCCCCCAGGGCCTCGTTCATTTGTTATATTTATTTTATTTGTATGTTCAGCAGGTTGTGCAATGTTTCACATCATCTTCCTGCCCCATATGAATCTACTGCCCTCCTCCACATGTCATTCCAATTTCCATCGTCCAATCCTTTTTACCCCATGCTGCTGAAAACACTATGAATCCTCGATATTTTTGGCTCATTTTCTTCTTCTACTAAGTTGCAACCATTCTAGCATCATTATTGGGAATCTGTCTTCCGTAATCTTTTTTATATGACCATATCATTTGTTTGTTTTTTTATGAAATCCACAATTTTGTTTAATTATACTGTTTCTTATAATGTATCTATTCTAGAAATTCCAGCTGAACGCTTCCAAAATAAATTTCTGCAGAATTTGATTATTATTGTTCTATACTTTAATTCCCGTGTTTCAGTAACGTATGTCTTCATACTTCTTCTTCTTCCTTCCAAGTATTAGGCAAAGGCCTGTTACGATCCTATAGAAAATTTTTCCTCCAGCTAGCTAATGCCTTGTTCATTCCATGTCCTAAAAAGCAAAACTTTTTTTTTTCTTCCAAGAGTTTCCTTTTGTTTTCGTACTCATTGTATTAAATGTTTTTGTTTTAGAACTTACATTCTGATCCCATAAAAAATAATTTAATTTTTATGTTGCAGATTTTCCCTTATTTATCCTCTCATTAATTTCATCATCATGGCTTCCATATGTACTAATTTTTGTCTCCAAATATACATATTCTTCACATTATTTTATTTTGTCATGCCAGTCTTCTAAAATCAGATCTTTTGAATTGTCTCTTATCACCATATTTATCTTTAACCCATTCGCTTCAGAATACGAAATACACTCTCTTAAGTCTGCTTGTTATATAATTTGCAATATTTTATACATCCCTTGGCAGGGTAATCTTTTCTTAACATTTATGAATAGCAGAGAAATGTGTTTTGGCTTTCACCCTTATTGTGGACTGAAGAACCGTTATCTTTTTGTTTGTTTTGAATGTCTGAAAATAGGCAATATAATTTACGGTGTCTTAAATCCGGCTTCTGGGGAAATGCATTGAGTATTTAAATCTGAAGGAAATGGGTTAATCCCCATTTCTCATATTCTTTCATCAGTTTTCTTGTCATGTATTCTAAATCACCAGGTGGTCAATTGATTATATTATCAGCAAATAGCAATGAATAAATAGTGTCTTCTTCTACCTTAATAGAAGTGGTGAACATTTGTTTTTCGACTGTGTTAAGATGTTTTGTAGATATATTTTAAATAAGGTCGACAATAAAAAACATTCCTATCTTAAACATTCAGTAACTCCAAAACCTTATGTAATAGTTTTACTCATTTTTACTATACAGAGATAGATCCGTCACATAACTTTTTATTGCCTGGATAATGTTTCTATATATTTATTTGTTATATTTAAACGGAAGTGAAATTTGGATTTTAAATAAAAGAAACTCTCATAAACTTCAACTAAGCCAAATGCGCTTCTTACGATCATTGTTAGGAGTTAATAGACTGGATCACCAAAGGAACACTATTATCAGAGGAAAACTCGGGGTAACAAGTTTAAATGAAGATATAAAAAGATACCAACAAGAATGGAAAAATTATCTGAGGAGAATGGCAAGAAACAGACTTCCAAAATTGGCATTCCAATATACCCCAACTGGACATAGGGACCAAGGAAGACCAAAACATCGGTGGAAAGATCAAGACCATCTTCGCTAGGTTTACCATACAGGCCACATGGCCTAAAACGAATTTGTTCATGATAATGATGATGATGTTATATTTAATAACTTTATAACTTAAGTTTATTCAATACTGGAAATCATATCGCCATTTTCCCAATCTTAAAATGTGGTATGATCTGATTACTTTAGATAGATTGATAATGTTCCAGTGTATTAAATATTTTATAATAAAATATATGCAGGGCCGTGTCGAGGTATGAGATGAGATGAAGCCCTATATCTATAGAGGTCTGTGAACGACAAGGGTGCCGGCCGACCACGCCTGACGCATCGTCACGGGGTGGATGAACGAAATGAAACGAAATGGATGAGTGGAATGAAATTTGTGGCAGTGGAAAACGGGAGAAACCCGGGATAAACCGATCCAAGGTCCGTTTCGTCCACCACAAAACCAACATAGAATCCTCAGTGGTGAGAGGCGAGCGTCTAACCGTTTACGCCACGGAGCCTCCATCAAATGTTTCACTAAATTTAAAAAAAAAAAACTTTTTTCTCTTTAGATGGGCTTACAAGTTACAAGAAGATTACCAATTTGGAATATTTATGTTTGTTTCGGTTCGCTGAGAAAATAAGCACATTTTCTTGTTAGACATAATATCAGGTTATTGCATTGCCGTGTATAATGTGCTTTTTTTAACTCGCAAAATAGTGTATTAATGTGTGAGATTGGTATCTCATTTTTCGATTGATATCATTACTTTCTAGAAACAAGGGTTAGGTTGAGAAGGCAATAAAACATCTTGGTTAACAAATCACCATTTGGTTGACTCCAACAATTCTAGGTTCTGCTTAAAGCTTATTTAACTCTTGGCGTATGGAACCTGTAAAGTTCAAATCCCCATTCATTAAGGCAGCTGAATCCAATTCACATCTCCATTATCCAGTTCCATAAGATTCATTTGAATATTATCTTCTCACTTACGGCTAGCCTTCCTAATAGCATTTTTCCCAAGGTTTTCCCGATCAAAATTTTGAAAGATTTTTAATATCACCAATTTTAGATATACATGACTTGCATAATTCAATCTTCTCGACTTAATATCCATGGATATATTAGAAAACTATATAAATTATGAGCTGCTCATTGCGACATTGCCTTCATTCTCCATTCTCATCCCATATGAGACTGAAATATTTGCCTTGGGATTTCATTTTTCATTTAAATTTAACTCCATTTATTGCTCAAATTTAAGAGTCAATATTTCACAAACTTGGAATATCACAGGCAAGGTTATGAATTGTAAATTATTATAGATGTGCTTTAAAGCACGGAGCTCAATGCACATGCACAGATATTCGTTTGGATAACTCTACTGATGATTAAGTGCTTGCAGGATGTGCTTAAAGCATGTGACATAATGCACTTATATAGATATCCGTTTAGACAACTCTACTGATGAGAAAGTGCCATAGTTCTAGGATATATTTAAAGCACTTGGCGCAATGTACTTTGGACAACAGTTTAAATCAGAAAGTGACATAGTTACAGGATCTGCTTGAAGCACGCAACACTATGCACTTTTATAGATATCCGTTTTGGTAAGTTATACTGATGAGAAAAATACATTTTGAAGGATCTGCTTAAAGCATATGACACAATGAACGTTCACTGATATCCGTTTGGACACTATACTGATGGGAAAATAACATAATTGCAGTATCTGCTTAAAACATGTGACATATTGCACTTTTACAGATATTCGTGTGGGCAACTGTACTGATGAGAAAGTGGCATAGTTGATGTATTTGCATAAATCACGTGACTGCATTTGTGCAGATATAATTTTGTAGAACTCTACTCATGAGAAAATAACATAGTTGCATGATCTGCTTAAAGCACATAACACACTGCATTTTTACAGATGCTCGTTTGGGCAACTCTACTGCTGAGAAAGTGGCATATTTGAAGTATCTGCATAAATCATGTGACAATGCATTTTTGCAGATATTTTGTAGAACTCTACCCATGAGAAAGTGTCTTAGTTTCAGGATATGCTTAAATCATGTGACAAATGCAATTTTGCTGATATCCTTACGGACAAATATGCTGAATACAAAGTGACAAAGTTGCAGGCTCTGTTAAAATCACGTTCAAATGCACTTCTGCAGTTATCCATTTGTACAACTCTACTGATAAAAGTGACAAAACTGAAGCATTTGCTTAAGTCAAGTGACACCCTGCACATTTACACATTTCCGTTTGGAGAGTTTTACTGATGAGAAAGTGAAATAGTTGTAGGGTTTTCTTAACATGTATGGTGCAGTGCATTTTTGCAGATATCCGTTGGACATTTGTAAGGATGAGAATGTAACATCATCGCAGGATCTGCTTAAATTAGGTGATACACAGCATATTTACATATTTCCGTTTGGAGAACTCTTGATGAGAAAGTAACACAGTTAAAAGATCTGCTTAAATCACACGGCAAAATATGATTTTGCACATGTCCGATTGGAGTAGTTTAGTATTAAAAAACAGAAATTGTTGGAGGATCTCCTTACAGCTTGTGGCACATTGCACTGTTGTAGATATCCGTTTTGGACTACATTACTGATACCTGTATAAAGTGGCATAATTACAGGATTTGGAGAAATATACTTATGTAATATTACAGATTTACAGGATCGCATGTGACCTAATGAAGTTTTGGAGATACATTTTTAAAGAACTTCATTAAAATGAAACTAAAACAGTTGCAACATCTGCTTAAAGAACGTGTCATAATGCCCTTTTGAATAACTACTAAAGATAAACTGATATAGTTGGGGATCTGCTTTAAAAAAACGAGAGAAAATTGTGTTTTTCTGATAATTATTTGGACAGTTTTACTATATGAGAAAGTGGCAAAGCTGCACTATCAGCTTTAAAGTACGGGGCTCACTTCACTTTTAGCGTTAGGCATTGGATCGAAGCTTGGCGTCTCTATGTCAAGGTCATGCACCAATGAATGGTTTCCATGGTAACAGTCGGATCGATTATGCGTAGTAAGCACGTGGGACATCAACAAACTTTCTCATACAATTTGTTTGTAAATCGTTTTTGTTACCTTTCACACTTGATTTATATTTATTTTGTTATTTAGAAATTTCAAATCTCCTGGTTGTAGATGTTTCTCCTTCATGTATAAATATATTCCTTGACTCCAGGAGGTTTTAGGTCTTCCTCTGCCTCGTCTTTCCTCAGGTTTCCATTCCAAAACACATTTTGGTAGCCGATCCTCTTCCATTCGCTGAACATGCCTGTACCATATTAATTGCTGAGTTTTAATATAATCTAAAATAGTATCTTCAATCTTTATTTTCCCCCTTATAACTGAGTTTCTAATGTGTTTCTCTTCTTGAAATTCTTGCTGACCTTTGTATAAAACATATTTCCTTTGCCAAAAGATACTTATTTCTTTTTGTTGTTAATGGCCAAAGTTCTGCTCCATAAGTAATGCTTTTAACAATTGTATAATAAATACTAATTTTATTTTATTACATATATTTTTATCGCACAATATTCCATTGAGGCAAGCAATTGCAAATTTCCCATTATTATTTTTATCATTAACCAGGATATCAGATGGACCGACAAAATTGGCTATTAGGAATCGGATGATGTCAAAGACATTGATCAACCGATGATCTATCTATTTAGAAATTTTAAAATAGTTTAAAATGTATCTTAGGTATTTAACATACGAACTTTTGTTAGTATTTTAATTCAATGAAGCTCTTCAAAATGTTGTCATTAGGGTCGAAATAAAAATTCTGCCCAGAGGCATCTTATTTCAGATTTAAATTTACTTTTCGTAGGGTAAATCTACGGCACGGTTGCCAAGGGTTTACTTTATTTCCGAAACAAGCAAATGTCAGCATTTTTACGCCCTTGAAAAATTCATAAACCCGGCCGAATTTGAACTCGTAACCGGAGTCGAGCATGATAACCACTTATCGACGCTGGCAACGTATGTTAATTACATAAATGACGTATGTCGGAAAATCTGACCTTTATACATTCTCCCAAAGGCTAACTAATAACTAGGGCTGAAAAACAGTATTGGTTATAGGCTAGGCTGCATCGTACTTGCACCGCTATGTTTACAAACTGCTGCCACAAACAGTTGGAGTAAACATCACCGTACACAACAGCAACAAATAGCGGGAACTCAACCTGCAGAAGATGGAAGGTAACTTCCGAAAGCGCTCCAGTTAATTTTATATACAATATTTAACAAGTTGAGGACGACGGCACCTACCAACAGGTACAATTTAATGTTTTACTTTCATCATAAGCCATTGCAGGTACCATTACAAAATTTGGCAATTCAAGGTTCCGTAACTCGCTTATTTACTCTCCCTTGGTTACTGTTATTTAGTGATGTTCTCTCTTAAGCTAGTGTCCGTGTAACAGCGGGCATTCCCGGGTTATAAGCTTCATACGTCCCACCCATTCTGTGCTCCGGGCTTGGGGAGGAAATCCAGGCTCCTAATTCGTCTAACGTGATCTCGATTGAAAAGGTTGGGTTAAGTTGATAATGAATTAGCAATTCTTGATTTTGTGTAATTCTTGTAGTAACAAGTGCTATATAATAGAATATAGATAGATTCGTTGTAAAAAAAAACAATCGTCTGTATCTTCCCTTGAGGCTGGACACTGGGTTAGAGAATAAATAAATAATTATATATATATATATATATATATATATATATATATAGTCCACCGCTGTGGTCTCGAGGTAGAGTGCTGCCTTGTGACGCAACGGGCCCGGGTTCGATCCCCGGTCGGGGCAGTTTTTCTGGGTGAGGTTTTTATCGGGGTTTTTCCTCACCTGTAAGACAAATGTCAGGAAAACTTTAAGGCCCAAACGGTCTCCGAAATCATATGGCCATCATCATCATTATCATCATCCTTCATCGGTGTGGAAAGCAACGGGAAGCTACCACACCTACAATTCCCTAGTAAAGCTGCAAAGCATAGCATGAAAATGTTATGATTGCAGTGAAGGACCTGCCTTCGGGCAGAATTACTATGAATGGATATATATAATGAGTTCAAATCGGATCCCCAAAACTGTTTATAATTATATACCAAGAGGACGAAGATCTCTGGGCCGTCCTATGAAACCGTGAAGGGAAAATTTTCTATAGGATCGTAACAGGCCTTGGCCTAATACTTGGAAGGAAGGAAGAAGAAGAAGAAGATATATATTTTTTTATGACGACCTTTTAATATCATAAAGACAATTAAAATAGTTATATTGTAAAATATGCTGAGTCTCTTAATTTTTAAAATTAATATTACTTTTATATACATAGGCCTAGAGTAAATTTCTATAAGGACTCCCAAGTGTCACAAGTAAAGTACTGTACAAATAAAGTTTGCTCTTTTTGAAGAAAAAAAATATGCATTTTACATGGGTGGGGTGTGCATCTTATTATTAGAGACCGGGTTATATGCATTTGCATGTTGCATATGCATTTACATTTTATACATTTTTCACCTGTTATTGCATATTTTAACTAAAAACTAGTGATATTTTAAAAATGTTATAATGAACATTTCGGGGGCATCAAAAGTGTAGTAAATGGTTTCGATAGTGCAGAAGCTTTGGCAGTTCGTCAGTGCAAGGAAGCATTTAACGATTCCAGTATTAAAAAAAGACACAACCTTACAACCGAACATTTGGAACAGCACCTGATCGTTTCTGTTTACAATAGTAGCAAAATGTAGGATATTTTAATTTGTGAACAATGCTTCTGCCTGATACTGATCGATAATTTATCAGTGAAAAATCATAATAGTAATAAATAAATAATAAAAATACTAAATATTATGTTAATTTAAAAATAAAATATCTAATAAAGTAATAATATTTGTTTCTTTGTTATTTGGTATTGAATATATTGACATTTTTCATATGCATATTTTAAGAATTTTTCATAAGTAATGCCACGAGTGATTTCCAAATTATCGATAAATTCACGACTCACGAAGTGATGAGTGAATTTATCTAGAGAATTTGGAAATCAAGAGTGGCATTTGTTAGGACTATTTAACGAATAAAATTAAGCTGTTTACTCACAAATCATTATTCAACTTAGTTATTTTAAAATATTTATATATTTAATGTAAACGGCGATGTTTGAAAACAAATGAGAAGCGATAGGTACGCTTCTACTGCTTCTTTTGTTTATCACTGCAACCAGATCATACTATTTATTGCCAAAGGAACGCAATATTGTAAGGAGGAGCTTTCTTTAATATGGTAATTATAACACTGATAAATATTTGGTGAAATACGACTCTGATTGGTTGTAAAACAGAAATCATTGAAACGTGATTGGTCATTGACTCCCATTTGGGGCATGAGTTAAATAGTCATGGATATTTGCATGCGTATTGTTATGTTGCATGTAATCCGGTCTCTACTTATTGTATGTATAACTAACTTAGTAATATTTTCTTTTCTTTTTTTTATACTATTTATAGCTGAACAAGTCCACCACTGTGGTCTCGAGGTAGCGTGCTGTCTTGTCACGCAGCGGGCACGGGTTCGATCCCCGGTCGGGGCAGTTTTTCTGGGTGAGGGTTTTATCGGGGGTTTTCCTCACCTGTAACACAAATCTCAGGAAAACTTTAAGGCCCAAACGGTCCCCGAAATCATATGGCCATTATGATCATCCTTATCATTATCATCACCATCATCATCCTTCACCGGTGTGGAAAGCAACGGGAAGCTACCATACCTACAATTCCCTAGTAAAGCTGCAAGGATAGCATGAAAATGCTATGATTGTAGTGAAGGACCTGCCTTCGGGCAGAATTATAGTATGGATGGATAGCTGAACAAATATTTATTTCCTACCAGACATATAATGCGTGATGTGAAACTACTGTATATAGAAGGTGGGCCGAAGTTCATATATAAACGCCATGTTGTAGATTAAATTTCAGATATAAACATAGCTGCTTCGCAGATATCATTTAACAACTGAATCACATGTTGACTCATTGTAATTCCTTTCTGGGATCGTGGCCGGCTGTTTGTTCATTGCATCATGACTTCCTTTTATGACGCTAAAACTGCACTTTGTGAGCACTACAAATGTCAGAGTGTTTTAAGTCTATATTTGTATACACGTAGGCAGCATTACCAGCCTTAATTACTTCTAAAAGGACGATATTCATGAGAAAAGAACATGACCTTAGAAAAGAATTTCCTAATCTATAGGCCTATTTCTTGCATTTCTGATACGTATATACAAGTCACTATAATAATTGTACAAAAAATTACCTGAAGCCTGAAAAAATCGGCATCTGAGCAAAATATCTCGGCTCTTTTATGCCCAAATTTGAAATGGGACCTTCACTGTTCCTTTTGAGAGTCTTTCCACTTTTCAGCGGTTGCCCTTTTACCAGCCGGCTGCTGGCCCTTCACATCCACATGTGTCAATCACAGAGGTAGATGATCAACCGCCAGTATAGGGGTGACATGTGGTTAGCATGTCGAGTCCCCCAGCCGTTATATCTGGTTCCTCAACCTGGAGCCGCTACTTATTGTAGCTACCCAATTGCCTCACAATGCTGGGTGGGCACCGGTCCCATACTGGCGGAAATACCATGAGAAAATTTCTTCCCCCATGGAGACTCGAACCAGCGCAAGTCCCGTAGCTCTGCTCCAAGGCTTCCTACCTTAACCGCTCGGCACTGTTAAAGATATATATAGCCCATGTACATACAGGGTGTTGCAAAAATACCGACAACGGAGGTGATGTGGTATATTGAGATATGTTGATAATTTTTTAATAAAATACTTATGTCCGGAAATGATGCGTTTTCTCACTATGAGTAACCAACTTCTCAAGAATTCCCCTATTACTCAAGCAGGGAGTCCATCTGCTGCGTACAGTGGGTTGCCATTGCTGGATTCTGGATTCGATTTCTGTGCCTTGCATCTAAAAGAGCAGATAATTTTTTGGACTTGGTACATCACAACACTTCTCTGAGATAAATTTCAAGGTACGTTTTGGCATGCAATGGTTAAGTTCCCATGCAAGTCCATTTTTTAAAAATTCTTGTTATGAAGTTAAGTGAATGTCCCATGTTCACTCTGCATTCTCAGAATAAAATAGGAATTCAATATTTTGATTACTGATTAGTAAGTTACTATCAACATAGTCCAACAGAACCATAATCCTACTATTTTCCAATTTACCTTATGTACGCGGGTGGAAAGTCAAGCTATGCAAAACACATAATTAACGCTGGTCACCGAATGCACACAATAGAACACACTCTGTCGATAGTTCACCGAGAAAGAACTCCAGCTAAAATTAATCTACTGGAAGAGCTTGAAATCATGAATCAAGTCTACAACTTGCTACTGAATGAGAACACACCCCAAACATACAATCCCTTATATGAGATATTTAAAAACCAGTCAGTTCCTATTGGAGACGCATCAAGATCTACAACGCCTACAGTGTCTTAACTACTAATAACGCATACACAACCTGCTGATGATGGAAGTTAACTTCCGAAAGGCCTCAGGTTAATATTTTACATACATATATTTTAACAAAGTTGAGAACGACGGCACCTGCCAACAGGTGCATTTTAATGTTTAATCTTTATCTTAAGATCACATTGTTCCATGTCGTAGATTCAGTAATACCAAGGTAAAGTTATGATCTGATGTATTTGTTCCTCAGAACCGATACGTCCACATGTCGGTTGCCTTAATCAAATGTTACAATAACAATGTAAGAATTATTGATCATCAATATTAAGGCGGAAGAGGCTAGTGAAGTGGTTCGTGTGGAGTGTAGTATAGTATGGTGCTGAGATTTGGACAGTACGACGGAATGAGCAAAAGCGACTGGAAGCTTTTGAGATGTGGATATGGAAAACTATGGGACACAAAATGAAACAGACAAATTAAAAAAATAATAAAGATGTGCTAGACAGACTGGGTGAAGGAAGAACAATGCTGGAACTCATAAAGAAGAGGAAAATAAATTGGATTGGCCACTGGCTAAGAAGAAACTGCCTGCTGACGGATGCCCTAGAAGTAATGGTCAACGAAAAGAAAGTTAGAGGTAAAAAAGACATCAGATGTTAGACAATATTAAAATAAATGGCTTGTATCCGGATACAAAAAGGAAAGCTGAGTTAAGGAAAGAGTGGAGAATACTGAGTTTGCAGTGAAAGACCTGCTCTTGGACAGAACACTATGTATATATATATATATATATATATATATATATATTCCACCGTTGTGGTCTCGAGGTAGCGTGCTGCCTTGTCACACAGCGGGCCCGGGTTCGATCCCCGGTTGGGACAGTTTTTCTGGGTGAGGTTTTTATCGGGGTTTTTCCTCACCTGTAAGACAAATGTCAGAAAAACGTTAAGGCCCAAACGGTCCCCGAAATCATATAGCCATCATCATCATCATCATCCTTCACCGGTGTGGAAAGCAACGGGAAGCTACCACACCTACAATTCCCTAGTAAAGCTGCAAGCATAGCATGAAAATGCTATGATTGCAGTGAAGGACCTGCTTTCGGGCAGAATTACGATATATATATATATATATATATATATATATATATATATATATAATATCAAGCGCCAGGCCATAGTATCAGAAAAACATTCGATGCCTTCAACTATATAAACGTATATTAAAAATACAAAACTCCATATTCCACAAACTGTAATAAGGGCTGTTGCTAATTGTAGGTCAAATAAAAAAAGAAAAGAAAGGCTAATGATCCCAGTAAACTATTTGATTATTAATCAGCAATCCTTAAATAAAATATAAAGAAAGTGCCCTACCAGGTAATGAAACACAACATTCAATATGAAATACGAATAATTCAGCGAAATATAAACGTTCACTTTCAAGGAGATTCATACGTTGGTACCCCTGAAAACAAGAATGTATCCTTACATCAGCTGAAAGTAATGGACATGTGAAGGCCCAACATACGAGTATAAAGAAGAAAAAGAAGGGTATTAAGTCATTTTACAACTATTTCTCACTAGAAAATAAGGAAGTATGGATCTCTTTATTAAAGTAAAATCTGTTTCAGAATGCAACGTTCTGAAATAATGATGAATTACTGGCTTCTGTACTTAGTATTATGAAATAAAAATGTAATATTTTCTTAATTTTGAAATAAAAGTTATTATTGAAAATCTCTGTATTCTAGCTCCATAGCTCTCACCAAAATCCCACGCTTAAATATTATACATTAACATCCCTTCTCAATGTATTCTTCTTCTGCTTCATGAAATTAGGCCTTTTGACCTGTTTGGGATTTAATGAATCCTCCCATCTAGTAAATGGGCGTCCAACATTTCTAGGTCCTATTGGTTTGTACTTTAGTAACAGCTGAGGGATTCTATCTGTAGGCATTCTCTTGACATGTTCATACCAGTTGTTTCTCATGTTGTCAATTCTATTTGTTAAATTAAAAATATTTAAGTCCTTCCTAATATCCTCACTTCTTTTCTTGTCCAAAATTGTCACCCCCGCTATTGAACGTAGGAACTTCATTTCTACAGTTTCCTCAATGTATTCAAATTACTAAAATATATTTAGTCAAAATTTGATTATAAATTCGGGTTGAGGCAATTACCTGTAACGGTTGGGGACTAGACATACTGACGATGTCAGCCTCATATTGACTATATGATCACCCACCTCTGTAAATAAGTGGATGTGAGGCAAGCTGCCAGCGTAATGGAGTTTTTTAAGGGATGAAACCGATAGCTGAGTGACCGGATATCCTGTCAACATTGAAGCCGGATATTCGGCTGAACATTGGCGATTGGCGAATCGTAACGAGCGAGCTCGCGTAGGTGGCGCACGAACGATCGGGCGGGCTATGCTGAATTCTGGTCTTTTTGTTCATGAGCGAAGTTAGCAATTGTTTCTTTGACTTGTTGAATTGATTGCAACACGATCATTTGAGCTTATTAAAAACGTGCTATTCTAGTTTGAGGTTATTATAAAAGTATTTTTATAAGTAATTCTAAAAAGATTTAATGACCAAAAATGACATCAGTAAAAAAAATATCGTCTTTATGGGAATATTTTGACATATCCAAAATAATTTGCCATTTGTTTTTTATGCAATGTTAAAATTTTTCGTGGCGTTGAAAAAAAAGAAAAAAGGACAGGTATGTATGTACTAAACAAAACTAACTTTTCTTTTTTCTTTTGCTTTTTTAATTACTTCTTGTAATTGATCAATCTGTTATTCATAAGTAATGCCACGAGTGATTTCCAATTTATCTAGATAATTTAAAAATCAAGAGTGGCATTTGTTAGGAGTATTTAACGAATAAAATTAAGCTGTTTACTCACAAATCATTATTTAAATATAGTTATTTTAAAATATTTATATATTTAATGTAAACGGCGATGTTTGAAAACAAATGAGAAACGATTGGTACGCTTCATCTGCTTCTTTTGTTCATCACTGAAACCAGATCATATTATTTATTGCCAAAGGAACGCAATATTGGTAAGAATGCACTCTATTGGAGAAAAAATGAAACATCAAAGTGTATATTAATTCATTTCTGATGTCCTATGACAATTATATTTTTCTCGAATGTTATTACCTGGGAAAAAATACATTTAAGAAAGTGCAAACAGTGGTTTCTTTTTTGGTGGTATAATCAATTGCTACAAATGTTTTTATATTAACTCCCGCATGCGCTACGTGTTGACATTCATGCACTATATATATACAATCTGGTAGCCGTATTTCTTAAAGAGTCAGTCACTGCAAAATAATGCTATGGCCTATTCAAATGTTAAAAAGGAGGTGCTTTCTTTATTATGATAAACTTTAGTTGGTAAATTCTAGGCGAAACACGACTGTGATTGGTTGTAAATAAAAAAAAACATTGAAATGTGATTGGTCATTGACTCCCATTTGGGGCATGAGTTAAATACTCAATAGAATGTTATGGTTAGGTAAGTAGTTGTAGGTACCTACCACCTACGTCGAATTCGTCGAAAACATCTTGGCAGGTAGCTATATAATATAAAATATGTGATTCAAGAATATTTTGCCAACTTTTTGATGTGAATTTTAGGTGCTTTTATGTAAAACATAGTTTTTTAATAAGCTTACGACGCACCCTGCAGAGAAATGAATATTCATTTACCATAATTTGGCCTTAGTGCAGTACGAGCACTAGTTTATATTTGATATGGTGATTAAATAAAGTACCTAAATTTTCATTTCGTATTTTTTTAAAAATCTGGTATCTGACCGTATTGTTACCGGATATACGTTTCATCCCTAGTTTTTTTATTATGAATTAAAACACATTTTTATCCCAAAACTTTGAAAGGTTGCCCTGTAAAATGACGAGTAGATACATATGGCGAAGAACAATACGGTTTTAGCCCATCGGGTAGTGTACTGAAATTCCTTTACTTATTGCTGAACCCGTATTAGGTCTCAGGCCTGTTTGTGGTGGAACTATCTGAAGATATTCAATACAATTATTTTATTCCGCAGGCTTTATAAAATAAAGACTGTAAGGAAACATTACAACTGTGTGTGAATGTGTCATAAAAATATAAAAGATCTGAATCACATTGTTGAATATTTAGCTGCAGTCAAATAACGAGATCTGAGATTGTTTCGAGGTAGGGCTTTTCTTTAAAGGTGATAATGATCCTTAACACAGAGCAAGATAGGTTAATGGGTTCTTGGAAAATTAATATATTGTTCGCTCGCCCGGATTAGATTTCGTGGAAGTCGTTCGAGATGTTCTAAGAAAACTTCGGAAATACTTTACAGGAGGATTTTGGGCTACAATTGATATTGATTTTATACATGGGTACTGTTTCGTTATCAAATCAACATGATTGATACCAGATGTGGTTACATGCCTTATTTGCTTGAAGTAATGTATGTTTTGCAAAATTGAATGAAATGGCGATTTAATGAAAATAGTATATTACATATTTTGTTTCCGTCTTTGATCCGAGGCTTGATTCTTAGGACTGCGAACAATGTAAAAGATACACCTTGAAGTGGGTTGCTAGCCCGTTTTCATGGCGGGTTTATTATTCGGGGTTTCCTCCCTAGGCCGATTGCCTTCACCCAGCTCCAGAGCTCAGCCTGCCCCGTTTTATTTGGGAGTTGTCTGATACAACAAAACTAAACAAATAATAAGCACATGCGAAATGAATATCTTAAGAACTATTCAGGGAAAAACATTATTTGATAAAATACACAACACAGAAATTAGGGACAAATGTCATATTCAAGACATAACCAGATTTATTATAGATAGACGAAAATATTGGAAAGGTAATATAGAAAGAATGGAAGACAACCGACTTGCAAAAAGAGTTAAAGAAGATAGACCAATGGACGGGAGAACAAGAGGAAGATCAGCCAAGAGATGGATAGACAGTGAATGCACATCCAATATGTCTTCCTCCGAGGAGTGATTTTGGAAATAAACAGGATGAAAATCCTACAAATTATGATTACAAATAAGAAGAAGAAGTATATTACGATGCGAGGTTGAGAAGTGGTTTTTACAGAATCGAGGAAAATGTTTAAAAACCGAGCGATTGCGAGGTTACAATTTCAGATATTCTGTAAAACACTTCACAAACGTGTTTTGAACAATGTGTTTTTTTTGCACGATGGTGTTTTCAAAATAATAAATAATAGTAAAATAATAACATATTTATTAAAGTTCATCGGAGAACATTTTGTTTAAATAACTCACCTCATAGGATTCATGCTTCCATGATACCGCGGTTTCAAACACAGTCGTGTTCATCCTCAGCCATAACTCCGACTGACGAAATTCTTCGGCCGTCAACTGTTCTATTGTCGGCATCTTCAATGAATTTTGATATCCCTAACGAAATTACTTAGATTTCGAAGTTCATAAATTCAACCATAGATGGCAGCACTGAAGATGGCGACATAGAACAGTTGACGGCCGAAGAATTTTGTCAGTCGGAGTTATGGCTGAGGATGAACACGCGGTATCATGGAAGCATGAATCCTATGAGGTGAGTTGTTTAAACAAAATGTTCTCCGATGAATTTTAATGATTACACATCATAATGTTTACTTCCCAACATTAATTTAATATACTAACATATTTGTTGAACATATTTGCGTTCATTACAAACAACCGATCAAACGTTCACAGTGTGGGTAATGTTTATTAGGCCTAGTTGAGACTACAGCAGACCGTGACACCAATCAGTCATAACATGGCGGCAAGTACGTATTTATTGTTTTATATTGTATAATGTATATTAACACTACCTTTTGGATATATTTTTGTATATACATTGTACGTAGTATACATAGAGATCAGTGATTTTACTTCCCACACGCGTTTTGTAATATGTAATATCACAGTATAGTTATTCTATTACAGTACAGTTATTTAGATTGGCAACCCCGAAATGTAGGAAGTTGAACTTTCAATCATGGTCGCCACTGCTGTAATACGACAAAACACTTTATCGCGCAAAAAAATGTTTTTATAACTGTCTTATTTTTTTTTTGTTGGATTCATAATATAATACCTATTATTTATTTCTAATAGAAAGTGCATTGATGTCGATAATTTACCATTGATCTTTAACATGAAAAAAAACAGTAACAGATGAGAAAAACACCTTTCTTCCCAATAATAATTGTCACATTCCAAAGACATATGCTAGATGATATTTATTTCTTATCGATTTCACAGGATCCGAGCGATGCAGATATTTTGCTAAGTAGCCATACCCGGTAGTTAAGCGGAATTGGGCACCTGATGAGCACAGCTGGATGTCATTGTTGGATTCTGGCTTGTTATTGTTCCTAGCAGTTAAAAATGCAGATATTTTTTTTTGGGCATCACATCGCTCCTCTGGGAAAAATTTAAAGATATGTTTCGGCATGCAATGGTTGATAGTTCCCTTGTGAGATGTCGGCTTTTCACTGATATCGATGTAGCAATAAACAGGAATGCATTAGTGAAATATTTTATTTGCTATGGAAGTCTTCTATTGGTTGTTTGTATACAGAAGAAGTCAGTCTTCCAGCAGTGTCAAATTTCATTTGGCAGGTCTTGTCAAATTTCAATTGACTATACTTTCCTGAATAAATCCTTATTAGTTTTCAGGATTCTCGATTATATTATAGTAGACATCTGCTGGCGTTCAGATTTTTTTTTACGAACAAGCAATGTTCTTTCTCCTATTAATTTACTAATAGGCTATGTTTTAGTTCAGTAATTATCTGCATATCATTCACAGGGGTATTTTTACATCCCTTATTATGAGCCTTGTCCTGCGCTATAGCCGAGCGGTTTAAGGCGTTATGCCTCGATGGAAAGCTATGAACTTGCGCTATTCGAGTTCTCATGAGGGAATACATTTTCTCGTGGAATTTCGGCCAGATTGGATCGATGTCCAGAATCATGAGGAATTTGGGTAACTACAATGAGTAGCGGCTACAAGTTGAGGAAGCCAGCTGTAACGGCTGGGAGACCCAAAAACTACCACATGATATCCCTACATTGACTGGGTGATCGTGTACCTCTGTTATCACATTGGATGTGAGGCCAGCAGCTGGATGGTAGGGTAAGGGCCTTTTATGTCCTATCGCGCCATAGAGTTATTTTTTAGTTATGTCAGATTTAATGTCAGATTTCGTGATAGTTCCAATTTTAGGAAGTTTTGCCTTATAGGTCGACATGTAGGAAATTAACCGTGGAAGTTTGAAGTACTAACGTGATGATAGTAGGCGGGGACAAAATCAGTTGGACGTCCAAAAGGCTGGATTATACTAGTAATATTTCGAGTCGACTCCGACTGAAAGTTACTGAATCAAGGGGATTTCATACAACACAGTGTAACACGTACTGCTAGTGAGGCTATTTAACACACACAAGCTCAGCGGCACGACTGACTTCTCCTACTATCCACCTGCGCAGAGCGCGAAAGTGTTCTGCGGCGCAGGTCTATTTCCACTATAATACAGTGATTCGCAAGAAGTTGCAATTTGGTAAGACAAACTGTTTGCACAAGAAGTTGCAATTTGGTAAGACAAACTGTTTGCACAAGAAGTTGCAATTTGGTAAGACAAACTGTTTGCACAAGAAGTTGCAATTTGGTAAGACAAACTGTTTGCACAAGAAGTTGCAATTTGGTAAGACAAACTGTTTGCACAAGAAGTTGCAATTTGGTAAGACAAACTGTTTGTGCTTTGTTATTAATATCTATTGAGCACAGCCCAACTACTTCCGGTCGGTGTTTTTAAACATGTTAATATTTTTGGAAGTTTTGGTGTTAAGTTTTTAAATTTTGCAATTCAATTTCAACTTATTGAAAAATAACTCCAAGCTAATAAAAATGACCTAACAATTTTGAGAACAAGGAGATGCACTATCTCCTCTACTATTTCATTTTGTACTAGAGCATGCCATTAAATCTTTAGAGAATGAGGAAGGCTTACAACTGAATGGTATTAATAAGCTGTTAGTTTATGCTGATGATGTAGTAAGTTATTATTGCCCGATAGCGAGGAGATACTAAAGAACAACATGCACACACTATTGAGTAATACCAAGAAATTAGGACTGGAAGTAAATATCAATAAAACTAAATATATGGTCACACGTAGAAATTCATTATATGATGGAAATGGACAGCTAATGACAAATGAGGGAAATTTTGAGGAAGTGGCTGAATTCAAATACCTAGGAACAATAATCACAAATAGGAATGAGATGCACAAAGAAATTAAACATAGGCTCAGTTCTGGAAATGCGTGCTATTATGCATTGCAGAGACTCTTGATGTCCCAACTCCTTTCAAAAAACGTTAAACTGAAAATATATAAAACTATTATTCTACCAGTTATATTATATGAGTGCGAAACATGGACTCTTACTTTAAGGGAGGAAATGAGATTACAAGTATTTGAGAATAAAGTACTTAGGAAAATTTTTGGACCAAAGAGAGATCAACAGACAGGTGAATGGAGAAGACTACATAACAATGAACTACATGGTCTTTATAGGAAGCCAGATATAATAAGAACAGTTAAGTCTCGTAGACTGCATTGGGCAGGACATGTTGCACGTATGGGAAATGAAAGACTTGCATGGAAGCTTCTTGTAGGAAAGCCAGAGGGAAACCGCCCAGTTGGTAGACATAGAATGAGGTGGGAGAATAACATTAACTATGATTTGAGGGAAGTAGATTACACAGGGAATGATTGGAAAGCATTAGCTCAGGATAGGGATGTATGGAGAGCTTATGTCGTGCGGCCATGAACCTACGGGTTCGATAGTGCCAGTGAGTAAGTAAGTAAGAAAAAAATATTGTTAAACAAAATGTATTGGTTTATGAATAAGAGAGAAATATTTATACACGATTTTCATGTTCTGATGTCACAAAGTATTAGTGAAATGGGGTTTTATGTCTATTTTTAGGCTCTTTATCATCTAAGATCATAATGCATCTACGTGAAGGTATTTGAGTGAAAATAAGTTCACTTTCACTTGTTATACCCCCGGCTAAATAGTATTCAGAATTCATGGCAAACCACCGTTAATTAAAATATAAAATTCGTACTTCTTATATTAGCAGTCCTCAACTAAAACTTTTGTTAAAAAAAACATTGTGAAATATAAAAGATACAGGCCTTTTAGAAGACAGTATTCCATCATCAGCATCTACATTGGTACGGGCACCTTTGTAAGATGCTGATGGTAGACTTCTCAATGGCTTATATTTTAAATACCTGACGACGTTTACCTTAGTTCACTAGACTTTCTCACCCGTACCGTTGCGTTGTAGAGATTTTGATGATGAAAGACTTTTCTGAAAGGCCTAGATTTTTAATATCTGACCATGTTTTATAAACAGAAATTTTAGTTGAGCACGTTTGGTATACAACAGATACGAATTTTATAATTTCTTCTTCTTCTTTTTCTTCCTTTCATGTGATAGACCTAGGGGTCTATTACGGTCTCAATCCAACGTTTGAAGGGGCTGTCCTAAGACCTATTGCCTTTTTTTTCTTTATTGATTCCTCTGCTGTGATATTTCAATTCCTTCTGGATTTTTTCGTGTTGAGACTTGAAAGTAGTTTTGAAGTTCCTTAGGACAGGTTACTGGCCCGATGCTAAGTAGTCCAGTGGTAGGGCTGCTACCTTTTAGTCTCTGGACAGACATCAGGATACCGCATTTACTCAGTACCTGATGGAACGGTTATACCGCCGTGACTCGGTCCTCAGAGCCTCGTTTGTGAAAACGGGTTGTACCACGAGAAGGTGAGGGTGAGAATTGGGTAGGAGAGGTTATACACACGTCACTACCCCTTACAACCCTGTTATACCCAAACTAATGTTAAGATATCAACCTGCAGGAAGAAGAAGACCAGAACGTCCACTCAAAAGACTTCTGGATGGTGTTTCTCTTGAGGCCGAAACAGGTCAACAAATGGCCTAAATTCGTGAATGTACTATGATGATGATGATTCCTCTGCATGCCCCATTGCATAGTAATATTACGTGCTTTTTTTAAATTCTTATACATCACTGACTTATAATATATTATTACATAACTGTATGTACATTTTATATATACATTTTTACAATCTCTTAACTTTATAACTATTTTCTATTCCTAAATATATAATTTACAGTTCTGCTTAGTTTATGTAATTATAAATCTAATATACTAAATTGTCTATAAGCTATGTTACATATTTACGTGGTCAATTTTGAAGTTTTAGTGTCTGTACAAATTTCCTAAATGGTAGCAAATGCTTCGTAACTAGTTCTTGGTTTGTAGCAGGCCAAATATTTCCATTCTTTCTTATTTCATTTATTGCCTGGTGGCTGGTAATTTAAGATTTGACGTGATATTCTTGTACGGCTCATTCTTCTTACGTGATTAACAAGATTGGGTCACCATCATTTAGAACAGTCCTTTCACATTTTCTTTGAGACTTTTTTGTAAGGTAACTTCTCGCAACAGGTTACTAGCCTGAAGTGAGCAAGTCCAGTGGTGGGGTTGATACCTTAGGCCTCTGGACAGGTGCGATTATGATACAGCATTTCCTCTGTATCTTGATGGAACGGTTATACCGTCGTGACGCGGTCCCCAGAACCCCATTTGTTTTAGGCAGGTTGCACCACTAGCAGGTGGGGTTGGGATTTAGATAGGAGAGGTTATATGGAATGCACTTCACTATATTTTGCAACCCTTTTATAATTTTAATATTTTAAATAGTATGTACAGATCTGTACACGCACACTCTATTGAGTAATACTAAGAAATTGGGACTGGAAGTAAACATCAATAAAACTAAATATAGTCCTATGTTCATCATAGAAATGAATTCAGTATATAATGGAAATGGACAGCTAATGACAAAGAGGGGAATTTTGAAGAAGTAGCTGAATTCAAATACTAGGAGCAATAATCACAAATAGGAATGAGATTCACAAAGAAATTAAACATAGGTTCAATTCTGAAAATGCGTGCTTTTATGCATTGCAGAGACTTTTGATGTCCCAACTCCTTTCAAAAAACGTTAAACTGAAAATATATAAAACTGTTATTTTCCCAGTTATATTATATGGAAGCGAAACAAGGACTATCACTTTAAAGGAGAAAATAAGATTACGAGTATTTGAGAGCAAAATTCTTAGAAAAATTTTGAGCCAAAAAAGAGATGAACAGACAGGTGAATGGAGAAAACTACACAATAGTGAACATGGTATGCATAGGAAGCCAGATATAATAACAGTTAAGTATCGTAGACTCCGATGGGCAGGACATGTGGCACGAATGGGGAATGAAAGAGGTGCATGAAAGCCTCTTGTAGGAAGGCAAGAAGGAAAACACCCAGTAGGTAGACCAAGAATGAGGTGGGAGAATAACATCCATGATTTGAGGGAAGCAGATTAAACAGGGGATGATTGAAAAATATTAGCTCAGGATAGGGGTATATGGAAAGCTTATGTCAGCCCGGCCATGAACCTTCAGGTTCGATAGAGACAGTGAGTTATGTAAACGTATGCTGCATCAATTTCGAACAGTAGTGTAATCGATTGAATTGCAATAAGATAGTAGCCGTAGATAAACTACTTAAACATTTTGTGTCGATCAATGTGGTTCCGAAACTTAATATGACAGCCCTGTCTACAATTGATTTATATTTCGTTACCATAACTATAGTTTGTGTTTGCCTTGTATGACTCATTTTAATTATGGATGTTGTGCAATACGGAAAGTACTTATTGCTTTGTTCCCATAGAATTCCACTTGAACACCTGGATAACACGGATGAAAAATTGTTCCACGTTTGGAAACAAGTCTGAGTAAGATCTGCTTTCTATATTATATTATTAACTGTAGTGATGTCATGGTATAACGCAATGTACACAGTTATTCAGAAAGAAGGAACATACTTCAAACATTTATTTTTCCTTCTTCTTCTTCTTCTTCCTTCCAAGGCCTGTTACCATCCTATAGAAAATTTTCCCTCCAGCGTTTCATAGGACGACCCAGAGATCTTCGTCCTCTTGGTTTATAATTATAAACAGCTTTGGGGATCCGATTTGAACTCATTCTTTCAAAATGGTATTTCCAATTTAGTTGGCACTGTTTAATATATTTCAAAATTGGCGTAGTCTTCAATTATTTTGAGATATTGGTGTTCATTTTCCGATCGCATCTGGTGTAACCCGCTGTTCTGCGCATGAATCTCATTTCACAAGCCGTTATTCTGCTTTCATGTTGTCTTTTTAGTGTCCATGCTTTACAACCATAGGTCAACACTGGTCTAGCGGTGTTATATAAACGTAATCTGGTGTTTTTTTTTGTACAAGGGATGGTTTCATAACTTGATTAATAATTCCCAAACTTTTATTATAACTAGTAATTTTTTCAGGGATATCCTTTTCATCCCAGATAGAGAGATAATACCCAAGATATTTAAATTGATTAGATCTCTAAAATTTTATTCTGGACAGATTTTACTTTGTATGGGGTCCTTCCCATGAAATGCCATAATTTTAGTTTTGTTAATTGATATTTCCATATTAAATTTGGCAGCTGTTTTTTGTAAATTATAAATTGATCGTTGCAAATCATTTTCGGAAAGTGCCAGAAGAGCTAAATCGTCTGCAAAAAGAATAGCATCGAGTTTGAGGTTCCTATTGATGAGTATATATCCCCGTTGTGTTTTCCTCCATTAAACAATAGAATAAACAAATAAAACTAATATTTAAGAATTAAACTAATAGCCAAGTACAACATCTAAATAAGGAAATTGATGTAACTGATATTAAAGTAGGAAGATTTAAATGGCTGGGCATGTTAACAGAATGGAAAGCTACCGGATACCCAGGGCAGTATATTAAGCGAATAATTGATAGACCCAAGATAACATGGAAGAGAATTTAAGAAGAGTTGGAATAAAATATTGGAAACAAAAAAATTAGGATATATCAGAAAGGGGTGTTGTGAGGGATGCTGAGGGTAAACTGTAAGGCATGTAATACCATAAATTATAATGATCAGCCAATTGGACTTTAGGAAGTGGGAAGACCAAAAAATACTTAGATGCAGGATCTTGATAGATGTGGACGGCATGGAATTTAGAGGTATTTTATGACTTTAAACACATACACAGGTAGAGGTTTAAATAATTTTGTATTATTTTAGTGAACTAAAGCGGAATTTATTGATTGACAATGGACCGACAGTATTTTCTTGTAAAATAAATCACACTTTTTACGCGATAGTGCGTTTTATCTTACAGCAATGGCGACCGTGATTGAAATTTGAACTTCCTACATTTTGGGGTTGCCAACCTAAATAACCTTGCTGTATTAAAATAACTATACTGTAATATTACATATTACAAAACGCATGTGGGAAGTAAAACCACTGCCCTCTAATGTAGTCTATACTACATACAATTATATATAGAAACAATATCCAAAAGGTAGTGTTAATATACATTACATGAAACAACTCACTGCATTTTAAATTAACTGAATTTTATTTGAAGCAATATAAAACAATAAATACGTACTTGCCGCCATCTTATCACTAAATTGGTCTCACGGTCTCCTGTAGTTTCAACTAATAACCAATGCCCACACTGTTAACGTTAGTCAGTTGTTTATAATGAGCGCAAATATTTCCAACAAAGATGTTATTATTTTACTATTACCGTATTTATTATTTTGAAAACACCATCGCGCAAAAAATAATATACAACGCATGTTTGTGAAGTGTTTTACAGAATCTCGGGAATAAAAAACTGAGCGATCCTCAATTCTGTAAAGACCACTTTCCAACCTCGCATCGTAATATGCTATTTATGAAGATAGAAAAACTCGAAATAAAAACAGTCTTTCGGCGAATAAGAAGAAACAATCGCTTTTAATACTGCTAATGTTAAAACATTGCCTATGAAGTGCACATGTTCTGAAAATATACCGAATTTACTTCTTATTTTTCAGGTGATATTTAACAAATACTTGTACATAATTTTTTTAATTGTAGAGATTTAAAAAATATATATATATTGAATACAGCAAAAATGTAGATTAAAACGTCATATTTAGATAATAAAATACAATGAATAAAAAAGTCCAGTGTTAAATTATAATAAAAACTTTTATAAAATGATAAGTAAGAGGTTCATCCTCCTATTATGCATAGAATGTCTGAGAATGTACAGATCATAATCATTGTTTTAACAATAGCGACTTAGGCCATTCGGAATGTAATTGAAAAAAAAAATATATAAACTAAGAGTGGACCATATGCTATAGCTGTATGGTAGCACTATACTGTATTTCAAACGAGTTGATAGAGATTCTCACTTCACTCACTCAACTAGCAGATACAAGCAGCCACGAAGGGGAAGGTACTACTCTCTGTTGCAAAAAAATCAGTCTTCACAAGTTACGAAAATATAGGCCTACTTTATTATATTTATATATTAAACTCTCTGTCTGTCTGTCTCTCTCTCTCTCTCTCTCTCTCTCTCTCTGTCTCTCTCTCTCTCTCTTGCCTTGTAGGTACTTTTACATCCCCCACGTCACTCCTATCCTGAGCCAACGTTTCACAATTATCCCTGTATAATCTATTTCCTTCAACTTATGGTTAATGTTATTCTCCTATCGCATTCTAGGTCCGCCTACTGGACTCTTTCCCTCTGGTTTTCCTACAAGGAGTTTCTATGCTCCTCCTTCATTCCCCATACGTATCACATGTCTTGCTCTTTGCAATCTATGAGACTTAACTATTCATATTATATCTGCTTTCCCATAAAGATTGTGTAGCTCATTGTTACGCACTCTTCTGCATTCGCCTGTCTGTTCATCTATTCTTGGTCCAAAAATTGTCTCCTAACACCTTTATTCTCAAATTCTCTTAATATATTCTCCTCTCTAAAAGTAACAGACCATGTTTCGTATCCATATAACTGGGAGAATGACAGTTTTACATATTTTCACACACACACACACACACACACACACACACACACACACACACACACACATATATATATATATATATATATATATATATATACACATAGCCTATATACACACACTCTATACATAGGTAATATACTAAAGTTTAAATATTTCGTTTCTTGTAATTACCAAAGAATAACTTAACGATAAATAAATATTGTACATTTTAACTGAATATTCCGAAAGTAAAATATAAAAACTAACCACGCTGGGCACAGTGTACCGAGAGAAAGATACACGTGTTCTTTACTATCAGTACTGAACAACAGATGACAGCACCGTCCCTCCATCCCGCATATAGCCTACTTATGGTAGGTAGAGGGGGAAAGAAAACCCTTCGTCCATCAACTCTTTTGGAATATGGTGTAGTATGTATACATTTGTTACTTTCTTCAAGAATTCCTGTTGTTGAATCTAATCATGTTGATGAAATTATCTGTTTTAGTACTCTCTATGACAATGGCTTTCTTGGAACCATTTCTGCTGAGCAACAAGAGTTCTCCCGAGTTCTTGCGGCCTCTACCCAAACCGGCACCCGTAATCTCACCTCGCTGCAATGGAAGCACGCTGAACGGATACCGAGTACCTCCACCCAGACCAGGAGCAGTGAACCTTGTCAACAAAGAGGAAGATGAGTGTGCTTACAGGGGTATTTACCCTCCTCATCTACCCCCGAACTACCACTTCCCGGGTGGACCGTACGGAGCTCTGTACCCCGGACACTACACTCCACTGCTTCCTCCACAGCCGTCCTTTGTGCCGTCCTGCACTCCCGTCGTCAAGCCAGGACAGTCCTTGCTTCGACCCAATAAAGAGGTTCCGCTGAAGCATAGAATACTCCAGGACGTGCCTAAGAAAAGGGCTGTGTCAGTCCTCAATACAAACTTCACCAAGGGATCGCTAATACAGCTGGCGAATGGCGAACTCAGGAGAGTGGAAGACATGCGGACAGAGGACTTCGTAACTTCCGCGGAGAGGAGCCCCGCTTTACGGTTGGACCCAAGCACCGTGGTGCGGATACAAGAGGGAGCAGGAGGCGCCGCCAAACTCACTCTCAGCTATGGAGAGTACCATACTCAGGTGAGTCAGCTAATATCAGGTGAAGCTTCTTGATCAATTGCTTTAACACTGAATCGAGGTAACATTTAAGCTTTTTAAACACTATTTTTTCACCATTAAAATTTTCTTAGCTTTAATGGTCCGATACATGATGTTTGGTTTTTTAGCATTTTTTTCTTTATGATGAACGAGGAGCTTGGCCTGTTGCATCAACCCCCAACCCGGGGGACGGGTAATTTTTGTTCAAGGTTGTCTTCCTCCAGCCTTTGATAATCCAGTATCTTACTGCAAGGCAGCAGCGCTAGTTTTGGTCCGCCCTATATCAAACCATAGTTCAGAACGTTTTAACATGGGCCTATGGTGCTGAAGTTTGACAAATTCCTACCAGGGAAATGAAAATAATTTTAAGTACAGAAATTGATGTTTTAAGATGATCAGAATTACTATGGATAGATATTTTAAAAAGCTGTTAAAGAAGAAATAATATACATTTTCCTGTCCTATCTTTTAAAAACGCAGAGAAGAGTGGAGGAAAAAGCGCTAGAAGCATAACAAAATAGATAAGAAGGGGCGAAATGTAATAATCTCACGAAAAGGTGCAGAAAATATGCAACAAATTGAGTTCATTTCGCTTCATTTCACCCCCAAATACATCAACACTTTTGAATTTCATATTAAAGCACCGTTGAGGTTATGTAATAAGATGTTAATTATAAAATTGGTACCTGGTAAGTCAGTCGTCCTCAATTAAATTATTAAACTTCATCAAGACTGACGTATCAGGTACCAATTTTATAATTAATACCCCAAATACATATATCGAACTAATGGTAAGAAAACAGCTATATTTTTGGAAAGTTGCAGACCTCAAAATCATTTTCCTTGTTATAATAAACTACTATCATGTTTTAAGAAGCACATTCAAGAGAGCCTCGATTCCATTCGTGGAATAACCCAATTAGTAGGACGAATAAGAATATAAAACTAATAATTGTCCATGATTTTACACTCAAACTTGTTTTTCGATTGTGAATTCAGTGAAGAAATTAAATTACATTTTTTTCTTGGAAGTATTTATTATTAAACGGATCCCATGATTAAAAAAAATCACCATTTTAATGTTGATGGGTTTTCATTAACCGAGTTCTGCTGTGTAAGAGATTTAGTAAATATTGCACATGCTCTGAGAACTCTTGTATGATGTCTAGAGCCCGGATTTGTATGCGAAATGCATGTTGTTTTACGCATTAAAAAGTATGCGGAAATGATTTACATGTTAAGTGGCCCCTTCACAGACAATTTGAGTGGTATTTAATAATGCATAGAAATACATATTCCGGGGAAAAAATACTTATTTTAGATTTTTAATGCATAAATGCATATTTACTCCTAGATGTGATATTAAATTATTATTTTCCCTTCAGCTAATTAACTGACTGGTAATTAATTATTATTTAATACTTTTTAATTAAGTGAGTGTCTACAATCGATTGGATATAAGCGTAATTCACTGAAGAACAGTGGTGTTTTTCACATGCACCTGTGGTAACATGTGCTGTAGAAAGGACATTTTCATTGTATAAAACCTTCTTCACTGACAGACGAACGAGCTTCTCACAAGAAAACCTCATGAAATCCTTCCTTATCTGCTGTAATACGTTAAAATTACTCAGAAAGCAAATAATTTTATTTTTTTACAATCTGTTTTTGCATATTTAGTGTGCATATGTTCTACATTTTTCATGCATATTTAGTACTTTATTTTGCATACAAATCCGGGCTCTAATAATTTCTAATGATTGGTTTGGGAACCATGGCATGACAATGATGGTCCAAAGGACATACACAATACATGACTGACACATTCATAACATATTATAATGAAGTGACAAGGACCATGGGTTCATTATATAAAATCAACATCTCTAAACAGCTTGTAAAAGCTCATATTCAATCTGTATGAGTGAAATGAGTTATAGCTCTATTTATGGATGGGTTCATTATATAAAATCAACATTCTTAAACAGCCTGTAAAAGCTCATATTCAATCTGTATGAGTGAAATGAGTTATAGCTCTATTTATGGATGGGTTCATTATATAAAATCGACATCCCTAAACAGCCCGTAAAAGCTCATATTCAATCTGCATGAGTGAAATGAGTTATAGCTCTATTTACGGATGGGTTCATTATATAAAATCAACATCCCTAAACAGCCTGTAAAAGCTCATATTCAATCTGCATGAGTGAAATGAGTTATAGCTCTATTTATGGATGGGTTCATTATATAAAATCAACATCCCTAAACAGCCTGTAAAAGCTCATATTCAATCTGCATGAGTGAAATGAGTTATAGCTCTATTTACGGATGGGTTCATTATATAAAATGAACATCCCTAAACAGCCTGTAAAAGCTCATATTCAATCTGCATGAGTGAAATGAGTTATAGCTCTATTTATGGATGGGTTCATTATATAAAATCAACATCCCTAAACAGCCTGTAAAAGCTCATATTCAATCTGCATGAGTGAAATGAGTTATAGCTGTATTTACGGATGGGTTCATTATATAAAATCAACATCCCTAAACAGCCTGTAAAAGCTCATATTCAATCTGCATGAGTGAAATGAGTTATAGCTGTATTTACGGATGGGTTCATTATATAAAATCAACATCCCTAAACAGCCTGTAAAAGCTCATATTCAATCTGCATGAGTGAAATGAGTTATAGCTCTATTTATGGATGGGTTCATTATATAAAATCAACATCCCTAAACAGCCTGTAAAAGCTCATATTCAATCTGCATGAGTGAAATGAGTTATAGCTCTATTTATGGATGGGTTCATTATATAAAATCAACATCCCTAAACAGCCTGTAAAAGCTCATATTCAATCTGCATGAGTGAAATGAGTTATAGCTCTATTTATGGATGGGTTCATTATATAAAATCAACATCCCTAAACAGCCTGTAAAAGCTCATATTCAATCTGCATGAGTGAAATGAGTTATAGCTCTATTTATGGATGGGTTCATTATATAAAATCAACATCCCTAAACAGCCTGTAAAAGCTCATATTCAATCTGCATGAGTGAAATGAATTATAGCTCTATTTATGGATGGAGGAAAAATGTGTGCATCCCTCTGCTCTTGGGCTCGGTTACGTTATCCTGCTGTGATAGTGGCAGATTAGTGATGGGAGAGTGGTTCTGTATTACTAGAGCCTCCAGGGAGTTCCGGGACGATGGCTTCGACCTTGAGACTTACAAGACGGCCCTCACACAAAACTAGTAACCGCAACCTTCACGGCAAGGTAACCGCGCGCGGGATCACTGACCGCACATTCCACGCAAATCAAAATGGGTGTTTATGAAACTGCAAATGTTCAATACGACAGATGCTAGATGGAGCAAACAATCCACGTATTTACTTCTATCTTAGACAGAGGAGCAGATGCGCTATCGTTACTCAGGTGTGCAGTGGATTTTTTAATTCAAACTCAGGCTCAGATCCAATTTGCTCTAATTATGTCAAACAGGTCCACCGCTGTGGTCTCGAGGTAGCATGCTGCCTTGTTACGCAGCGGGCCCGTGTTCGATTCCCGGACGGGACAGTCTCCTGAGTGGGGTTTTTCTTTCGGGATTTTTCCTCACCTGTAAGACAAATGTCAGAAAGCTTAGGGCCCAACGGACCCCGAAAATCATCCGGCCATCATCATCCTTATCATTATCATCAACAACAACCTTCACCAGTGTGGAACGCAACGGGAAGCTACCACACCTATAATTCCCTAGTAAATCAGCAAAGCATAGCATGGAAATTACATTATTGCAGTGAAAGACCTGTCCTCGAGCAGAATTACTGTGGATGGATGGATATCAGACAGATAAAGGAGGAGAAAAGATTACGAGTATTTGATAATAAAATTCTAAGGAAACAATTTTGGACGAAGAGAGATGAACAGATAGGCAAATGGGGAAGACTTCATAAGTGACCTATAAGATCTTTGTAGAAAACCAGATATAATAATCAATACTAGTAAAATTCATATTAAATTCCGTTGAGGTGAAGTCATATGATGAAAGTTACAAATTAAAATGTACCTGTTGGTAGGTGCCGTCGTCCTCAACTTTGTTAAAATATTGTATATAAAATTAACTGGAGCGCTTTCGGATGTTATCTTCCATCTTCGGCAGGTTGAGCTTCCGCTGCTCGTTGTTGTGTACGGTGATGTATACTCCAACTGTTTGTAGCAGCAACGGACTTGTTTTTCACGATCTCGTATAATGTTGTTTCCAAACAACACCTCACTTCTCAATGAGAACGCACCTCAGTCAAACCCATTATACGAGATCGTCAAAAACAAGTCAGTTGCATCTACAAACAGTTGGAGTATACATCACCGTGCACAACAACAACAACGAGTAGCGAGAGCTCAACCTGTCGAAGATGGAAGATAACTTCCGAAAGCGCTCCAGTTAATTTTATATACAATATTTTAACAAAGTTGAGGACGACGGCACCTACCAACAGGTACATTTTAATTTGTAACTTTCATCACAGATAATAAGAACGGTTAAGTCATGTGAAGGACATGTGGCGCACGAATAAACTTGAAAAAGAGGCATAGCATCTTCTTGTAGGAAAACCTGAGTGCAAACGCCCAGTTGGTAGACCAAGAATGAGGCGGGAGAATAAATTTAACCATGATTTGAGGCAGTATATTATATACAGGGAGTGATCGTAAGTCATTAGCTCAGGATAGGGATGTATGGAGAGGTTATGTCCGCACGGCATTTAGCCTGTGGGTTCGATGGTGCCTGTGAGTTACTTATGGGTTGTCATAATTATGCCACTTATACACACGCTTCGCCGCTCACGGCTTCCATGGGAAAATATGTCATAAACAAAGTTACCATGAACCCGAGGAGGCCTGCATCTGTAAACTCTGTAGCAAACCGTGCCCAAAGTATCACTTAGTGAAGTGCGAAAACAGAACCAAAACAATTCACGAATTAGTAGCAAAATGGTAAAACCATGTATGTAATATTAGTGTACACATTGTGTTTAATAAATATATATATAATAATTATGAAGGGAATATTTTTCGTCTTCTAATGAAGAGACCCTTTTTGATGCCAAAAATGATTCGTGCTTTGAACATAAAGATCAATTTAATGGACTTGTCTTGTGATTTTAAAATTATGTTTTCGATTCCTGGAAATCTTTAAATGATGTACAGAGTGAATCAGTAATATGGCTATACGTTTGATCGCATTTTGCGACGAAAATATTATTATTAAAGGAAAGATGATGTTATCATTGGAAAGGGAATCCTTCAAATTACAACAATAGAATAAAACAAAACAAATTACTGCTCACGTGCAGCTTAACGGGTTGATTTTTGTGGGCTAGCGTTGAACGCCTCCACAATTCTCTTCATTGTTTGTGCATCCGTGCTAATGCAAGACCTTCCAGGAGGTTTGATTTTATGCATCCTTCCCGTTTCCAGCAGCCCTTTTCTCCACTTTCCCACAGTCGACGGCTGCAATGCTACGTTAAACTCACATCTTGCCCGTCTTGCGGCCTCACGATCATTAGCATACGTTATTGCCCATGCAGCAATTGTAATTTGCTGTTGCACGTTCAACGCCATTTTGACTAATGACGTAAGTTCTACACTGTTTTGTTTTATTCAAAGTTGTAATTTGAATAATTGCCTTTCCAACGGTAATTTCATATTTCCTGTAATGGTAATATTTTCATCACACAACGCGATCAAACGTATAGCCACATTTATGTGGCATGTCAAATAATTATAAAATTCTGCTTTACGGTACTTGAAACAGTCAATATGATCATTGGGCTTACATAGAACCTGTCAATTGCTGGATATTAGGCGCAATAGTAGACACTTTTATATCTGACGCGACATCAAATCCGTTTCTGTACTTGTTATTCATGAATACGAGAGCTGAACTTGTTGATTCACATGATTATGTGGATTCAAATGACATTGTCTGTTGTATAACTTTTGGGGAAAATGCAGAATAGAAGTTCTGCGCATTTAACCAAAACTACAATTGGTTGTATCGTCGTTATGACCACGTGTCTCCTTCATTTGAGGCCTTACCATGGCTATGCCTAAATGACAGAAGAACTTTACATTCACATATCTTACTATTCCAAATTCTGCACACATATTTACCAAGTTATTTAACAACACGTTTTCAAAATTTATCGGCTCATCACAATTTAGGAACAAGATCACAAGACTCTTCTTAAATTTTGATACCTCAGCACAGGACATGTCTATACTCTGAATCTTACACAATATCTATGACTAGAGCATGGAACTCACTTCCCAGTCATGTCAGGGACTGTCAATCGCTATCATTATTTAAATACAAATTAACTGATATCTTAAGTTCGACACAATGAAAACATTAACTGCATAACAACTATATAGAGCATTCCATTAATAATCATCTAGGAAGCTACTTACTTTATTTTATATCATTTTAATTTTATTATATTCTATGTTTTTGTTAGTATTAGCTAGTATTAGATCACATCATCATTGTATTTTGTTTAGTCTGTATTTTAATAATATCTTAAAATTGTAATATGTATGTAATTTTTGTATAATTCTACTATTCGCTGGTTGAGTGAAAGAGAAGGCCTTATGGCCTTAACTCTGCCAGCTAAAATAAAGCATTATTATTATTATTATTATTAATATTATTATTATTATTATTATTATTATTAATATTATTATTATTATTAATATTATTATTATTAATATTATTATTATTAATATTATTATTATAATTATTATTATTAATTATTATTATTATTATTATTATTATTATTATTATTATTATTATTATTATTATTATTATTATTATTATTATTATTATTATTATTATTATTATTATTATTATTCAAGTTTAAATTAAAAGACAAGGCCGTTAGTTGATCTTTATGTTCAAATCACGAATCCTTTTTTGTCATTAAAAAGAGTATTTTCATTCTTCTTCTTCTCTCTTAGTAGTAGAGTCCTTTCAGTTTGACCTTGGCTTCCTTTAAGACAAATGTCCATTATTGCCTATTCAATACTTGACTTCACCACCTCTTAACCCCCATCAATCTCATGTCTTCCTTCACATCATCCATAAATCATAACCTCGGTCCTTTTCTCTTTCCCTCTGGTTTCTCATTCAAAATGTTTTTAACTATCCTTGTGTTTTCCATTCAAATCTACGCACTTTTACAGAAGCTACTATGTCTAATGAATTAAACAATGTATATAACTTTTAGGTCCACCGCTGTGGTTTCGAGGTAGCGTGCTGCCTTGTCACGCAGCGGGCCCGGGTTCAATCCCGGTCGGGGCAGTTTTTCTGGGTGAGGTTTTTATCGGGATTTTTCCTCACCTGTAAGACAAATGTCAGGAAAACTTTAAGGCCCAAACGGTCCCCGAAATCATACGGCCATCATCATCATCATCATCATCATCATCATCCTTATCATTATCTTCATCATCATCATCATCATCCTTCACCGGTGTGGAAAGCAACGGGAACATACAATTCCCTAGTAAAGCTGCAAGCATAACATGAAAATGCTATTGCAGTGAAGGAGCTGCCTTCGGGCAGAATTACTATGGATGAATGGATGGATGGATAACTTTTAGGCGGCTTCATGGCGCAAGCGATTAGACGCTCGCCTCTCACCGCTGGGGTCCCGAGATCGAGTCTCGTTCACTCTATCTAAGTTTCGTGGTGGACGAAATGGAGCTTGGGCTGTTTTTTCTCGGAGTTTCCTCCCTCCCTCCCGTTTCCCCCTGCCCCAATTTCATTCCACCATTTCCCCATACTCATCTCATCCATTTCGTTTTATTTCATCTGCCGCTGTGATGGTGCGTCAGGTGTGGTCGGCCGGCATCCTTGTCATTCACAGACCTCTATATAGGGGGCTCATCTCATCCCCGATCCGACCCTGAGTTGGACACGAGTTGAGGATATTATTATATATAACTTTTAATTCTCCAAAGTCCATTTTCACATGTTTGTCAATATATCTTTCTTAAAATCTTCCGTTCGCAATTCTTAGGTCTTATTTTACTGGTCAAAGTCTGTGATTCAGATCCATACAATACGATAGGCATTATTACCGTCTTATAAAGTTGAATTTTAAGGCGCTGTGAAATATATATTCTTCTTAATATGTTTTGAAGCATTATAGGAATTATTTGCAGCATTTAGTCTTGATTTTATTTCTATTTCTCTTCATTACTCACTTACTTACTCACTGGCACTATCGAACCCGAAGGTTCATGGCCGCGCGGACATAAGCTCTCCATACATCCCTATCCTGAGCTAATGCTTTCCAATCATTCCCTGTATAATCTACTTCCCTCAAATCATAGTTAATGTTGTTCTCCCACCTCATTCTTGGCCTACCAACTGGGCGTTTTCCCTCTGGCTTTCCTACAAGAAGCTTCCATGCACGTCTTTCATTCCCCATACGTGCAACATGTCCTGCCCATCGCAGTCTACGAGACTTAACTGTTCTTATTATATCTGGCTTCCTATAAAGACCATGTAGTTCATTGTTATGTAGTCTTCTCCATTCACCTGTCTGTTTATCTCTCTTTGGTCCAAAAATTTTCCTAAGAACTTTATTCTCAAATACTCGTAATCTCCTTTCCTCCCTTAAAGTAAGAGTCCATGTTTCGCACCCATATAATATAACTGGTAGAATAATAGTTTTATATATTTTCAGCTTAACGTTTTTTGAAAGGAGTTGGGACATCAAAAGTCTCTGCAATGCATAATAGCAAGCATTTCCAGAATTGAGCCTATGTTTAATTTCTTTGTGCATCTCATTCCTATTTGTGATTATTGTTCCTAGGTATTTGAATTCAGCCACTTCCTCAAAATTTCCCTCATTTGTCATTAGCTGTCCATTTCCATTATATACTGAATTTCTACGTGTGACCATATATTTAGTTTTACTGATATTTACTTCCAGTCCTAATTTCTTAGTGTTACTCAATAGTGTGTGCGTGTTGGCCTTTTGTATCTCCTCGCTATCGGCCAACAATACTACATCATCAGCATAAACTAACAGCTTATTTAATACCATTGAGTTGTAAGCCTTCCTCATTCTCTAAATATTTAATGGCATGCTCTAGTACAAAATTAAATAGTAGAGGAGATAGTGCATCTCCTTGCTTCAACCCATTCTGGATTTCAAAAGTGCCTGAAAACTGTTTGCCTACACGCACCCTACTCTTTGAGCCATTTAGACACATTCGTATAAGTTCTAACCAACTTTTTAGGAATTCCGAACTCCAGGAGGATACTATATAACTTCTCCCTCTTAATTGAATCATATGCTTTTTTGAAGTCTACATATAGTTGATGTACAGTACCATTATATTCCCATTTCTTCTCTAAAATCTGTCTTATACTGAAAATCTGATCTGTTGTAGACCTGTTTCTTCTAAATGCACATTGATGATCTCCTAGAATGTCATCAATATAGGGAGTAAGTCTGCTTACTAATATATTTGTTAGAATTTTGTACGAAGTTGAAAGTAATGAGATGCCCCTGTAGCTGTTGCAATCAGTTTTATCTCCTTTCTTATAAATTGGTAAGATAATTGATTCCTTCCATTCATCTGGAAGAGCTGCTTTTTCCCAAATCATACTAAGCAACCAGCGTATCTTGTCCATCAATTTTTCTCCCCCTGATTTTATCAGTTCTGCTGGGATCTCATCTGAACCTGATGCTTTATACATCTTCAATTTTTCAATCGCCATTTCAACCTCTAATGCACTTGGCTCTGCGACTAGCATTTCTGCTGTCTGTAACTTATCCTCCTCAATGTCCTGTTCTGTATGTACATTTAATAGCTGATTAAAGTAACCTTTCCATCTATTTAATATACTCCTATAATCTGCAATCATATCCCCATTTTCATTCCGAATTATGTTTGTTCTAGCCAGAAACCCCTTCTTCTCTATCCTAATTCCCTGATATAATTCTCTAATGTTACTATTTTTTGCATTCATTTCAAGATCATTAATCTTCTCTCTCAAATATTCCCTCTTTTTACTCTTTAGTAACTTGGTGGTTTCCTTCTAACACTACCCAATTGCTCTAAATTTACCTCATTTGGCTCGTGTAACCATTTCATTTTTGCTAGCTTTCTTTTCTTTACAATGTCGGCACATTCCTCATCAAACCATTTCTTGTTTTGCCTCTTTTTTAAACAACCAATGCTTTCTGATGCTGACAATTGAATAGTATCTCTTATAGCCTCCCATTCTTTATTTATATCAGTTTCTTCTTCGTTTGCCACATTGTCATCTGAAGATTCCAGTACTTCAAATCTATTAGCTACTTTGATTTGGTATTCTTGCCGCATTTCATCATTTTTCAAGTTTTTTAATTCATATTTTACAGAATCATCTTTAGCGTTCGTTCCTCTCATAAGCGATAGCCGTTGTCTGATTTTCACTCTGACCAGATGATGATCCGAATTGCAGTCTGTCCCTCTAACTGATCTAACATCAATGATGCTACTGTGCCAGCGTTTATCCACTAATACATGATCTATCTGGTTCCGAGTTTCTCCATCTGGGGACGTCCAGGTGTATTTATGAATATCCTTATGCTGAAATGTTGTGCTCTTAAGAATGAGATTCTTTGATGTGGCAAATGTGACTAATCTAACCCCGTTGTCGTTACTATCTTCATGAAGACTGAATTTGCCTATTGTTGGTTTGAATATATCTTCCCGCCCCACTTTTGCATTAAAATCTCCTAAGACAATTTTCATATGATATCGTGAAAGGGTATCAAATAAGCATTCTAATTCTTCATAGAACTCATCCTTGATCTTGTCATCTTTATCTTCTGTGGGGGCATGTACATTTACAATTATAAAATCATGTCTTTACCCTTTAGAATTATGCATGATATCCTATCACTAACAAATTTAATATCTCGGATAGCGGATAGGATCCTCCTTCTGACTAAAAAACCCGTTCCAAATGCAGGTCTTTCTGCACCCCCATAGTATAATGCAAAGCTTCCTGATTCCTGACTACCTTCTCCTGGCCACCTAACTTCCTGTAAAGCGACTATATCCAAGGGCGATTTATCCAATTCCTGCGTTAATATCTCTAGTGCCCCGCTATTGTATAAAGTCCTAACATTCCATGTTCCTAGGAACATGTCCCTGTGTTTGAGCCTTTGGCATGGGTTCCCTGAAGTAGTCCCCGCCCGGGAGAACCGAATGGGGGACTATTTGACCTCCGGAAAATTTTACCCCAGATGAACCCATGTCCGCATTTCTTGACGGTTGTATTTTTACGGTTGAAAGATCGTCACTCTTTCGCCCAAGGTACTTTTTTCGTCTGGCTTATCACCTTCGACCAGTCCGGCATGGGTAACCCTATCGGCAGCAATGCTACCGCCGGCATAGCTCTCAGGACCATTTAAGCACGCAAGCCACTCCACCACGACAAGGTAAAGATACCATGGAGGGGATTTCTCTTCATTAGAAGACGGAAAAATATAACTTTTAAATTAACTCATTCTCTTCACATTTAAACATCCAACAATTCCTCTATTGCAATCGCAAAAGTTGAGTTTTTCTCTATTTTCGAAACACAAAACTTAAATAAAACAAGGCGAAATCAAGCAATATTTTGAACTAGTTATAAATGTTGACTAAAGTTACTTATTGCTTTTATTTAAGGTCTTTTTTAACAACTCAGGTCATTACAATTAAATTTAGGCGTGAAAAGGGTGACGAATCTTACTCAAAACCAGAGGCCTTTTATTTCAGGCTAGGAGTTTTTTTTACATGCCACAAATTCACGGCTTTACTTTTCCTCCGAAGAAAGTCATATTTATGATTTTTGCGTCTTTAAAAATCCATCGATCCCGGCTGGATTTAAACCCGCGAATCTCGGAACCAGATGCTATCATGGTAACCATTAGGATAGACATGTTAACTAAATAGCGTCCTCTTCAAAGATATACAAAATGCCAGACATTTTTACACTTTTAGGGAATACCTGACGGCAATTCATTATCATAAGTAATGCCACGAGTAATTTCCAAATTATCGATAATTTCACGACTCACGAGGTGAGGAGTGAATTTATCTAGAGAATTTGGAATTCAAGAGTGGCATTTGTTAGGACTATTTAACGAATAAAATTAAGCTCTTTACTAAAAAATAATGATTTGAATATAGTTGCCGGTGTTTTAAAATATTTATATAGTTAATGTAAACGGCGATGTTTGAAAACAAATTAGAAATGTGAGGTTATGTGTATTCACTGCAACTCGATCATATTATTTATTGCCAAATAGGATCGCAATATTATTAGAATGCACTCTAATGGAAAAATAATGAAACACATCAAACTGTTATAATCAACATTATAGGTTAATAATTTATATGTTGAATAAACAACTCAGTAAAATCACTGAATTTATTCATTATTTGCTATATTCAATGTATTTGTTGGAGAAAAATAATGGTCTAACCTGTTCAGAATATTAAAAAAGGAGGAGCTTTCTTTATCACAAAAGCAGGAGCTGACAAAGAGAAATCGATAAAGAGTGAGGTAAAACACGAATGTCATTGATATAAAACAGACTTCATTGAAACGTGATTGGTAATTGACTACTATTTGCGACATGTGTTAAATAGTCATAAGTAATGCCACGAGTGATTTCCGATTTATCTAGAGTATTTGGAAATCAAGAGTGGCATTTGTTAGGGACTATTTGACGAATAAAATTAAGCTATTTACTCACAAATCATTATTTAAATATAGTTATTTTAAAATATTTATATATTTAATGTAAACGGCGATGTTTGAAAACAAATGAGAAATGTTTGGTTGTTTAATGTGTTCATTTCACTGCAACTAGATCATATTATTTATTGCCAAATAGGATTGCAATATTATAAGAATGCACCCTAGTGGAGAAAAAATTAAAACAGTCAAAACTGTATATTATAACCAACATAATAGGTTATTAATTATTTTTTAGGAAACAACTCCGTAAAATCGTATATAAAAAAATATTAAACACAATTATTACCAAATGTGTAGTTGGAAGAAATCTGTTCATTATTTGCTACATTCAACCTATTTGTTCGAGAGTCAGTCACTGCAGAATAATGTCATGATCTGTTCGGAATATTAAATAGGAGGAGCTTTCTTTAGTATGTTAAACAGAGTAGATAAATATCAAGGTGAAACAGGACTGTGATTGGTTGTAAAACAAAATTCAATGAAACGTGATTAGTCATTGACTCCCATTTGGAGCATGAGTTAAATAGTCAATCATAATATTATAATCTGTGATAAAATTTAAAATTGATTTTTAGAAGCATAAAGTACGAAATTTTAAATGGGTATTTTTCGCGGCTCTCCAGATATCCGCGGACAACAGGTTGGGAAACGCTATAATAAATGTTACTGCCTTGATATATTTTACGAAGGATAGCAGTTGTATGACTACAACTGACAAGGAATGGCATTACACCTTCGTTTATTTATTTATTTTTGATGCTAACATCACCCTGTAGAAATAATTCAGTTTAGAAACAATCAGTAAGGCTCGGAATAGGTCGTAAGATCGTACGGCTCGATTGGGCGACAATAGATATGTTTACAAAATTTTTGTCAATTCTTTAGGAAACAAAACTATTAGGAATGACTAGACTTAATTAGAAGTATAATATTTTGATGGATCTTAGAGAATTGGTTATCGGAGATATAACCGGTCTTCAGTTGGCAGAGGATAAGGTGGGTTATGTCACAATAAAATTATTTTACGAATAGAAGCATAATGGTTAAGGATGTTAAAAAATCAACCAAGAGATTAAATTTTGGATAGAACATCAAAGTTTCATTGGGCTGTTGGAACAGTGAATATGTTTAACACGACTCTTTAACTCATGCCACAAATGCTAGTCAATGACCAATCACGTTTCAGTGAATTCTGTTTTACACCAAAGACAGTCGTGTTTCACCTCGCTCTTTATCGATTTCTCTTTGTCAGCTCCTGCTTTTGTGATAAAGAAAGCTCCTCCTTTTTAATGTTCTGAACAGGACAGAACATTATTTTTCTCCAACAAATACATTGAATATAGCAAATAATGAACCGATTTCTTGATTTTACTGAGTTGTTTATTAAAAAAAATAATAAATTAATAACCCGTAATGTTGATTATGATATATAGTTTGATGTGTTTCATTATTTCTCCACTTGGGTACATTCTTACAATATTGCGATCTTATTTGGCAATAAATAATATGATCTAGTTGCAGTGAATGAACATAACCTCACATTTCTGATTTGTTTTCAAACATCGCCGTTTACATTAAATATATAAATATTTTAAAATAACTAGGCCTATAGTTAAATAATGATTTGTGAGTAAACAGCTTAATTTTATTCGTTAAATAGTCCTAACAAATGCCACTCTTGATTTCCAAATTCTCTGGATAAATTCATTCCTCACTTCATGAGTCGTGAATTTATCGATAATTTGGAAATCACTCGTGGGAAACTTTGGTTTGGAAGTCGCGGCTGGGGTCTATGGATTTTTAAGCAAAAAAAAAATGAGTATGATTTATATGGAAGGGAAGTAAAATCGTGTCTCTAGTATTGTGTATCTAAGGACACTGTCAAGGGAACTGTCAACCATTGCAAGCCGAAACCTACCTTGAAATTTCTTCCAGAGAAGTGTTGTGATCTATCAAGTTCGTGTCCAAAAAATGATCTGCCTTTTTAAAGTGTAAGGCACACAAATGGAAGCTAGATCCCGTACTTACTGTACAGAGCAGATGTATATCCCTGCATGAGTTAAGCACAGAGTGGAGTGAGGCGGGACGCGGCGCGGACGGCGGATAGTAACTGTCAATACAGGAGTTACCTTAAAACGGGGCTACTTAGACATATTTTCGAAGGTTTTTAAGGTCTAACTCGTATGATTTATGCCGAAAAAATTGAATGTATGATTTATTGTACCAATTGAACCTTAGACTACAAATCCCATTTGATACTGTTCTTCTCAAACAAAAACTTGTAGGACAACAATGAGTTTTTTTAGGTCTGTCTTGCCCGTGTGCTGGGGCTACTTTGACATCACATTTGTTTTCACTATAATTCAAAGTAGACCAACTGTAGGTACTACTTTGACACCAATTTATCTTTTTAAAAATATTTGTATTGTAAACAACCTTACTACAAATGTTTTTATAACTGTAATTTGACAAAATAAACTTAAACTCCATTATCAATTCTGACACGCAACAGAACACAAAATTCATTTCCAGATTAAGTAAGCATATTGCATGTTTTAGACTATCGTATAATTATTGTAATTAGACAATCAGGAATTAATTAGAAAACATTTATTTACAACAGAGCGAATATCACTATTAGACATAGGAAAGCCCTAGTCTGCAACAGTTCCTAAGGTTCCAGAAATCAACTTCTCCTCTCCTTGATTCAAAATTGTGGGGTACCCTGGCTTTCCCGGATGATCACCACGGAGTTTGTACAAAAGAGTGATTCTTTTTACGTTATATTTCTCTGAAGCCTGCTTCTGAGATAACTTCCCACTTCTCAGTTCTTCAAGGGGTTTTTTTAAAGATCTTCATCACGGTAACTCTTGTATGCACTACTCCCAGGTTTCTTCTTATAGCCTCTAACCATTGTAACTCCTTTCCACACAGAAAATCAACTAAGAAATTATTAAGAAATTAATTTTATCCTTGCTGGCAATCCATTGTTGTTGAAAGTGACACAGATGTGTCTCCAACAATTAACATCCTCTTTAAAAACAACTTAATTATTCGTGCGCCTTCAAGGAATTATCTACACCATTGCATTGTTGTCAAAATAGCCCAAACACGCAAGAAATTTAAAATGTCAAAGAAGCCCCAATTCTGTCAAAGTTGCCCCTCGAGTCAAAGTAACCCCGGTTGACGGTATATTACTTCTTTATAGTTTAAATGAGAGATTTGGCGCTCGATTTTAGTGTCTTGCAGTTAAAGACGGCAGATCATTTTTCTGAAATGACCTTTGCACATCACAACGCTTTTCTGAAAAAAAAAATCAAGGTAGGTTTGGGCATGCGATGGTTAACAGTTCCCTTGTGAGAGAGCAGGGAATAATTGAAAACGCGAATTTGATCTTGGGAAGATGTTGAATGTTTGAAAATATTTTCATATAAGTTAATATGTACACTTCGTCTTGGAAGGAAAACCATCTAGCCCAATTTTAATCAACTTGTAAATTTAAAACACAATTGTTATATATAGAGTGTTGCAAAAAAAAAAAAAAAGCACGGGCAACGGAGGTGAGGTGGTATATTGAGATATGTTGATAATTTTTAAAATAAAGTACCAATGTCCGGAAATGATGTGTTTTCACACTATGAGTAGCTAACTTCTCAAGAGTTGTGTTAGTTGGATTTCAAGACTCAATACTTGACAGTACTGTCACAGTCACATCAAGTTTTCAAAATATCCACCTCCCATCTCATTGCATAGCGTACATCGGCGGTGTGTAGTGATTGGCGCTCGTTTGAATTATTTGTGTAGCAGCGTGGATTCGAGCTATACGATCCATACATGACTCTACTGGAATCTGATAAACAGGCTGTTTCATGTCGCCCCACAAAAAAATAGTCGAGAGGGTTAAGATCAGGTGATCTCGGAGGCCATGGGACTGGTCTCCCTCTGCCAATCCATCGACTTGGGTATATGGTACCCAAATGTCTCCTCACATTGGCATCGAAGTGAGCTGAAGCTCTGTCATGTTGCAGCCACATTTCTTTGCGAAGCACGTATCACAGGTTCCGTACCTGTGAGGTGTGTCAAGTAATGAGTCTTCAAATCTTTCTAACACTGATCTTGAGACAATTAATTAGTCATAGTGTGAAAACGCATCATTTCAGGACATCGGTACCTTATTAATTATGATCAAACATATCTCAATATACCACCTCACCTCCGTTGTCGGTGTTTTTATTTACAATACTCTGTATAGTTATTTTATAAATGTAAATAGATAAAAGTGTTATTTTATAATATGCAAGTCCGTGACGCAGGAACTGCGTAAACTTTAGCAAGTAGGATTTATGGTCCAATTTTGCTTGTTTACGGAATATTATTTTATTTGTTAAATTGGAGGAATTCAGTCCTGATGTCAGCTAATTTAAAAGTGTCGGACTGCAAAAAAAAAAAGTTATAAGTCGTAAATATTAATTTGCTTGTTGTATAATTTGATACCAATTTAAGTAAATAACTGATCCATTTTTCCATTATCATTAAAATATTACATAAATTAAACTAAGATATCTTGTAGGGTACATTGTCAATTTAAAGGTTAATTAAATTATATGGTATACATTGCGACGAAGTAAACATGGCGGCTGCTGAAGTCAATTTTTAATTTCTGGTATCAGGTAAATCACCACTTCATCGGATTTCACTGATTTTTGGAGTAGCTATGCCTTTCTCGGTTTATTTTCGTAGCACGTATTGAGTGTCGTTGTGAAACATTAAAAATTATGACCGCTAGACCGATTTTTAAATTTCCATTTTAGGGGAACTACATCTGAAGGTTAACGAACTAGATCTTATCTTTTTAATCAATTGCTATAAGCCAAGTTAGATTTCGATGACACAGAAATTGCGGCCACGCCCACGTACACACAAACGCACAAGCACACGCACATACACTCACACGCGCGCGCGCAGCCGCAAGCACATGAGCACGCACGTACGCGCAAGCGCACGACACGCACGCAAGTGCACACATACATCACACGCACGCGCACACACCCACACGAACGAACGCACTCACGCACGCATGCACATACAGCACGATCAAATTTTGGTCATGTCATTTCGGTGTCTGTTAAGATAGGATCGGTGACTTGTAAAACATCTTCAAAAATATTTTCAAGACATCAATTTCAATAGGTTCATTCGAAATTCGCTAAAAGGAATTTTCTATTATATTTATTTTTCAGAGATCTTCAAACTACTACTACTACTACTACTACTACTACTACTACTACTACTACTACTACTACTACTACTACTACTACTACTACTACTAGTACTACTACTACTTCTTCTTCTTCTTCCTTTCATGTGATATACCTAGTGGTCTGTTACGGTCTCAATGCAAGGTTTGAAGGGTCTGCCCAAAGATCTCTTGCCTGGTGGCTGGTAATTTAAGGTCTGACATGGTATTCTTGTTCTGCTCATTCTTTTACGTGAGTTTTCCAGTTGTTTCTGTATCTTCAAACTTAAAAAAAAAATGCCTTGAATGTAAGATTTGTGAAGTTAGCTGATATTTTGTATCTCTCTGTGTATAAGATTAGTATTTGATTAAGTTTTTTACTCTATTAGCATTGAGTTCACGGTTTCTATCAATTAAATGGACGGCGTTATGTTAAGTTCCGAGAAAAATACGTTTACTGTTTTTTTTAATCATTTTGAACTCTAACAAGGGCTGTTAAATTATTTCTAACTTGATAATCACTTATATGATAATATTGTATATACTGATTCGTACTGTATGAGTAAAAACAATTTATATTTCCTTTTTGCTGATGTAATATTGTATCATACAATCACTATGTTTGTATGCGCAGTACACTTGTTATTGATATGTGTTATATATTGTATTGTAATACTTCATACATATTACATTATAAAATGTGCGAGTTAAATGAATAATGTTTTCTAAATAAATCTAATTTATTCATACAATTACAGTACATACAAAAAACATCATCATCATAGTACATTCACGAATTTAGGCCATTTGTTGACCTGTTTCGGCCTCAAGAGAAACACCATCCAAAAGTCTTTTGAGTGGACGTCCTGGTCTTCTTCTTCCTGCAGGTTGATATCTTAACATTTGTTTGGGTATTCTGTGATCTTCCATTCGATGAACATGTTGCATCCATCTCGACTTATAATCAGAAATTTTCTTTTCTAAAGATTCCATGTGTAATTCTTCTAAGATGTCTTCATTTTTTTGTGATCTAGTAGTGTGTATCCTGCAGTCCTCCGAAGATATCTCATTTCAGCAGATCTAAGTCTCTGTATATCCTTCTGTTTCAACATCCATACTTCGCTACCATACAAAAGAGTTGGAAGAGCCAGTGTTTTATACACTTTCAGTCTTGAATGCTTTTGGACTAACTGTGGCTTGAAGATACAAAAAACATATACAATTAAAAATAAATAATAGTTTTAAAAAACTAAAACAATTCGCTTTATTAGAAAAGCTAACTAAAAAATGAAAAATAACTTTAATTTCCAACATGCTTGGGATAAAATTAATGTGGTCAACAAAAAAATAATCTCCAACACATTTAGAATAAAAACTATAGTTATCTACAAAAAAAATAATTTTACCATCAAAAGCGTGGGCTGCTTTTTATGGTTTTTACCATTTTCTTCTTAGAGACTTTACTTTTACCAATATATATTTATTATCAAATATATTAATTGGCATAGAGCACCTGTGTAATTATGTAACAGGCATGCTGTAACAATTTTGTGAAACCAAGATTTTTATTCCTCAGAGCAAAAAAATATCGAGAGATATCCATCAACTTCCACACTAAATTTTTATTTTAAACTATAATAAGTTTTTAAAAGGCATATACATGACTAATAGTATGCTTATGTAACTGTAAACAATATTTAAAGTAAGTGGAACAACAGTAGGCCTAAATAATACAAATAATGAATCGCATATTTTTAGTATGAATTATTCACATTGGAAATCTGTATATATTAAAATTATCATAGAATAAATTTTGAAAAAAAAATCTACACTTTTCATTTTAAAAGATACTAACTGATGAACAGTGAATCTCATAACTCCGTCGCTTATTACATTTGACCTTTGAATTGACAAGCGCCTGATTATTTTATCTTTAAGTTTCTGAAATGGAAAATAAAAGATGATCAAAAAATATATACCAGTGGTCACCCCCTGGAAGAAATAAACGTGGCAGACCAAGATGGAAATGGAAAACCTACGTCAGAACTATAATGGATGATAGGAATTTGGAAGAGGGGGATTGGAATGATAAAGATAAATGGAAACTGAAGACGGCAAACCTTATAAGTGGGGGAAGCCGAAGAAGAAGAGAGAAGTTTCTGAATATATAGAAATAGAAAATGAATTGGAAAAATGTAGTTATAATCTACATTTACTACAAGATGAGAGCATTAAAAATCTATATGCCCAACACCTCACCGAAAAATTAAAATTTGATGAAGATTGGAACTCGGTTGTTATTTATGAACATTTGAAAAAATATATATACTGGGTGAATCATATACGTTTGATCGCGTTGCGTGATGAAAATATTACCATTACAGGAAATATGAAATTACCGTTGGAAAGACAATTATTCAAATTACAACAATGGAATAAAACAAAACAGTGTAGAACTTACGTCATTAGTCAAAATGACGTTGAATATGCAACAGCAAATTACAATTGCTGCATGGACAATAACGTATGCTAATGATCGTGAGGCCGCAAGACGGGCAAGATGTGAGTTTAACGTAGCATTGCAGCCGTCGACTGTGGGGAAGTGGAGAAAACTACTACTGGAAACGGGATGGATGCAGAAATCAAACCTGAACCCATTTCCACCACCCCTTGGGATACCTCGGCCAGAAGGCCCTACTCCCATGTCCCAGAATTCTTGTCCTCCCTTTTCTACATCGCGATCACATTCAAGTTCACAGGCAATAAAACCAACACCTCATGGAGAAGGTGTTGGAGTCGCAACTTCAGGGGAAATTGCTGAGCTACATAGTACATCAGGTCGCTCATTCCTTATTACCCCCCATTTGGTACACGGACTCCTTGAGCATACGTTATTGCCTATCGACTAGAGGCTCTCAACCTCGGAGACTTGCTGTCGGAGATCTACCGACCATTTCCCTGTTCTGGCCTCCAGGGACGCATTCTGCAGCCGTTGTGAGACCGGCTAGGGCTCGAGTCCAAGCCCCACAGTGTGAGATTATAGTACATCCAGGTACTCATCTCCTGGAGACCCCACAGTTGGTCCACGAGCCCGTAGGCTGAGCCGGGAGCCAGCACAGTTGCTCCCCACTATGCTGGTCCAAGCCGTGCCCTGGTCTGCCCCCCAGGGACGTGTCCTGTTACAGTTATGGGCCGGCTAGGAGCTCGCAAGCTCCCACAGGTAAGCAAATAATTCGACAGGGCGCTCATCTCCTGCCGACCCCATTAATGGTTCACGAGTCCCTTGGACTTAGCCGGGAGGACTGTCGAGCAGATCCATCGACTATTCCCCCAGTGCACCAGCTGAGGACGTGTTTTGTTGCTGAAGTGGGTCCAGCCTGAGCATTAGTACGTCAGGTTTGCTCAACTCCTGACGACCTCACAGATTGTCCATGGGTCACCCGGTCCAGGAGTCGGCGCAAATCCCACACCCAAAAGACCGCGCTTTCACCGTTTCCGAGCTTACTGACCTGGTGGTGATTCCCTGCAATACGCCCGGTATTCTCCCAACCAGCCCGTTCGCAAGACTAGGCCTAGTTGTGCCGCTGCTGTGAGTCCAGCCTACTGAGCAATGTAGGCATCCAGGGTGCTCATCGCCCATGGTGCCCCCACAGATGGACCTCTGGTTCATAGAACCAAGAGAAAGGAGCTAGAAATCAAACCTCCTGGAAGGCCTCGCATTAGCACAGATGCAGAAACAACGAAGAGAATTGTGGAGGCGTTCGACGCTAGCCCACAAAAATCAACCAGCCAAGCTGCACGTGAGCAGTGATTTGTTTTGTTTTGTTCTATTGTTGTAATTTGCAGGATTCCTTTTCCAATGATAACATCATATTTCCTTTAATAATAATATTTTCGTCACAAAATGCGATCAAACGTATAGCCATATTTCTGAATCACTCTGTACATGAAGCAGCAAAAACAGCACTTGGTCTGGAAAATGATAAACACCATAAAAATCAATGGGTGAATAAGGAAATACTTGATTCATAACAGAAAAGAAAAATGCATATCAAAAATATTTAAGTTCCAATTTGTCCACCGCTGTGGTCTCGGGGTAGCGTGCTACCTTGTCATGCAGCGGGCACGGGTTCGATCCTGGTCGGGACAGTTTTTCTGGGTGAGGTTTTTATCGGGGTTTTGTCAGTAAAACTTTAAGGCCCAAACGGTCCCTAAAATCATATGGCCATCGCAATCATCATCATTCATATTCATCTTAGGTTAAGCTTAGGATTAGGGACTCTCCTGGTGCACCATTATCATCTTCATCACCCATATCATCGGGGCAACGTAACCCCGCCTTCCAGGCGCCCCAACCTCAGAAGTGGGTTACCAATACGCCATGCCAGGAGAGAAACCAGGAATGTCGAAAGACAAACCTGGGGCATTTGAAAAAAGAAATAAGTTCCAAGAAAGATGAAGGTTATCAATGTTATAACATACTTAAAAGAAAAGTTACAGCAGAAGTCAGGAAACATAAACAAGAAATGGATGCACAGGAAACTGTTATCGAAAGGATAACAAAGAGAGCTTTACAGTGTTATGGACATGTATAACGGATGTCGGAAGACCAGTGGCCTAAACATGTGTTTGATTTGATGGTACCATGCAGAAGGAAGAGGGGGAGAAGTAGAAGAACATGGTATGAGGGAATATATGATGCCATGATGAAGAGGGGTCTGGAAGAAGGATAATGGAAAGATAGGAATCTCTGGAAAGCAGGAATCAAGGGCAAACTGCTGTAAAGTGGAAAGCCTGTATTAAGTAAGTTTCTAAAATAGGAGTATATGGACTTCATCTACGAAAAATATATTCATATAATAAATGCAACTCTTACATACCTGCAGTGAGACATTATATGCATTTCCATTTTCAGGGCAGTTTTTATAAACCATATATAAAACTTTCTTGAGCTCTGGATATCATTATAACATTAAAATATCACATTGCCTTAAAAATCTAAACTATTTATTGTAGCGCCAAACCAACAATACTCAATTACGCATCAGCAATATAAGAGCGGGAACATTTGGCGCTAAGCTACAAGATGCAAAATTTAGATTAGTATTTATGAAGATCTAGTTTCATAGCCGTTTGTTGCAAAACACAGAATCTCTGATAGGACTGATGGCGTTTGTATTTTTCTTTAATAATAAGGCTATATTTAAAGATTTGGCGCTAAATGTGTAGTGCAACAGATGGTATCAAAATATAGTTTTTTTTAAATGGCGTTTAGCCGGGTGATGCATAACATTGTTGAAATTTTATAATACTTAAAGACGAAAGGGATAATTATTAAAAATAATTTCAGTGTTCGATTATTAATAAAAATAACCACTTCAGCATTAAGAGTGTAACCAACAGTACTGGGTCGTTGTCATGCTCGTCTCTGGTTCCGAGGGCAGGTTTTCAAACCTGATCGGAGTCGATGCATTTTTAAGGGCGTAAAATTCGTGAAAATGGCTTGTTATGGAATGATCCCACGGATCCCATGTTGTAGATTCACACGTTTGAAAGAACCTCAAACCTGAAACAAGAGGTATCATGCCAAAATGTGTCTTCCCTTTCAGACCAAATTTAAATACGTTAATGACCTGAATGTTAAAGAGTAATTAAATGCTAATTTTATTATCAACTTTAATAATCTTATTTATCTCTTCACCTGTCCACCGCTGGGGTCTCGAGGTAGCGTGCTGCCTTGTCACGCAGCGGGCCCGGGTTCGATCCCCGGGCGGGACAGTTTTTCTGGGTGAGGTTTTTATCGGGGTTTTACCTCACCTGTAAGACAAATGTCAGGAAAACTTTAAGGCCCTAACGGTCCCCGAAATCATATGGCCATCATCATCATCCTTATCATGAACATCATCATCATCCTTCACCGGTGTGGAAAGCAACGGGAAGCTACCACACCTACAATTCCCTAGTAAAATTGCAAGCATAGCATGAAAATGCTATATTGGAGTGAAGGACCTGCCCTCGGGCAGAATTACTATGGATGGATTTTTTCACCTAACTCTCGATGCAAGAGTAATTAGTCATTACTATGCTTTAGAGATAGAAAACTAACACAAATTGAAAAGGAACCATTCCGCTTCAGGGTTCAATTAGATTGGAACCAGTGAGAATCCCTTTTTTTTTTTTTAATATATATACCCATCCATAGTGATTCTGCCCGCCCTAAGCTTCCAGACATTTGTCTTACAGGTGAGGAAAAACCCCGAAAAAAACCTCACCCAGGAAGCTTGTCCCGACTGGGGATTGAACCCAGGCCCGCTGCGTGACAAGGCAGCACCCTACCTCGAGACCACAGCGGTATATATATATTCAATGTCCCAGGTTGTCATTTTGACATTTATGGTGTTCTCTCCTGGCATTGGGTTAGTTGTAACCCACTTCTGAAGTTGGGCGCCTAGAAGGCGGAGTTAGCCTAAGTTACCCGAATGATATGATGGGTGATAAATTATAATGAAGCGCCAGGAGAGTTCTTAACCTAAACTTAACCTAAATTCCAGACCATGAGAAACCACAGGAATGATTCCGTTTAAGGAAAAATTCCTATGGTTTAACCGGGAGTCGAACCCGGGACCTCATGAACACTAGACAGAAACGCTGACCACTAGCCCATGAGGAATCCTTGTTTCTCGGATATGGAAGGCGAAATTTCCAGGTATATGAGTCCATACCTGGCTTATGCAATTAAACTCAGAGTAGAAATAATTCTTATAAAACAAATAAATATAATCGCTTTTAATTTAGTAAGTCCGGTTTAGATAACCGTCCAGATATTAGTATTCTTTTATTCCACTCCCCCCCCCGAGAGATCACAAGTGGAACAACGGTATTGAATCCTGCTGATGATGGGACTAGTCCCGAAAGCGCTACAGTTAAATAATCTTTAAATTGGGGAGACGGACCTTTTAGGTAAACATTTTATATTTTAATCACAATTAATTGTAGAATATAAGTGCATATAGACCTAGGCCTATTTTCTTTATTTAGTTAATTTAGGTTTGATTTATATGCTTTAAGGGTTGGGTAATGTATACAATGTTTTGTTTGTTCTGATTACAACTATCATGATGATTCAAACAATCCACGTTTTGTTTGCGGCCATCGAAGTCTCTGATGAACATAGCGTATCAGATCTTTTGAAGCAAATCAACGCCAGGACAGTCCAACTGTAATTTTTGAGATAAAGGAAGCTCTATTCGGAAACACTTACTTCAAGCTACACGAGATCTTGAAGATCAGTAATCACGGGGAAATTGTTTTAAATTGCTTCTTTATTCTTGGATAAAATTCAGCTTTTAACAGTGGTGGTCGTAAACATCGATGCATATGGCAAAGAGCGTATGACACTGCGTACCTAAGTCTCTTTGTTAGTCTATGGTTATGTTTGCCTCTAGATTCAATGCCGCGAGTATATATCAATTCAGAGATAAGCAAACTAAACACAGATATAAGAAAGCAATTAAATTAATTAATTGAACTATATCAATTTATTAAATATAAGGTTTCAATTTGTCATATGTTAAAATTGAAGATATTAATGACAAAATAACAAATTTAATCTAATGTGTGGCACTATTAAAATAACCCTTAGAAACACAAGAAAAGAAACAAAAATTAAATTTTATAAAGTAATGGCTATTCCTGTATTGATGTATGGATCAGAATATTGGACGATCACTAAAAGACAAGAACAAAGATTGGAGGCACTTGAGATGAGATTTTTAAGAAATATAGCAGGATATACTCTTTTGGATAAGATAAGAAAAGAAGATATAGGCCTAAGAAAAGAAGCTATAAGAAAGGAAGATATAAGAAAGGAACTAAATATTTTCAAAATTACAGACCGAATAATTAAATATAGGAACGCCTGGAAAGAATATTTTGATAGAATGCCAGAAGAAAGATTTCCAAAATTATTGCTAAATTATAAATCACACGGAAGGAGAAATGTTGGACGCCCACACAGAAGATGATCTGAACAATTTTAACAATTCTAGCTTTCATCAAACCGGAACGAGACAACAGGCTTAATCCCTGGATATTAATGATGATGATGATGATGAGTATTTTAAAATAGTAAATGAGTATTAACCTATTTTGGTTTATTTCCTTCTTCTTCACTTCACGGGCTAGGCAAATTGCCTGTTCCGCCTCACAGTTGTTCTCTCCATCTTTTCACTTCACTGGCCTTCCTACATTCCTTGAACCTCTTGGCTTGTAGTTGAATGCTGCTCTTGGTAATCTTGATACATTCATTCTTTCCACATGTGTAAACCATTTCTCTCTATATACTCTGATTATCTCATCCAATGGAAATATATAAATCCGTCCGGCTGAACACTGCGAGAGAGATGAGTTTGGAAATTTTTTACGTGGTCGGGATACTAGCCCAGATGCACAACCACTTTCCTAGTGGATAGGGGATTTATTTCGGAGTTTTCTTCTCCTAGACAGGTTGCTAACCAAAGCTTTGGAGTCCCATCTGCCCCTTGGCTTGCAGGTTTCCTCTTCCGCCTTCTTTACCGTTGAGAACAATTTTCTTCATCCGCTTCTGAAGCCGTTGAGGTATCCCTCGTTGGAGCTAGTTCGCTTCCCTTCTCCTCTTACTTACTCGTAGATAGCAAGCTAGTTAAAAAACCAGACTTCCCTATCTAGTCGTCTGGGTCATTAGGTACTGAGCCCCTCCAGCCCGTGGGGGTTTCCTAATGTATTTAATTACTGTCTTCAGTTTGGTATTAATCTATTATATATCTATATATTAAAACGCGAAGGAAAAATTGTGTACCCACTTTTTAAGCAGATTGCGCGCACGGAGGAGTGTGATATTTGGCATAATTAAAGTTCATATAGAGAAGGAGTGCAGAAAAATACAATTTATGTATAATATGTGTTATAAATAAATTAAATTAAACATAATAAAATTAATTGTCTCTAAGGAATTTGTGTATTATTCATTCGTATACAGACAAGGACGCCCTCTATCACCACTTCTATTTAATGTATACATTAATGCTATCATCAGACACTGGAGATTGACAGTTCATGGTAATATTCCTCTCTCAAGACACACAATTTTAGACACACTCTTATATGCAGATGATCAGGCTCTTTTCGGCAATAATGAAGATGAATTACAATATTCCACTCATCATCTTAATATAATAGCCCAACGATTTAACATGGAAATATCAACAACAAAATCTAAAGTTATGGCCTTTCAAGGGAAATTCCCAGTAAGAAGTAAAATTTGTATTCAGAATTCAATATTAGAGCAAGTTAATTAATTTAAATACTTAGGATATGATCTAACTTATAATGAGGAATGTGATATATCCTTTAAAATACAAAACTATAATAAAGCTTTAAGAATTATCAACCAAGTTTTTAAACCATCAAAAGTGCAGAGACACACAAGAATGAAAATCTATAAAATTCTCGCTAGACCCATAATCTGTTATGGCAGTGAAGCTTGGACCATCAGAACTCAGGATGATCGTCATATTACAGCCACGGAGATGAAATTTCTGCGACGAACTGCAGGTTATAGCCTTCTAGACCACCAAAGAAATTCAACATTAGCCAGAGAGTTAAACATCGTACCTATATCTGAATACCTCCAAGAATATAGAAACAATTGGCTAGCCCATATTCAGCGCATGGATCGTCACAGAATACCAAAACAAATCCTTCACTACATTCCTCGAGGCAGAAGATCTGTGGGTCGACCTTTTCGGAGATTGCGGGAGACCGTAACGGGCCACTGGGCCTAATACTTGAAAGGACGATGATGATTCGTATACTCATTCATTTGTTTACGTTCATACTGAAAGTGCATTGTTGTAAAAAGAAAACAGCTGCAATGTGAATTGACTTACCCTCGCGTATTTATTATTAGTGGTTTTAAAAAATGAGTACATTTAATTATTTAAATCTAAATTAAACCCTGTCTTATCTTGGTTTCAGTCATTTAATTACATTTTTATTATATTTAGATATTCGTACCTACTTCCATTATGCCTCGACATAGAACATTGACGGGTCGGAGTGAGAGAGAAAGAGGAAGGGATATATATTCCCGTACACTTAATAATAGGCCAAATGCAAATTAAAATAGTATAAAAAAGCATACAAATGTCAAATGACGCATTGTTTTTTCAATACGGCTTAGCCAAGCTATACCACATATTTCCTATATTTCGTATTTTTAAAATAAATCGAAAATTAATGCATAATGACAAACTTAAAAAATTTAGTGAATTGTGGTCGAATTTCGACCGCTGGGCGACCACTAGTTATTATTATTATTTTGTTTATATAATTTTCCACTACATTAATTCTTCGTGTTTATTAGTGAGTTTTATATTATTGTAAAATCTCCCCCTAAATTTATTTTTCTGTATCATTACCTAATTTATTTAATTACTTTATTCGGTGTAGTATTAATCTATTATATAATGTTTTGCTTCTATCATTCTGATTTGGGTTAAATCTTTGTGCGTCAGAGTGAGTTTAATACGTATTTTGAAACTTTTTCCAAACATTTTGTTTTGTGTCAGTTCCTATATATTTAATTACCTCCTTCAGTCTGGCAATAATATATTCTACATTATTTTGTCTGTTTTATTTCCCCTTGTATTATTTATTAACTTTTTTACATGCTAGAATTTGTTTTATGTGTTTTTTTAATATACTTTGTCTTTTCTTTTCTTTTTTTCGTTTATACCGGGTTTCCTTCTTCTTTTACCTTCTTATTTTTTACCTGTTTGTTTTACCTTCTTTAATTATCACATACACACAAGGATAGGACACACACACACCCAGACCCAAGGTGGACATTTAAAATCCTCTACCCCGCCAGGAATCGAACCCGGGTCACCGGAGTGGAAGGTAGAGACTCTACCGACTACGCCACGGCGACGGACATTATCTTGAAACTGGCTCTTAAATTTATATATCTTGTTTTCTCTCTCCCTTTATCTAAAACTAAGTAATTTATACTTAACTGTACCCGACCATGAGTACTTGCTCCATTCTTGTTCTTAAAAAAAACACCTGACGAAGTCGATGGGTATTTTGATATTATTGAATTATTTTAAACTTTTGATATTAAATGGTAGATAAAAAATAGAAATACGTTGGTTTGTAATTGCATTGACATGTTTCTTTACCACTTTCGTTGTCACAAGGACATAAGAAGTGGCAAGGATAAAATCGAGTCACCTGATCGATCCCCGTGTGGTATCACGCGAGCTTAGAGTTCAACAGTGCCCAGTGACCTCAACGAATAACCTTTGAAATCACATCTGCGATTTTTACATCACTGAAATAATTATTTCCTTCTTTTTTTTCAATAAATTCAGTCGGAATAAATAGCCCTTACGAGTAGCAACAAAGGTATAGGCCCAGTCTAAACAATTTATGTCCATATTTTTTTTTATCAAGGATGCTTTATACAGTTAAATATAATTCTATTAGGTTCTTGTAATAAGATGTAAATTAAACATAGAATCATTTCAAAACATGTTATAATATCACGGATGTTTAAAGAATCCACCTCTTGCTGCTCGGATCGATTCCATTGGTCAGGTTTAGCACAGATTAAGCTTAAGTGATGAAATTAAATACATGTTTGTTATTAATGTTACGAAAGGACAATTTATAACATGTATTTTGGTCAGTGTTCAGTTGAAAAAAAAAGGGGGGGCATTGAACATTTTATAGGAGCGTCCACCGCTGTAGTCTCGAGGTAGCGTGCTGCCTTGTCACGCAGCGGGCCCTCGATCCCCGGTCGGGGCAGTTTTTGGGTGAAGTTTTTATCGGGGTTTTCCTTACCTGTAAGTCAAATGTCAGGAAATTTTAAGGCCCAAACGGTCCCCAAACACCATATGGCCATCGCAATAATCATCATTCATATTTATCTTAGATTAAACTTAGGATTAAGGACTCTCCTGGCGCACCACTATCATCATCACCACCCATCATATCATCGGGGTAACGTAACCCCGCCTTCCAGGCGACCAAACCTCAAAAGTGGGCTACAATTACGCCAATGCCAGGAGAGAACACCAGAAATGTCCAAAAGGACAAACTGAGGCATTAAAAAAGCATTTGTAGGAGCTTCCATAAACGATACTATTTTCTATACACAGAATGAGAGTTTTTAGTCATTTTGACAAAAAGTAACTTATGTACAGATGGTTTTGGTAATATTACTTACTTGTTACCTGTACGACCCTTTGAGCCTAGCCATAGCCTCTCCTATATTAGAAGTTTCTAGACAAAGTTAATTTAGTTACGTTTGTTTCCGACAGATGTCATGTGGTTAACATACGGACCCAATGAGGCATCTAGTAGGCAACTAAGGTGTTTTACTTGGATGTTCGATAATATGGTTATAATAAATTACAAGGATATAGATTTAAATAATGTGCCCAAAATTTTTAGGGGGATGCAGTCTCCTTTCGCATTCTCCTCGCAACTAAAGCATTGATTTTTGGTTCATATTTAACATCGGGGGCACGCCGTAGCGCAGTGGTTAAGGCACTGAGCTACAAGCCGGAGGGTCGAGGTTCAAGTCCCGTTGGGGCCAGGATTTTTAAACTGACCCAAACCCTCTGGCGGCACCATGGCCCTGGGTTTTACTCAGCCTCTAACGGAAATGAGTACCAGATGCTTGTTCTGAGGGTAAGGCGGCCGTCACGCAGGGCTGACAACCCTGCTGACATAAAATGCCGATTGTCTAGAAAAAGTGGGAGCCTTAACCTCCTACTACCCCAAGGGCCTCCGGGCCTGTTGTGGGATCACTTTACTTTTATTTAACATCGAGGTTGTATCGCGTCTTGGATTTTCAGGTGTTACTATAAGTCTGTGTTTTATTATCAGAGACCAGAAGTATAGGCATAATAAATCCTTAAAATAGGCAATAAAAGGCAATTAGAAAAAGTTATAAATTGAGATTTTCGACTCGATGTTGCAATTACTGTTGGGAGCAAAGAAATCTTCTTCCCAGTAGCCATGGAAAGTGCATTTTTGTGATTGATCGTACTGATTTGTTACGATATAAAATATTTCTTTCGTAGTTCACTGACTGCACGCATATTTTGCATGTGAGTACGTTACCGTCAGTACAAGATACGTCGGATCCAAGAGTACTAACGTAACTTTGCATTTTACTGCGTAAAGGAACATTGAATTTAGGCATCTTGCTGCTAGCTACAATAACGCCACAATGAAAACTGAAAGAAAAATTAAGTTAGACCCGCACTCATTGTTGCCTTTGCAAACAAACACATGCAGTAATTAAAGTGCTTTCTGCTATTTATATATTTTTTTCACAGCAGCACTCGTTGTTGCGAAGAGAATATTTATGAACTGACTGAAAGACAATAATATGCAGTCACTTTCATTGTAACGGTTATACAAATAAATTAAAATACATGTAGGCAATTTTTAACAGTAAATTAATAAACAATAGATAAATAATCAATGGAGTTCGTGTTTACTTGATAAAAATCCATATATATTAATTAAATAAAAATAAAACGTAGTTTTATTTGATTTTCATATTTATTATATAATTCAGTGACAGCTGTTTCGGTACACTGTACCTTCTTCAGACATGTTAAATTACGAATTGTGTTATTGTATATATTACATATCAACTGATCTAAGCAACAATACAACAATATTTATTTAAATTTTTAGTTTAACATGAAATGAGATATCTTCGGAGGACTGCAGGATACACACTACTAGATCACAAAAAAAATGAAGACATCTTAGAAGAATTACACATGGAATCTTTAGAAAACAAAAATTTCTGATTATAAGTCAAGATGGATGCAACATGTTCATCGAATGGAAGATCACAGAATACCCAAACAAATGTTAAGATATCAACCTGCAGGAAGAAGAAGACCAGGACGTCCACTCAAAAGACTTCTGGATGGTGTTTCTCTTGAGGCCGAAACAGGTCAACAAATGGCCTAAATTCGTGAATGTGCTATGATGATGATGATAGTTTAACAAAGGGGATTCATTCAAATCAAGTTTGTTAAATTTAAAAATTTAAAAAAAATTAAATATGAAAATCAATAAAACTACGTTTTATTTTTATTTAATTAATAGATAGATAATCAAATACAGGCAACAACAAAGCATTTATTTAATAAATTAGGCATTTATATTAAAAAAAGACAACATACAACTGTGACATTTCAATTACCAAGGTATAATTCATACAGATTCACTTTAAAAATGAAGATAGATTTGACACATTTAAAAAGGCATTCTGCCTAAGTTCCGGTCTCTGTTCATTATGCATTTAAACGAGACGATTATGATGTGGACGATTATGATCACCAGATGGTGTTCAGAGACTATTCGAGCCTTAAATTTATCTAACGTAGAAAACATGAACCGATCAAGGACCGAACCTGAGCCCGCTACTCCTTAGGCGACGATATTATCCTTAAACCACAGCGGTGGACAATTAGTAATATTACAGGCATGTACCCTCAGGGTTCCTCATCTAGGGGATATGTGGATGGCGACCACAAGGTGCCCAAGCTGAGCAAAACATTTCTTCCACTTACTTGTGTTTTGCACTCTAACTTTAATATGTAACCTCTCTTGGTTAACTCTTGTTTTTTTCGACCCCGACGCTATTAGGGCATCCGAGGGCTAGGGAGTCTTTCCTTTCTTCCGTTTCTTCTTTCCTTTATTTTCTTTTCTTCTCCAGAAACGCCTGACCAGAGGCCATAAGATGGCAGCCCCATCACTGGTCTTGCCTTCCTTTGGCCAGCAACAATCGAAGGGACTATTAAATAATATTATGCTTTCAAGTCTTATACGAGAATTTCCCGGAAGGATCAAACTAATGACGACCAAAGCATGAAATTTTTTATAGGATCGTAACAGGCCTTGGCCTAATACTTGGAAGGAAGAAGAAGAAGACAGGCATGTATTGCGTTTTATCGAAACTGTCCAAAATAGTTCCTATATAATAAGGCATCTTACCTCATGAAAGTTGAGTTCTTTTAGGACACGTTGAAAACACTCGTGTTTCGTCTTCAGCTTGTCCGGCCTGTTGATTTATACGTTATCGGCCCTGGATATTGACACCCACTCCATCTTTTAGTGGACCAAAGAACTTTGCACATCAAACCTCCCTCCCCGGGAATTTCAAAATTCATGATTCTATGCCTGTTCTTCTGGATGTAGATCTTCTCTCAAATGGTGAGATATTCAGTATTTTCTACCTGTTTTAATAATTTGGCGTTTACATCGATTTTATGTTTTTTCTACTAAACGTGAGCAGACGATTAAACACAAGTGTTTCGATATATGCCCTCCATGATATCTTTACCTTGTCATGGTGGAGTAGCTTGCGTGCTTAAATGATCCCGACAGCTATGCCGGCGGTAGCACTGCTGCCGATAGGGTTACCCATGCCGGACTGGTCGAAGGTGATAAGCCAGACGAAAAAAGTACCTTGGTCGAAAGAGTGACGATCTTTCACCGTAAAAATACAACCGTCAAGAAATGCGGACATGGGTTCAACTGGGGTAAAATGTTCCGAAGGTCAAATAGTCCCCCATTCGGTTCTCCGGGCGGAGACTACTTCAGGGAACCCATGCCAAAGGCTCAAACATAGAGACATGTTCCTAGGAACATGGAATGTTACGACTTTATACAATAGCGGGGCGCTGGAGGTATTAACCCGTGAATTAGTTAGTTTTGAAATATGTCAAGAAATCAATCTTTAAAAGGTAAGGTGCAATAGACTCACCTTATTAATTTAGAAGAACCTCATAATGTTACTTCCTATTGTCATTTCACAATAGTTCCTGTAATTTATGTCACTTTGTGAAAATCAGGCGAGTACTCACGACCGTTGTCAAGTTATCCACGAATAATTATCATAAATAATGCCACGAGTGATTTCCAAATTATCCATAAATTCACGACTCACGAAATGAGGAGTGAATTTATCTAGAGAATTTGGAAATCAAGTGTGGCATTTGTTAGGACTATTTAACGAATAAAATTAAGCTGATAACTCACAAATCATTGTTTAACTATAGTTATTTTAAAATATTTATATATTTAATGTAAACGGCGATGTTTGAAAACAAATCAGAAATGTGAGGTTATGTTCATTCACTGCTGCTTGATCATATTATTTACTGCCAAATAAGATCGCAATATTGTAAGAGTGCACCCAAGTGGAGAAATAATGAAACACATCAAACTATATATCATAATCAACATTACGGGTTATTCATTAATTTTTTTAGTAAACAACTCAGTAAAATCAAGGAATCTTCTCATTATTTGCTATATTTAATGTATTTGTTGGAGAAAAATAATGATTTGACCTGTTCAGAACATTAAAAAGGAGGAGCTTTCTTTATCACAAAAGCAGGAGCTGATAAAGAGAAATCGATAAAGAGCGAGGTGAAACACGACTGTCATCGGTGTAAAACAGAATTCATTGAAACGTGATTGGTCATTGACTACCATTTGCGACATGAGTTAAATAGTCTGTGTGAAAATATTATATCTGAGAAAACCGTACATTTCCTACCCAAAAGAAAAATATATTTGATTACATTTACTCCAGTAATTTACAATAGGTCCAATTGTTGTATATTACATCCATCTTTACATGAATCTCAGGAGAGACATGGTCGAGAGTACACAGCCGAACTTTTAATGCTTTTCTAAAAACAATGTAGACATAAAAACACTCATTTTACGAGTATTTTTCCCTTGGAAAACAAGAATAAAAACCATAGCGTAGAAATACAAGCAGACGCTCGCTATTCTGTTTTTAGCCACGTGGGTTCTTGAACCAGGCAATTGTCTGCCAGCAGGCATCTCTCCAAACTTTCAGACTGATGGATTTCTTTCTTCATAATTTTTCTTCATATCCATTAATTCATATGTCTAACCAACCAACTAACACACTAGCACCATCGAACCCATAGGTTCACGACCGCGCGGACATCTCTATCCTGAGCTAATGTTTTTCAATCGTTCCCTGTAAAATCTACTTCCCTCAAGCCATGGGCGCTTTTCTTCTGGTTTTCCTACAATGAGTTTCCATGTCCTTTATTTATTCCCCATTCGTGCCATATGGCCTGTCCATCGCAGTCTACAAGACTTAACTGTTCTTACTATATGTGGTTTCCCATAAAAAATAATATAACTCGCTGTTACGTAATCCATTAGCCTGTCTGTTCGTCTCTCTTTGGTCTGGCAGAATGGCAGTTTTATATATTTTCACTTTAACGTTTTTTGAGAGAAGTTGGGAGTATAGGAGTCCCTGTAATACATTAGAATATGCATTTTCAGAAATGAGCGTATATTAATTTTATTGTTTTGTGCATCTCATTTCTGTTTGTAATTATTTTTCCTAGGTATTTGAATACATCCACTTCTTCAAAATTTCCCTATTCGTCATTAACTGTCCATTTCCATTACATACCGTTAATGTATATTAGTCCACCGCTGTGGTCTCGGGGTAGCGTGCTGCCTTGTCACGCAGCGGGCCCTCGTTCAATCCCCGGTCGGGCAGTTTTTCTGGGTGAGGTTTTTATCGGGTTTTTCCTCACCTGTAAGACAAATGTCAGGAAAACTTTAAGGCCCAAACGGTCCCCGAAATCATATGACCATCATCATCATCATCCGTATCATCATCATCATCATCATCATCATCATCATCCTTCACCGGTGTGGAAAGCAACGGGAAGCTACCACACCTACAATTCCTAGTAAAGCTACAAGCATAGCATCAAAATGCTATGATTGCAGTGAAGACCTGCCTTCGGGCAGAATTACCATGGATGGATGGAATGGAATGTATATTAGCAACAACTACAAATCAGAATTACTTGAAAATACTGGTAAAACGTATGGGAATAGCCCTAAAAATTAAGTATAATAATTGAAAATAACGAAACAAAGATAAGCGTTCTTCCTATTATTATTATTATTATTATTATTATTATTATTATTATTATTATTGTTATTATTATTATTATTATTCTTGTATCCTAATAATTGTTAAATTCCTTATCAAGGGCTAGCATATTTTCTAACGGAAACTTCATCGGAAATGCATTTGTGGATTTCAATGGAAATGTTATGTACTACACGTGTCTACATTGATGCATGCATACGAGTACGTGCCAAGATTCCTTTTAGCAATTTTATTGTTACACAAATAGTTTCAATGTAAATTCATTGAAACTCGGTGTTGAAAAATTCCATTCTGTCGTAAATGGATGTTTACAATTTGTACACTGACAGTCAAAATCAGAGCTTCTTGTCCTCTTAAAATATTTCAAATTTAGAAGTTACGTAATAATTTTTTATATTCTAAATTTAAGTTTGTGTATTCATAGTTAAATAAATTAATTCCAACCAGTCTTCCAGGTAAAATTCTTGTAGAGTGTAAAAATTTTGCATCACACTTGTGCATTCAATTGGATGAAATAATAAATAAGTTTACTGATATATTTTTTTTTGTCTAATACCACCAAGTTGTCTTTCATGACATTCTGGTTTCCTCCTCTGGTATTGGCGGAATTGTAATCCATTTCTTAGGTTGGGGCACCTGAAAGGCAGAGTTACGTTACCCCGATGATATGATGGGTGATAAATGATAATGAAGCGCCATGAGAGTTCTTAACCTAAATTCCAGACCATGGGCAACCACAGGAATAATTCCCTTTAAGGAAAAATGCCAGTGGTGTGACCGGGAATCGAACCCGGGACCTCATGAACAGTAGTCAGAAACTCTGACCACTAGCCCATGAGGCTGATCGGTCTACCGATATTGAATGTGTTACATTTTAACGTCAAGCAATTATACATTGGAAAAATTCTCAAATCAATAAACACAATTTCATAATCATCTATCCATAGTAATTCTGCCCGAAGGCAGGTCCTTCACTGCAATCATAGCATTTGCATGCTATGTTTGCAGCTTTACTACGGAATTGTAGGTATGGTAGCTTCCCGTTGCTTTCCACACCGGTGAAGGATGATGCTAATAAAGATGATGATGATGGCCATATGATTTCGGGGACCGTTTGGGCCTTAAAGTTTTCCTGACACTTGTCTTACAGGTGAGAAAAACCCCCGATAGAAACCTCACCCAGAAAAACTGCCCCTACCGGGAATCGAACCCGGGCCCGCTGCGTGACAAGGCAGTACACTACCACGAGACCACAGCAGTGGACTTCATCATCATAAGAAATCAATTAAAAATAGGCTTACACATAATTTATACTACATTTTAAATAATAATTGTAACGATGATGATGATGATAAAAATAATAATAATAATAATAATAATAATAATAATAATCTCGTATTATTATTCATAATTTGTAGGATTTTCATCCTGTTTATTTTCAAAATCACTCCTCCGGAGGAAGACGTATTGGATGTGCATTCACTGTCTATCCATCTCTTGGCTGGTCTTCCTCTTGTTTTTCTCACGTCCATTGGTCTATCTTCTTTAGCTCTGTTTGCAAGTCGGTTGTCTTCCATTCTTCCTATATGACGTTTTCAATATTTTCGTCTATCTATAATAAATCTGGTTATGTCTTGAATATGACATTTGTCTCTAATTTCTGTGTTGTGTATCTTATCAAATAATGTTTTCCCCAGAATAGTTCTCAAGATCTTCATTTCATCTTCTTATTATTTGTTTAGTTTTTGTTGTATCAGCCCTAGTTTCTGCACCAAATGGTCGATCTATCGTTTTGTATATGCGGATTTTGCTTTCTATTGAGATAGGTTTGTTGCGCCAAATTAAATCTTTCATATATTCTGATATTTGTGCTGCTTTATCAGCTTGTTTCTTTACTTTTTAATAATAATAATAATAATAATAATAATAATAATAATAATAATAATAATAATAATAATAATAATAATGATAATGATAATGATAATGATGATGATAATGATGATAATGATGATAATGATGATAATGATGATAATGATGATAATGATAATGATAATAATGATAATGATAATAATGATAATAATAATGATAATAATAATAATAATAATGATGATGATAATAATGATGATGATAATAATGATGATGATAATAATGATGATGATAATAATGATGATGATAATAATGATGATGATAATAATGATGATGATAATAATGATGATGATAATAATGATGATGATGATGATAATGATGATGATGATGATGATGATGATGATAATGATGATGATAATAATGATGATGATAATAATGATGATGATAATGATATTTAATAATAATAATGATAATGATGGTAATAATAATACACATCATCATCTTCAAGGTATGGGCCTGTTGGCCCGTTCCGCTCCCCGGCTCACTACATGCCGCAGGCGCAGGTCGTCCTTCCAACGACGTTTTGGTCTTCCTACATTTCTTCGGCCTAGAGGCCTATAATGAAGCAGCTGTTTTGATAAACGATTATTTGGCATTCTTTGTATATGTTCAAACCAATTACGTTTATTTGTGTGTATTTTCTCGTTTATATTATAGATTTGTAGTTCATCTCTGATATCTTGACTTCTCTTTTGATCTCTTAGAGATATACATGCAACTGATCTGAGAAATCTCATTTCTATTGTCTCAATTTTATTTTTATCAGAGATCGTTAAAAGCCAAGTCTCAGACCCGTATGTTAATGTTGGAACGGCTACTGTTTTGTAAAATTTTAATTGAGTTTCCCTTGTGGTAATAATAATACACAAGGTACAAAATTAAAACAAAGTTCTAAAATAAATAATTATTGCCCTGTACAGTACAAACAAAAATAAAAAAAAAATTATTAGGCTCTTGCAACATATATTAGGTGAATTTTTATAGGGAACGTGAATACAGACAATAGAAATGCGTAGCAGGAATACGTCTTAAGGACCTAGACTGAATATGACCAAGGATGTTAGTTGGTCCTGGTGGTTATTTACTTTGCTCGCTTCTGATTCCCGGGCAGAGCTGAGAGATGTTTAAGAACATAAAAATCTTGTAATGGAAGTAAAGGCTTGGGTAAGATTTACAGTACGTAATAGAGCCTCAAGCCTGAAACAACTATCTACAGGGTGCTCTGAAATTTCCCTTACAAACTTCTAGGACTTGTAGAGGGTTGATAATATTTGGAATTGGAAACCATGTCTGGAAACTTACCTTTTCCGTGCTACAGCCGTTTGAAAACAAGCATTGCCTGAATGAACGTCACGTTTGTCTCAACAGGTAATCGATTCGCGATTCGTCTAAATAAAAAATTTCCCTATCAAGTAGGCTATTCCAAGACTTTGTAAAAAAAATCATTTTTTTTTCGAAATTTTGAAAACTGCAGAAATTGATTGTGGATTATTAATGCAAGTCATGATTCAGTTTCTATTTTGTTTCTTTGGTTATTAATGAGTTGAATTGTAAAACAAGTGATGTACTGTGTCACGTCTCATAATAAATTACTTGTAAAAGTGGTCGCGTGAAAAACATGTTTTTAAACAACTGTAGCACGGAAACGGTAAGTTTGCAATTCTGAATGTTATCAACCCAGTCCCTTCTACAAGTGCTAGAAGTTTGTAAGGGGAATTTTAGAGCACCCTCAGTTTTTATGGGCGAGGTTTTTCCTCACCTGTAAGACAAATGTCAGGAAACTTTAAGGCCAAACGGTCCCCGAAATCATATGGCCGTCATCATCATCCTTCACTGGCGTGGAAAGCAATGGGAAGATACCACACCTACAACTCTCTAGTAAAGCTGCAAGCATAACATGAAGATGCTATGATTGCAGTGAAGGACCTGCATTCGGGCAGAATTACTATGGATGATATAATGGCATAGCCCAATGTTGAGCCATGCCTCTTCTGTGTTAGGGTTACTAGAGCAAGTTAATTTAGTTGCCGTATTTGCTAATAGATGTCATGATCATGGATGACGTGCGGTCAACACACCGACTCAATGAGACATTTAGCAGGCAACTAATACTACGATGTTGGATAAATTTTGCGTAAAGGCCTTTTTATTCAGGCTTAAGGATCTTTTACGATCATGGAAATATTCGCCCACGGCTTAAAGTCCCTCCTGGAGGACTTGCTCCTTGGATTTTTCCATCTTTAAAAAAATCCATCCGAGGCTTGGTTTTGAGACTTGTAACCAAATGTAATTTTTTTTTTACAAATCACAAATTTTACAAAAACAACGGGAATAATTAACAGTATAATGAAACCATCTTTAATACAGAAGAACACACGATTACGGCTTTATAATGTTTTTGCAAGACCAGTATTAAGATATGGTAGTGAAGCATGGACAATACGAAGAAGAGATGAAAGCCGAATAACATGAAATGAGATGCGATTTATGCGCCGAACAGCAGGTTACACAAAGTGGGATCATAAAAGAAATGAGGAAATTATGGAAGAGTTGGAGGTAGAACCCATTCTTCACCATATTACAAAACTACCAGAACAACTCGAAAGCCCATCTTCAACGAATGCCGTATCATAGAATTCCAAAAGCCATACTTTGCTACTGCCCCCAAGGCAAAAGATCGCTGGGACGTCCAAAAAAGCGCTGGGTGGTAAATTCCTCTTTGAGACCGTAACAGGCCACATGGCCTAATACTTGCATGGATGATGATGATGAAAAAAATCCATCGACCCCGGCCGGATTTGAACCGCGACCCTCGGAACCAGAGGCAAAGAACATAACCACCAGTTCACCGGGGTAATTAATGAACATAAAATCCAAGTCTTATAAGTTTGGTCATTAACGGCGCGGTGTCCCACCATCACATAATGTAGTGACTTTCTTACTTACGTCCATTTGACACTGGAAAGCATATCACAATGTTCCCTAACTTTGAATAAGGTAGAATATAAAGTATGTATGTAAATGACACAGAGCTAGCCGTCTTCTACAAAAACAACCAGAAACCGCGGCATGCTTTGGTTCGCCATTTTGAAGCACATTAATTTAAATGTCTTATCTGTAATGTAATAATCTAGTCATAGCGATATTCATGGAAGTTAATTAATATATTCAGTGGCATGTGTAGTAAATATGTTTATTGTCATATTGTCTACTCATTGAATTGGCTTGTTTTGCTCTAAAGTCTGTCTAAATCTATGAAATTAATAAATGAGATTAATTCAACTGTGTACTCCTGTACTAGTCTTAGTTTATCGAATGTCCATTTACCATTTGTCTTAATCATGTTGTTCTTAAATAACCGTCTTTCTGTTTCTAGTTTTGTACATTCAAACAATAGATGATCGATGGTTTGTTCTGAATTTCCGCATGTACACAAAGGGCTATCTTTTATTTTAAAACGATAGTAATAACTGTTTATTTTCCTGCGCTCTGTTAACAAAGTTATTTTTCCTGTTAAAGGTAATTTTAATTTCAATCTTTCCTTCACACTAGGTAAAAAAGGATTTTGTCACTGCACATTTTCCCACTTATTTACACTTATTGATTGCAATTCACTTAAAACTACACTGGCTGGTTTACGGTCGTAACACACTGGAAGTTCTCCGTTCCCTGCTGCTTGTTTAGCCAATCTATCAGCAATCTCGTTGGCATCATTCCCGTTGTGTGCCTTGACCCATGTGTAGTCAATTTTCCAATTCTGAATTTATATATATATATATATATATATATATATATATATATTTGTGTATGTATACATGTATATATGCACTGGTAGATACATCTAGTGCTTTTTAAATTGGCACAACTAGCTTTGATAATATCATTTACTTTTTAAAGAAATAATATATTAGATGAGTAGGGCTTATAACTGGGGCTAGGATTTTTACGTAGTGAAAGCTAAGATTGCAATGCAGTTAGTATATATATATATATATATATATATATATAGGGTTGTAAGGGGTAGTGACGTGTGTATAACCTCTCCTACCCAATTCTCATCCTCACCTTCTCGTGGTACAACCCGTTTTCACAAACGAGGCTCTGAGGACCGAGTCACGGCGGTATAACCGTTCCATCGGGTACTGAGTAAATGCGGTATCCTGATGTCTGTCCAGAGACTAAAAGGTAGCAGCCCTACCACTGGACTACTTAGCGTAGGGCCAGTAACCTGTCCTAAGGAACTTCAAAACTACTTTCAAGTCTCAACATGAAAAAATCCAGACAAAAGACTTTTGGATGGTGTTTTCTCTTGAGACCGAAACAGGTCAACAAATGGCCTAAATTCGTGAATGTACTATGATGATGATGATATATATAAGTCAAAAGTCTAACTTCTCATTAAACTATTCAACTGTTTGTATGTGAAACCAAAACAAAAGGCAGTCAGAAGTCTAACTTCTCATTATACTATGTTGCAATCTTACCTTTTAGTACATAAAATCCGTAGCCCTACTTACAACCAATATCGAAACACTTAAAAAAAAAACTTGCTGGTTTTGAAAATGAACTTAACATGGTTGCTATAACTGCTACTTATGAAAATAAACTTTTTTTTTTTACTCCTGGCGCGACAGGCCTAGAAGGCCCTTAGCGAAGAGGCAGATATTACGATGATAGTAGAATCTATCCATTTTTATTTGTGGCTAGAGCCTACCACCCAGCTGCTGGCCTCACATCCACATGTGTCAATCACAGAGTAGATGATCATCCAGCCAGTGTAGGGGTGACATATGGTCAGCATGTCGATTACCCCAGCTGTTATTGCTGATTTTCTCAACCTGGAGCCACTACTTATTGTAGCTACCCAAATGCCTCACGATGCTGGGTGGGCACCGATCCCATACTGGCAAAAATTCGAAGAGAAAATTTTTTCCTCCATGGGGACTCGAACCAGCGCAAATCCCATAGCTCTGCGCCTAGGCTTCTGCCTTAACCTAGGGTGTCCATAATACTTTCAATGTAAAAGGGGACATGTACAAAAATTAAAAAGAAAAACCTGGGACATTTTAAAAAAAGATGGGACATTAACAAAATAAAAAAGAAAAAACAGTAATTTTCTTCTTACCATGACACTGTTGCCAATACAAATTTATAAGTATCAACCATTCACAAATCAAAAACCACCTAAAGTCATTGTTTATTATATTTGAAGAGAAAAATTATACGCTCAGACCGGGACTTGAACCCGGGACCCTTGGTTCTCTAGACCAAGTGCTCTACCAACTGAGCTACCTGAGCAAGTACCGATCTAAACGCAAATCTTTCTCTTCTACCTAGGTAGAAGCATGGCTTCACAGCATTTGGTGGACGGGAATTACAATGTATATAGAGAAAGATTTGCGTTTAGATCGGTACTTGCTCAGGTAGCTCAGTTGGTAGAGCACTTGGTCTAGAGAACCAAGGGTCCCCGGGTTCAAGTCCCGGTCTGAGCGTATAATTTTTCTCTTCAAATATGATTTATCCATCATTGAGATGTACGAAATCAATAATAATAAATTGTTTATTATGTTTAAAAATATTTATTTATCACTGCAAGGGGTATAAAAATCCACTAAATGTCTTTCATCTAAGTTAAAATTGCATTTCTCCACCGCCAAAGAACTAGATTCAGCAAGAAATCATCAACATTGGTTGCACTGACCATGGATTGACAATTTGAAAAATGTTCCAGTTATATGAGAGTAAAAAAACAAATATTATAGACCAAACACTGCATCATGGTCATACAGCTGGCACTTTCTAACATTCATATTTATAATCACATAGTTAAGAACAAAATGAAAGTTGCCATTTATAAATACATTGACAAAGCATCCCAAAAGCAGGACATTTGAGCATCCCAAGAAAACTTTTGGGACATTTTCCAAAAAAAAGGACTGTCCCAGGAAAAACGGGACAAATGGACACCCTACCTTAACCACTCAGCTACGGCGCAGGACATCTAGTGCTATTTAAATTGGCAAGGGTTAGCAACACTAGCTTTGATTATATCAATTAGTTTTTTAAGAAATAATGTTAGATGAGTAGAACTTATAACAAATACCAAAACACTTAAAAAAAACTTGCTGGTTTTGAAAATGAACTTAACATCATTACTATAACTGTTAATTAAAAAAAACTATTATATTCTTTAAATTTTAGAAACTTAATTTGTATTGTAATAGTTCAGGTTTGAACTCGAAATCTTAGATTTGTCGAGTGTGAGAATATTGCTACTTTGTATGGGGTCCTTCCCATGAAATACCATAATTTTAGTTTTGTTAATTGATGTTTCCATATTAAATTTGGCACCTATTTTTTGTAAATTATAAATTGATCGTTGCAAATCATTTTCAGAAAGTGCCAGAAAAAGTAAAATCTGTGTCCAGGATAAAATTTTAGAGAGATCTAATCAATTTAAATATCTTGGACATTATCTCTCTATCTCGGATGAAAAGGATACCCTGAAAAAATTACTAGTTATAATAAAAGTTTGGGAATTATTAATCAAGTTATGAAACCATCCCTTGTACAAAAAAACACCAGATTACGTTTATATAACACTTGGTTAGACCAGTTTTGACCTATGGTAGTGAAGCATGCACACTAAAAAGACAACATGAAAGCAGAAAACGACTTGTGAAATGAGATTCATGCGCAGAACAGCAGGCTACACCAGATGGGATCGGAAAAGGAACACCAATATCTTAAAAGAATTAATGACTACGCCAATTTTGGAATATAGTAAACAGTACCAACTAAATTGGAAACACCATCTTGAAAGAATGAGTTCAAATCGGATCCCCAAAGCTGTTTATAATTATATACCAAGAGGACGAAGATCTCTGGGCCGTCCTATGAAACGCTGGAGGGAAAATTTTCTATAGGATCGTAACAGGCCTTGGCCTAATACTTGAAAGGAAGAAGAAGAAGAAGAAGAGGACATTGCCAGTATATCCAAAACATGAAACAGACAAAGAAAGTAGTATTGTTAATATAATAAATTCACAGAATGTCATATGAAATTTTTAACAAAAAAAAAAAAAAGGAAGATTTTTTGCTCTTGTGCGACTTAACAACCCAATTTCTATGAGAGAATCATGTAATTAACAGACCCTTATACAGAATCTTGTGCTGCCACACTTCAATTATTGTGTCGTTATATATAATCTAAACCACGACTTGTTGCAGAGACTGCACCATGTTCATAATGCATATGTTCGTTTCATTTTCAACATCTACCATTAAGATAGTTCCGAACACTTCAATAATCTTTCTTGGCTCCATCTTGTGACAGGCATAAATTGCACTCACTTTCACTTCTTTTCAAGCTTCTGAATTCCTACACTCATAGTTACCTGATGTCCAGATTTGTGAAGTTATTTTCTTACCACAATATTGACACTAGATCACAAGATAACTATCGGCTAACAATCCCTCTTCATAGCACTTTCTTTTATCCTATTTCTTTCACAGTAGCTTCTGCCTGCTCCTGGAATTCTCCCTCAAAATATCAGGGATTGCTGCACATTTGACATTTTTAAGTCATGCTTATACAATTGCTTGTTAAATAATTAATTTTTCTCTAGAACTGAATATATTCTATGTTAAGATAAATTAAAATGTTTCATATCTCTCCTCATAATCTTCTAAGTAGATCGCGATATCAGGGTCTTGGTGATCCCATCCTCAGTACACTCTTGTAAACTGCTTCCAATCGACATAACATCAGTCGGCAAGAATGTACTGAGGATGGGGTTGCCAAGATCCTGAAATACCTATCTACTTAGAAGATTAATTATGAGGAGAGGTATGAAACATTTTAATTTATCTTAAATTAAACCTCATAGTGATTTATTCTGTGTTATTAATAGTATTTTTTCTCATTTTTTCTATCTTGTACATTTTATGTTTTCATTAATTAAATCTAGAGTAAATCAAGACATATTGTAAATAATAATTGTATTATGGATATACCAAGTAATAGTTTTGTTTATTGTAATTTTAGGCGTAACAGTAATTTTTGTATTTTTTCTAACCTGGTTTAATAGTAGACAAGGCCTTATGGCCTTTTATTATTATTATTATTATTATTATTATTATTATTATCATCATCATTATTATCATTATTATTATTATCATTATTATCATTATTATTATTATTATTATCATCATCATTATTATCATTATTATTATCATCATTATCATTATTATTATTATCATTATTATTATTATTATTATTATTATTATTATTATTATTGTTGTTAAAGTGGGGCTAATATTTTTATGTAATAAAAGATGAGATTGCACTGTTGTTAGTATATATATTATTCAACTGTTTGTGTGTGAAGCCAAGATAAAAGAAAGTCAAAAATCTTACTTCTCATTATACTATTCAACCAAAACAAAACACAGTCATAAGTCTAACTTCTCATTATACTGTGTTGCAATCTTAACTTTTAATTCATACAAGTCCTAGCCCTAATTATAACTATGACAATTGAGACATTATCAGACGTGAAATTTTAATGAATATATACAGCGATTTTCATGGTGTTTGTGTCTGTTGCACGCTGCTTCATGTAGGGCTGGTTCTAATTGGGGTTCTGTCAACAGGCGCACAAAGCTAAGCTAAGCATATTGAAACCTTTCACAGACAGCAGTCTCACTGATACCATCGTTGAGTTTGTGTTCCATCTGCTTATAAAGTTGAGAATGTTATCAGTGCTCTGTATAGTTTTTGTAATGCTTCAACATGATTACATGTTATAAGAAATTATTTTTATTTAGGGTTCCTAACATCAAATATTGCAGGGAAGTTAGGAAACAACTGATTTGAATTTCAATCCAATTATCTTATTTGTTAATGAGTGTTGATAAATAAAATTACTAACTAATGTGATGCAGAGAGTCATCTGAAGATTTTAAACATATTTGAGTAACTTGAAGAAGATTTTCGGGCTGTAGGCTGTGGTCATGAGGCTTGTAGTTCCCCGACGTTTCGCCAGAGACTGTGTCTGGCATCCTCAAGGGTTGTCTTGAGACTGGCAATTCTGTCCACTATCTGTCCTATTTGTACGTTCACCACAATGTGTTCATAAGTTATATCTGCCTTCTGATTGGTCCGCATTAGGGACTTCCATTGCTCCAATGAGATTGCTGTTTGATGGTCCCTAATGCAGACCAATCAGAAGGCAGATATAACTTACGAACACATCGTGGTGAATGTACAAATAGGACAGACAGTGTTCAGAATTGCCAGTCTCAAGACAACCCTTGAGGATGCCAGATGCAGTCTCTGGCGAAACGTCGGGGAACTACAAGCCTCATGACCACGGCCTACAGCCCTAAAATCTTCAAGATCATCATAGCAACTCCGGCCGTGAAAGTCTATGTGAATACATATTTGAGAAAATTGTGTCTATTCTTGATAAAAAGTTTATGCTGATATGTTAGATGAACTTACACCTAAAAAATCCATCCTGCAAATTCCACAGCATGGCAACAGATTAGACAATTGAAATTAAACCATACAATCTATAATAGTAACTGAAAATACAGGAAAGATAATTGGTTGAGAGAAAATTTTCCATTTTACTAGGATTTACATCTTGATTGGATGGTTAGCAGCCATGCAACAGGCACAATGACCAGAAAAATCAATTACATTTTTTGGAAGGATTTTCATTGAACCATTCTTAATGTTGTAGGTCGAGTTTGAATCATCACTGGAACACCCGTTCTTCGTGTTTGGTCAAGGTTGGGCATCTTGCTCTCCAGAACGGACACTTCATTGTTATGGACTAAAGTGTCAACGTTTGCAAGTGGGGGATGTATGTGTTTCTCTAACTCCTCGGACTAAAAACAGTTGCAAGCGATTGGAACCTCCTCGCAAACGTCGCTGGTCAGCTCCTGATCAATTTTGTAATGGTGAAGATGATGATATTAATAATATCACACATATGTCTACTTCCATCCGAAGGACAAAAGAATGAATCAATTTGTTTTTTTATGTGCTATGACATACCTCATATAAATGTTCCTATGCTGAGAGTTGTATACACGTATCTTTGTTACTGTAAGTTGCAACTTTTAGCCTATACTCCTTTATGTTCTTGTTTGCTACCTCGTATGGCACATATTTTTATATTCTTAAAAGAGTTGGTGACATATTGAGTCGAATCATTTGAAAATGTGAGAAGAAAAATGTGACAATCAACCAAGCAAGACTGAAAGATGTGATTGTATATTGCAGTTAGTTATGGAGTCACCAAAACTTGAATGCTTTTTCTATTGTTGCTAGTGTTTAATGTTTATCTATACATAGGACACAGACATAAAGAGAAGCAGGGAGTTACTTCCAATGCCAGTTCAGGAGTCTTAGTTTTACAATGTTGTTCCAATCCATTACCGTTCAGTTTCCACTGTTATCCAAACCTAAATCTAATGAACTTTATTGAAATAGCTAGAAATATATATATATATATATATACATATATACTAATAAATATCCTCAACTCGTGTCCAACTCAGGGTCAGGTCGAGGAATGAGATGAAATGAAGGCCCTATATTTATAGAGGTCTATAAGCTACAAGGGTGCCGGTTGACCATCCCTGAACCACTGTCACAGGGGCAGATGAATGAAATGAAACAAAATGGATGAGATGAGTATGGAGAAATGATGGAATGAAATTTGTGGCAGGGGAAAACAGGAGAGACCCCGAGAAAAACCTGCCTGAGCTCCGTTTCGTCCACCACAAAATCCACATGGAGTGACCAAGACTCGATCTCGGGACCCCAACGGTGAGAGGCAAGTGTCTAACTGCTTGCACCATGGAGCCGCCACACTATTAACTAATAAAAATAAAATAAAGTACATTTCAGAATATATTTAAAGCAATATGGAACAATGATTTAGGTCAATTCTGACATATTTAATTGAATCATAAATGTATAAATTGGTGGACTATTGGTTATGTTTCTTGCCTCTGGTCCTGAGGGTTGCAGGTTCGAACCCAGCTGGGGTCAATGGATTTTTGTAAGATGGAAAAATCCAAGGAGTAAATCCTCCGGGAGGGGCTTTAACCCATGCGTCCCGAGTCTGAAGATTTTCAGGTTCATAAAAGAACTGCAAGCCTGAATAAAAAGGTCTCTGTGCAAAATTTACTGACCTTCTCATCCTAGTAATACCTTAGTTGTCTACTAGATGTCTCATTGGGTCGGTATGTTGATTGCATACATGACACTCTTGGAAAATAAGCACAACTAAATTATGCATAGTTAAATATTGGAAATAAAGTTATGAGGTTCTTATTCATGAATGAACGAGTAATTTTTTTATATTTTACCTCATAGTTTGGGAGAAGATATACATTCAGAAGAACAAATTTAGATTCATGAATTTTGAAATTCCTGATGAACAGGACCTTATCTTAAAGTTGATCAAATCAACACCAGATGGCAATGTTATAGATGGAGATTCCATCGAAAATCCGGTAGTGATAATGTTGGTTGAAATTGGGAGGGATGTTTTTTCTTGAAAACTGCAGTTCCCGTGTTTAAGAAAAGATAATAAATAACTCTTTCATTCATAACTAAATTAACTTAGTCTGGAGAAGCTAAGGCTCAACATTGAACTGTTACACCACACACACACACACATATATATATATATATATATATATATATATATATTTATATGTTATAATTAAATTTTTTTGACATTGAGCAATGGAAGCATAATATGACATGATAAGAAAAATAAATGCCTGGATGGAATTTGAACCCAGACCTCTGGGTTGGTACATTTATTTTTCTTATCATGTCATATAAACTTGCATTGCTCAATGTCAAAAAATGTAATTATAACATCAATAAAGCATCGCTGCTATAAAGTAAAAACATTCTCTTTAATTTGCTTGCTTGTTATAGCTGGCTACCAGATGGCAGTGAAGACCAAGTTCTCGCTACATCTAGAAATAATGGAGAATATAATACATATATAAGAAACATAAATGTTTGTATTGGATTTGTCCGGTGGTGTAATGGATAGCACGCTGGGGTACCAACCCAGAGGTACAGGTTCAAATCCCGTCCAGGCATTTATTTTTCTTATCATGTCATAGAGAGAGAGAGAGAGAGAGAGAGAGACCACAGGGAAAAAATGTGCTTTGCCCATTTTAAACAGATTTCAGATATGAGTGCAATCGTTTTCCAATTTAAAGGGTCTTTAGAATGAGCCATATTGTAAGAAAAGATCATACTTAATTTAGCCATTATAAATAGATGTTTATTTTATGTACAATGAAAGAACATGCAAACTGGGAAGGAATGTGCTCTGTCCTATAAAATTAATAATTTTAAGAACAAAATTTTCAAGCATCATGCCAATAATGCATTTATTTGCTGCATTTACATTGTTGTAGAGTAATTACTACCATCATTATTGCATGGCTTTGATAAAACATACCATATTTACGCGTGTATAGGCCACATCCAAGGTTTGCAATAATAAAATGGGGAAAAAATATCTGTCTTATATTTTCGCTAAGAAGCAGTAGGCCTACACCATTTTTAAATCTGGCAATGTTGTAAATTCCAAAGCTTCTGTTGTCAGCTATGTAACGATACATTCGGGCTGTGGCTCAATCATTAACACAAGTGTAAAAGGGATGGTCAATTGATAGGTACGGTATTCATAGTCATTCCCGTTCACTGTGTGTAAACATGGGTCAGTGCAGAGCAAGTTATACCTCCAAATTCAAGCTACAAGTGGTGCGCTATACAGCAGAAACAGAAATAGGACAACAGGAAGAAAGTGTGATGGTGGATCTAAACAAAACATGCACTTGAAAGCACATCACAACATCGACAATCTTTCTGCAGAAAGAAAGTGAAATATCCACAGTTAGGAAGAGCTCTCCTGGATTATGTATGGAAACAAGGGCAGACGGATCCTGTATCCTTCAAAATTATATAGTTTCTCCTTATACATATCGGGAAGTTTCTGTGCCATTGATATATGCCACCAAATTACAAAATCTTGAGTGTCATAAATCGCCTTGCCCAGCCATAACGTGCCTTAAATTTATTGCATGGGATTCCATATTCTTGGCTATCTTAAGGGCTTCAAACTTGTAATTAATTAAATAAAATTGTTCTAAAATAAAGCACACTTTTTAGTTATTTCGCGTATAAGCCCACCCTAATTTCAAACTTACATTTTAGGTAAAAAAGTGCGGCCTATACACTCGTAAATATGGTAATTTATTTTCAGTTTAACTTGTGTTGTTTGCTGGGGAAAGTTATGTAAATAGTGTAGTATTCAGATAATATTCAAAACAAGGTTTGCAGGGAATTAAGACATTTTTTATATTTTATAGCATATCATACTATAGAAGTGTGTTATGGCAAGCTCTTCAGATAATGAAGATATTCAACTTCTACTTCTAATAGCAGCAAGAAGAGGAAGAAGAGAGGTAGAATGAAAACACAGTCCATGTTAGCACTGTTAGCACTTTCAAAAGTTAGAATTAAACTCTTTGATATTGATGACATTCTAGGAGATCATCAATGTGCATTTAGAAGAAACAGGTCTGCAACAGATCAGTTTTTTAGTATAAGACAGATTTTAGAAAAGAAATGGGAATATATTGGTACTGTACATCAACTATACGTAGATTTCAAAAAGCATATTATTCAATTAAGAGGGAGAAGTTATATAGTATCCTGCTGGAGTTCGGAATTCCTAAAAAGTTAGTTAGACTTATACGAATGTGTCTAAATGGTACAAAGAGTAGGGTGCGTGTAGGCAAACAGTTTTCAGACACTTTTGAAATCCAGAATGGGTTGAAGCAAGGAGATGCACTATCTCCTCTACTATTTAATTTTGTACTAGAGCATGCCATTAAATCTTTAGAGAATGAGGAAGGCTTACACCTCAATGGTATCAATAAGCTGTTAGTTTATGCTGATGATGTAGTATTGTTGGCCGATAGCGAGGAGATACTAAAGGACAATACGCACACACTATTGAGTAAAACTAAGAAATTAGGACTGGAAGTAAATATCAATAAAACTAAATATATGGTCACACGTAGAAATTCATTATATAATGGAAATGGACAGCTAATGACAAATGAGGGTAGTTTTGAAAAAGTGGCTGAATTCAAATACCTAGGAACAATAATCACAAATAGGAATGAGATGCACAAAGAAATTAAACATAGGCTAAATTCTGGAAATGAGTGTTATTATGCATTGCAGAGACTCTTGATGTCCCAACTCCTTTCAAAAAACGTTAAACTGAAAATATATAAAACTATTATTCTACCAGTTATATTATATGGGTGCGAAACATGGACTCTTACTTTAAGGGAGGAAAGGAGATTACAGGTATTTGAGAATAAAGTACTTAGGAAAATTTTTGGAGCAAAGAGAGATGAACAGACAGGTGAATGGAGAAGACTACATAACAATGAACTACATGGTCTTTATAGGAAGCCAGATATAATAAGAACAGTTGAGTCTCGTAGACTGTGATGGGCAGGACATGTTGCACGTATGGGGAAGGAAAGACGTGCATGGAAGCTTCTTGTAGGAAAGCCAGAGGGAAAATGCCCAGTTGGTAAACCAAGAATAAGATGGGAGAATAACATTAACTATGATTTGAGGGAAGTATATTATACAGGGAATGATTGGAAAGCTTTGGCTCAGGATAGGGATGTAAGGAGAGCTTATGTCCGCGTGGCCATGAACCTGCGGGTTCAGTAGTGCCAGTGAGTAAGTAAGTAAGATATTTAATTAAAACAAAACATAATACCGAACAAGATACAACAATGCATTGATAGTAGTGTAAATGTTGTAAACTATGGTAACTTAATAATATATATTGTAGCATTCCAATATTATACGAAGTGCTTCAACGTTTTTAAATGCTGACACTATTAGCTGTTTTCCCAAGGCTTACATGGAATGAGACCTTGAGAATTAGTTGCATAGGCACATTCAAGCTGATCGGTAGTACATCATACTGCATTTCTAGCCGAGTAGCAGGCTCCCAATGTTACTATGTGGTTGCCGAGTAGCAGGCTGCCCAATGTTACTCTCTGTGGTTGCCGAGTAGCAGGCTGCCAATGTTACTCTGTGGTTGCCGAGTAGCAGGTGCCCAATGTTACTCTGTGGTTGCCGAGTAGCAGGCTGCCCAATGTTACTCTATGGTTGCCGAGTAGCAGGCTGCCCAATGTTACTCTGTGGTTGCCGAGTAGCAGGCTGCCCAATGTTACTCTATGGTTGCCAAGTAGCAGGCTGCCCAATGTTACTCTGTGGTTGCCGAGTAGCAGGCTGCCCAATGTTACTCTGTGGTTGCCGAGTAGCAGGCTGCCCAATGTTACTCTGTGGTTGCCAAGTAGCAGGCTGCCCAATGTTACTCTGTGGTTGCCGAGTAGCAGGGTGCCCAATGTTACTATATGGTTGCCGAGTAGCAGGCTGCCCAATTTTACTCTGTGGCTGCCGAGTAGATCTGGGCCCAATGTATACTCTCTTGTAGGTGGTTGCCCGAGTAGCAGGCTGCCCAATGTTAGCTCTGTGTTTGCCGAGTATGCAAGGGCTGCTCTCAATGTTTTACTCTGTGGGTTGCCGATTAGCAGGGCTGCCCAATGTTACTACTCTGTGTTTGCCGAGTAGCAGGCTGCCCAATTTTACTCTGTGGTTGCGCCGATTAGCAAGCTTGCCCAATGTTACTCTGTGGTTGCCGAGGTACAGCAGGCTGGCCGCCCATTTTACTACTGTGGTTGCCTGAGTAGCACAAGGCTGTGGCCCAATTTTACTCTGTGGTTGCCGAGTAGCAGGCTGCCCAATGTTACTCTGTGGTTGCCGAGTAGCAGGCTGCCCAATGTTACTCTGTGGTTGCCAAGTAGCAGGCTGCCCAATGTTACTCTATGATTGCCGAGTAGCAGGCTGCCCAATGTTACTCTGTGGTTGCCGAGTAGCAGGCTGCCCAATGTTACTCTATGGTTGCCGAGTAGCAGGCTGCCCAATGTTACTCTGTGTGGTTGCCGAGTAGCAGGCTGCCCAATGTTACTCTGTGGTTGCCGAGTAGCAGGCTGCCCAATGTTACTCTGTGGTTGCCGAGTAGCAGGCTGCTCAATGTTTACTCTGTGGTTGCCGAGTAGCAGGCTGCCCAATGTTACTCTGTGGTTGCCGAGTAGCAGGCTGCCCAATGTTACTCTGTGGTTGCCGAGTAGCAGGCTGCCCAATGTTACTCTGTGGTTGCCGAGTAGCAGGCTGCCCAATGTTACTCTGTGGTTGCCGAGTAGCAGGCTGCCCAATGTTACTCTGTGGTTGCCGAGTAGCAGGCTGCCCAATGTTACTCTGTGGTTGCCGAGTAGCAGGCTGCCCAATGTTACTCTGTGGTTGCCGAGTAGCAGGCTGCCCAATGTTTACTCTGTGGTTGCCGAGTAGCAGGCTGCCCAATGTTACTCTGTGGTTGCCAAGTAGCAGGCTGCCCAATGTTACTCTATGATTGCCGAGTAGCAGGCTGCCCAATGTTACTCTGTGGTTGCCGAGTAGCAGGCTGCCCAATGTTACTCTGTGGTTGCCGAGTAGCAGGCTGCCCAATGTTACTCTATGGTTGCCGAGTAGCAGGCTGCCCAATGTTACTCTGTGGTTGCCGAGTAGCAGGCTGCCCAATGTTACTCTGTGGTTGCGCGAGTAGCAGGCTGCCCAATGTTACTCTGTGGTTTGCCGAGTAGCAGGCTGCCCAATGTTACTCTGTGGTTGCCGAGTAGCAGGCTGCCCAATGTTACTCTGTGGTTGCCAAGTAGCAGGCTGCCCAATGTTACTCTGTGGTTGCCGAGTAGCAGGCTGCCCAATGTTACTCTGTGGTTGCCGAGTAGCAGGCTGCCCAATGTTACTCTGTGGTTGCCGAGTAGCAGGCTGCCCAATGTTACTCTGTGGTTGCCGAGTAGCAGGCTGCCCAATGTTACTCTGTGGTTGCCGAGTAGCAGGCTGCCCAATGTTACTCTGTGGTTGCCGAGTAGCAGGCTGCCCAATGTTACTCTGTGGTTGCCGAGTAGCAGGCTGCCCAATGTTACTCTGTGGTTGCCCTGATAGCACTCCAGAAACAGCTGACAGCAAGATTTTAGTTGCTTCGAATAAGTCCTGCATAGAGTTGACTGTATAGAGCTTCTGAGCATATCAAATACATTAATAAAACTACTAAATAAATATTATCTTAGGAGATGAATGTACTTGAGTTACTGAAGATTTGTTAAGTCATCCCTTTTCCTGCCGAAGCTTTGTTGAGAAGATAAACCAACTCCTAATTTAAATAGCGTTATAGGTCAAACAGAAACAAAAATGCATAGTTTAAGGACATGAAGGTTGGTATGAACACGACATATGGCTGCAGGAAGTCATGTTCCCTTTACTGTTGGCCCTGTCTTGTATTTTCAACGGAGGAAAATGTTTGGACAACAAAGGGGGGTTTCTGATGTAAATAGTTTTCATGTGCTGAAAAAGTCATGAACTATCTGAAGCCCATGTTAACTATAAAATAGTGCTACATAAGTTTGAAAACACTAGAATTGAAGAGTCCTGAAGCTGGGCTTTCAAAATTAATACGGATAAGCATAACAAAAACGTTAAAGCAAACAGGTGCATTGTTAGCTGCCTGATAGAAGTTGTGTTCTTCTTGGCCGACAAGAGCTGCCATTTAGAAAACTCCGAATTTAACAAAAGAAATAGGACCTAATTACATTGAATTGTTGCCATGTAGACGAGAAATTAAGAAACAATTTGGAAATTGAAGACCTTGGCGCAAAAAGGGGATAACTCACATATTTGCTTTTTTTCAGGAGAGAGAAAAAAACTTTAAAAATTCAGAATAAGAGATAATATTGTGGTGTTTACATATGCTGTTTGGGATGTAAAGCAACATATTCAGTCACATTTATAACAATGTATGTTCATTTATTCTCAAGTAAAACAACAATATGTGATATGGAGTTATTCCATTTTTGCTCCTAACTTCAAGAAAGCAGTATATTATTATATGAAATTCTCTACTTACTGATATATCATTGACGGATTTGCATAATACAACAGTGGTGTGCATTCAACCCCAGCAGTGTAATTAGTATATTAATAATTTTGGATTAAAATAAAATAACATTTGCCAAATTTCATTCAAATCAATTATTTGAGAACATCAAAATTCAAAATTTCTGCTGTATTCTGTGATTTCACATTATCTCCATAGAGGAACATAAATTGTGTTTACTGTATGTTATCCCCACCAACACCAGCTATTTCGCTGCAGATGAATTAGCGATAACCTACTAATTGAAACTACCTGCTAAGTCCAGTGATAACCCACACTAGATCAGCGATAACCCGCTAGATGAAGGTTGTGTCTTATTCCTTTTACTTTTTATTCAACACCAGCTAGCTGAACCCAGAAACGTCACAACTCGAAGTATGCACAAGGTCGAATGACGTTTCGACTTATTGATTCATGAAACATTCATGATTGGGAATGTGCCAATTCCTCAATAATAATTTTTTTAGAAATAACATATTTAATTTATTTTTACAAAATACAAAAAAAAATAAAATTATGCGGTATGTTTTGTCAGTTATAGCAACCTGTTAATTTAAGAAGCTTTATTTATATTATATATCTGAATAACAACAATTGAATTATTATGAACTTGTATATATGTAACTTGCACGCCGTAGCGTAGTGGTTAAGGCACTGAGCTACAAGCCGGAGGGTCGAGGGTTCAGGTCCCGTTGGGGTCAGGATTTTTAAACTGGCCCAAACCCTCTGGCGGCACTATGGCCCTGGGGTCGACTCAGCCTCTAACGGAAATGAGTACCAGACGCTTGTTCTGGGGGTAAAGGCGACCGTCACGCAGGACTGACAACCCGGCTGACATAAAGTGCCGATTGTCTAGAAAAAGTGGGAGCCTTAACCTCCTACTACCCCAAGGGCCTCCGGGCCTGTTGTGGGATCACTTTACTTTATATATGTAACTTGTGGAAAGCAACAGTTGAATTTAATATCAGCACTGAGTTTGCTCAAATGTGTTATTAATACGTTTTAAAGTGTTATTGATAAATGTGATTTGTCAATTTAGTAAAAATGAATACGACTATAATATGTAATTCACGTAGTAGATAATTTTCGTGCAGACTTTTCAATGAGAAAAGTGACCTTGTGTACAACAAGGTAGGCCAACTCCAGATTTATCAGATCTAACAAAAAAAACAAGGCAGTAAGTTTTTATATAAGTAATATTTTCTTCATACACCTGGGGTAATTGCTCTGACCACTGCATGCTACTGTAATACAATGCATATATAGTATAAAGATGCATATATAATATAAAAATGCATGTAGTATCTTTAAAAAATGACATTCAGTCAATCTTGTAAGTTTCCATTCTCAGAAACAGAATCATTACTTTCTCGACTTAGGCTTGTATCTATGAACGCATTAGACCGTAAAAGTCGTTCTCTGCCTGTACTCTGCTGAGAAAGTTGCAACCAAAAACGTTTTTGTGTACTCAAAAATCTGTTTATGCGATAATAATTGTCGAAATTTCTAAGCTACCTGGCGAGGTGACTTAGCAGAGAAATGAATCATGAACAACCCGATGGGAATTGATGTACTTTGAAACCTTGCTGCTTTATCCAAGATGTCGGACCTTGAAGACTTCAATCATGTTTTCGGTTTATGCGGAGAAGAGGAATTTAATAGAGTCTATCAAAGAATTCAACTGGAAGAACAGGAGAATCGGCGTAATATCGTGCAATGCAGATGTCGTCGTATACAGTTTTATTTGCAGGACGCAAGCGTAAATGCATTCCTCTAGCAGACGAAAATAACGGAAGTGGTTTTATCGCTGAGAATTCTGGGTAATTTCTTGCCATTATTATGAAAAACGACTACTTTCATGCATGACCAGTTAGTGGGTCGCTAATTCGATCTTTGCACTTGCTCACGGAAAGTCAGCTCACCAGTGATTGGAAGTAATTTGAGTAGAGACTAATATATTTGCATGCAACCCTTAAAGCTGAAACTGATTTCAGAGATTCATAGTACCACATGTGACACTGTGATGCAAGCTTCATTGTGTCCTTCAGTTTTACATATTTATAGGAAGTCTCGCTTCATATGCTGGAAGGGCAGTGAGTGTAACCAGTTGCATACATTTCATTAAATTAATCTATGATGTTTACAGCACTGCAAAAGTCTGATGAATGTGAATAGTAGAAAATATGATAACTTCACACATTAAATTTGTCATTCTTATTGCCCTCGGTTTCTTGAGAAACAATAGTCAAATGGTTAACAAAGTTTCATATATGATTTAATGTTGATTTGTTCTTGAACATGTTTTGATATAATCTTCTACATCATCTTCAGCTTGTCCAGACTGATGAGTTTTATGTTTTGAACCCTGGATGTCGATATCAGCTCCCTCTTCCAGCTGGCCGAAGAACCTCCAAACTAGGTCACGTTTAGCATGAATTTAAAAATTCATAACTCTTTTTGTTCTTCTAAATGTAAATTTTTTCCCAAATGCCGAGTTACTTTGTATTTTCTAACTGTTTTAATAATTTAGTGTTTGAATTTACATTGTGTTTTTCGGCCTAAACATGAGCAGCAACTGCAGATTTTTTTAAAAAGAACATCAAAATATTACTTCCTAAAATAAACCATTTCATACATGATCCTGTTTAATCTTTTCTGGAATGGCATTGGCTCTGTGACTGTTTTTTCCTTGGCCATTCATTGGGTGCATTACATTAGTTGCAATATGGGATGCAATTCTTTCAACTCTTCTTTTCCTAACACCAAGTAGGGAACAGAATACCATTTTCCAGAGTTCAAATTTGTTTGAGCCTTCTCTAACCTAGAAGATATTAAACTTTACTTAGAGTTTACATTAGGTGAGCTATTATGTGAATATTGTTAATAAGTTTAAAATCATCATCATCATCATCATAGTACATTCACGGACGTAGGCCATTTGTTGACCTATTTCGGCCTCAAGAGAAACATCCAAAAGTTCTTCTTCTTCTTCTACTACAAGGTTTAGGCTATGCAGCCTGTTCCGGTGAAGTTAAAAGTGGAGTCCATCTTCTACGTGGTCGGCCAACATCTCTTGTTCCTCTGGGATTATACAGGAATGTTCTTTTTGGTATTCTTTCGTTGTTCATTCTCCTTAAATGTTCTGTCCCTTTCTTATTATTTTCGCTGATTTTATCTTCAATTTTATATATATTTAATTCTTCTTGTATAGTTTCATTTCTTATTCTATCCGCTCTTGTGCATCCTTTCACATTACGTAAAAACACCATTTCCTCAGTCTGTATCCCTTGATTTCATTATCCAATTTTCACTTCCATACAACAACAAAGGAACAGCCATTGTTTTATATAATTTAAGTTTCGTATCTTTCCTTGTTTTCCGACCTAAGCTTCTTTTTATGGTTCCACAAATAGCCTGAAATTGATTTACTTTATTTTCTATATCTTTATTTTCTCTATAAGTTATATCACATCCTAAATATTGGAAATGTGATACTTGTTCTATTATTTTGTTATCCAGTACAATTTTTGATCTAATTCCATATTTACCAATAAATGCCATTACTTTTGACTTCTTCATTGATATTTTACAATTAACATCCAAAAGTTTAAAATAAAAATATGCTAACCACCTACTCCAATATAATCACTGTTTTGATCCAAATTTTAAAGTTTTACATGTTTGTGACAAAGGAAAGAAGTTGGACCTTTTAGAAGCTGTAGAAATAAATTAATTGAAAAGTAGTAATAAACTGTTAAATTCCCAACTATATTTGAATGAATCACCTCTGTTAAATTTATAATACAGATTATAAAAAAAACTGTTGCGTAGATACAGGATACAGTTGTGATGTACTATAATAACACAATTCATTAATTTATTAACATGTCTGAAGAAGGTACAGTATACCGAAACAGCTGGTAACTAAATTATATCTTAATAAATATGAAAATCAAATAAAACTGTATGTTTTATTCTTATTTAATTAAATAAAAATTTATACTTACTTTGTACTTATAACAGAAAGAACGAGGGGTCTTATTTCCAAATGTTGTCCTGTGTCAAGCTACAGATAGCACAGTAATCAGTCCGCTGAGATAAGAGTTTTGGTTCTGTTCATGTGATTGTTTATTGAAGGATTAAAAAAAAAGAATCATTTCTATTAATATTTAATATTAGGAAGTTATATTTTGAGGTTATTTTAATTATATTATTTTTGGTCTGGACATCTTACCTCAATATTAATGTTGATTTGTTCTTGGACATGTTTCAAAACAATTCTGTTTTATCGTCAGCTTTCCCAGACTGGTTTTATTTATGTTGCATTATGTTGCACCACCTGGATGTCGATGTCAGCTCCATCCTGTGGTTGGCCAAAGAACCTCCAAACAAGGTCACCCTCCATCGGAATATCAAAATTCATAACTCTGTTTCTGTTTTTCTGAATATAAATTTTTTCCCAAATAGTCAGCTCTTTTGTATTTTCTAACTGTTTTAATAATTTAGTGTCTGAATTTATATTATGTTTTTCAGACCAAACATGAGCAGCAACTGCAGATTTTTCAATTTCTCCATTTTTAATATTTCTTATGTGTTCTTTGGTTCTAATTTTTAGGTTTCTTTTTGTTTTCCCTATATACATCTTTTCACAACCCATGCATTCAATTTGATATATTCCTGACTTTTTATTTTTATCAGTTTTTTTCATTTTTGTTGGTTTTTATTAGTTTTATTTAAACTGTAGTTATTTTTTGGTGCTAATTTAATATTAAACTTGTCAAATATATTTTGAAATGTACTATGTACCCAGGGGTGATATGTGAATTTCCTATATTTTTTCATAGGTGATTCTTCTTTTTCAAGATTACTTCTGTTTATCATTTTTTGTTTTTTTATACTTTTCTATCCTTTTATGTACAATTTTTTCATCAAACCCATTTTCTCTTGCTACTTTGATTATGTGTTTTTTCTCATGTTTGAAATCTTCTTTGTTTAAGGGTAAGTTTACCAATCTATGAGTTAAACTATTAAATGCTGCTAATTTATGTCCAATTGGATTCATTTCTATTTTTCAGACAAAATATTAAGGCAGTTCTTTTACATCTACAGTTTCCATGTGCATGCTTCAATTTCGCTATATTTCGTTTCCAACCTTTTGTGTTTCTCTTCCTCTTCTTATCTATCTGTTTATTGTCACATTTGTCTTGTCCTGAGTCACAGTCTCCCATATCACAAGTTTATATTCACTGCCTGATTCCTGTAAGTCAATACAGTGTCACTTCTTTGCACCATTTCTATCAGCTGAGAGGAAAGTTAGGTTCTAAACTCTACCAATAGTCACATTGTAGCCGTATTGCTTACTCACATCAGTATGTGCTGCTTCCTCCAGGATATAATTCAAACTATATTCAGTGCCTAAATGGGACAACTCTGAAACTTACACCGAAGTAATATGAGGGATACAATTCTAAAGCTTATAGAAGCAATAAGTAAAGAAGTAGATATTCTATTTTTGCACCAAAAAAATGCAGGGTTTTTTTTTTTACTTTACAACTCAACAATAAAGTGTTATTCGAAAAAAGTGAACGTATCCCCATTTTGCACCAAGGTCTTCAGTTTCTACTGTGTTCATTAACACATCACATGATGTTCAAAATGACTTAATATGTTCTATATCTGCTATTTTATTCAATAAAATGAAACAAGAGATCTCACTCTTAGTATCTCTAATAGAAGACGTATAGAGGTCACTTATAAGCTCTAGAAACCAGCTAGAAGTGGAGACAAATATCTGTTTTAAAATTATGCATTTGTATATTTAATTAGCTATTAACTCATCAGCGTGGAATGATGTGCAGTGCCTGCATAAAATAAACACTACTTCTCTGCGGAGTGCTGATCGAGCATGTTCGACATGCACCAGGTTTGTTTTATTATGATTCTTAATGAAAATATACCAAGAAAACAGGCTTTATGAACTGCCATCTCATAGAGGAGATATTAAAACTTCCTTTAACATAGAATATATATTTAAATGCTCCCACACTGAGGGGTTAATATTTCCAATTATACCTTTTCATTTCCTAAGCCCTATACCTATAGTACCAGTAGTTCATTATATTTTGATAATCCTAACTTTGCATGTCATTCTTTTTAAAGTTTATTCACTTATTAGAAGTAGTATAATAAATACAATATTATATTTAATTTTAGGAAGTTATATTTTGAGGTTATTTTAATTATATTATTTTTTGGTCTGGACATCTTACCTCAATATTAATGTTGATTTGTTCTTGGACATGAAAAGTATAAAAAACAAAGAATGATAAACAGAAGTAATCTTGAAAAAGAAGAACCACCTATGAAAAAATATAGGAAATTCACATATCACCCCTGGGTACATAATAAATTTCAAAATATATTTGAGAAGTTTAATATTAAATTAGCACCAAAAATAACTACAGTTTAAATAAACTAATAAAAACCAACAAAAATGAAAAAACTGATAAAAATAAAAGTCAGGAATATATCAAATTGAATGCATGGGTTGTGAAAAGATATATATAGGGAAAACAAAAAGAAACCTAAAAATTAGAACCAAAGAACACATAAGAAATATTAAAAATGGAGAAATAGAAAAATCTGCAGTTGCTGCTCATGTTTGGTCTGAAAAACATAATATAAATTCAGACACTAAATTATTAAAACAGTTAGAAAATACAAAAGAGCTGACTATTTGGGAAAAAATTTATATTCAGAAGAACAGAAACAGAGTTATGAATTTTGATATTCCAATGGAGGGTGACCTTGTTTGGAGGTTCTTTGGCCAACCACAGGATGGAGCTGACATCGACATCCAGGTGGTGCAACATAATGCAACATAAATAAAACCAGTCTGGGAAAGCTGACGATAAAACAGAATTGTTTTGAAACATGTCCAAGAACAAATCAACATTAATATTGAGGTAAGATGTCCAGACCAAAAATAATATAATTTAAATACAATATTATATCCATATTATCATCATCATCATGAACAAATTCGTTTTAGGCCATGTGGCCTGTACGGTAAACCTAGCGAAGATGGTCTTGATCTTTCCACCGATGTTTTGGTCTTCCTTGGTCCCTATGTCCAGTTGGGTATATTGGAATGCCAATTTTGGAAGTCTATTTCTTGCCATTCTCCTCAGATGATTTTTCCATTCTTGTTGGTATCTTTGTATATCTTCATTTAAACTTGTTACTCCAAGTTTTTCCTCTGATAATAGTGTTCCTTTGGTGATCCAGTCTATTAACTCCTAACAATGATCGTAAGAAGCGCATTTGACTTACTTGAAGTTTATGAGAGTTTCTTTTATTTAAAATCCAAATTTCACTTCCGTATTTTAGAGCAGCTTTTGATGTGATGTTATGTAATCTTAGTTTTGTCTCTGTCCTCATCTGTTTACCAAAATGTCTTCATATTACCCCATTCATTTTATTATATTTTTGTAATTTTGAATCAATGTCACTCTTATACTCTGCAAATACACTTCCTAAGTAAGAGAAATCTGACACTTGTTCTATAATTTTTCCATCAATCTCAATTTTCACCCGTTGTATGTTTTATCCACACATTGCCATTGTTTTGGATTTTGAAGTGGAAATTTTCATATTACTGTAAATAAAACAATAGTTAACACTTGTCGAAATTCCATGCTCCGCCACTGAATGAACACTGAATTAAGGAATTGAAAGTCCAATCTCATGAAGTGGGTGAAGATTGTCAGTGTAAATTTTTTTAATGTTTTAAAAAGTTGACAGAAAAGGAAAGATTGAATAATATAAACCTGTTTAATATGATGGAGGACTGGAATGAGCAAGCATCGCATTCAAGTAGTTTAATATCATTGACACCTGTAATTCATAGAAGATCAAGAAAAGTAGAGGATAAGGCTCAATTTCAAGATTGCAATATACAATTATTGAGTAAGGCTGAACAGAGAAAATAAATGGTTGAAATTCTTCTTCTTCATTACGTGTATCCAGCCTTAGCTGATGATGCGGAATTTAAGTTTGCATAAAAACTTTCATCAATCTTCATGGCATTTCAAGGCAACGGTTGATGACAATATTAACAGGCTAATAACATTGGTCAACATGATTTTTGTCTCACGAGTACCAATAGTTGTCATATTTAAAGAGAAAAATTATACGCTCAGACCAGGACTTGAACCTGGGACCCTTGGTTTTCTAGTCCAAGTGCTCTACCATTTGAGCTACCTGAGCAAGTTGAAACCAATAGTTGTACTTAATGCACTTTTTTTATCATGTTTTAAAATACGTATTCGTAATTTCTCCATCACTCACAGTTTTTTTTTTAAATTTCAATTTCAATTAATGGATTTAAATAATTATTCTTTAATAGACCTACATTTCTTCCCGGAAAATCTTGGTGCAGTGAGCGATGAGCACGGGGAACACTTTTGTCAGGAGATTTCAGCTCTGGAAAAGAGATATCAAGGCAAATGGAATCCTAATATGCTGGCCGATTATTATTGGACCATCAAGAGGGATCCTCCACAGGTGAAATATAGCTGAAAATTGTCATTTCTTACTTTCTAGGTTAGTCCGAATGTTCGAATATTGTGTGGTTATGAATGTAGAAAATATTAGTGTTTGAAATAATAATAAATGCCTGTCTCTCGGAAACCTTGCATGATGGAGAAAAACCGATATCATATTTGAATTTAGGAGAAAATATACTATCAGAATTACATATTTTTCTTTCTGAGACAAAAAATAGTTTCTTTTTTGTTGTTCAGTGTAACGTGATGTTTACATTGAAACCACCTCTGGAAACTGAATGATGAGAAAGCTAATGATATATTTGATCATATTAATTCCTTCAAAGGTTGGTCAAGCCATTACGGTAATAGCAAGAAAACAGCTAGTAGGATTTATCATCAGGGGACTTGTCTATTAAGAGAATGTATGAAATATACACTGAAAAGTATCTAAGCCTCCCAGTTTCATATGAAAGATACCGATCTATCTTCAATAATTCAACATGTCATTTAGTTACCTTCGTTGTGATACATGCTCAACATATGATAAGTTTCATGCTGAAATGAAGAATCTGAATGCTAAGTTATCTGATACATAATGCGATAGTGTTAAGGGAGATATTACGCAGCAAACTTACAAACTAGATGTAGAGATTAAAGTACACATACTCAATGCAAAAATATCAAAATTTATAAGGCTTTTTAGGGTTAATAAATTCTATCTTCAAGCTACAGTTAGTCCAAAAACATTCAAAACTAAAAGTGTATAAAACATTGGCTCTTCCAACTCTTTTGTATGGTAGCGAAGTATGGACATTGAAACAGAAGGATTTACTGAAATGAAATACCTTTGGAGGACTGCAGGATACACACTACTAGATCACAAAAAAAAAAAAAATGAAGATATCTTAGAAGAATTACACATGGAATCTTTAGAAAACAAAATTTCTGATTATAAGTAAAGATGGATGCAACATGTTCATTGAATGGAAGATCACAGAATACCCAAACAAATGTTAAGATATCAACCTGCAGGAAGAAGAAGACCAGGATGTCCATTCAAAAGACTTTTGGATGGTGTTTCTCTTGAGGCTGAAACTTACTTACTTACTTACTTACTCACTGGCAGTATCGAACCCGTAGGTTCATGGCCGCGCGGACATAAGCCCTCCATACATCCCTATCCTGAGCTAATGTTTTCCAATCATTCCCTGTATAATCTACTTCCCTCAAATCATAGTTAATGTTATTCTCCCCACCTCATTCTTGGTCTACCAACTGGGCGTATTCCCTCTGGCTTTCCTACAAGAAAGCTTCCATGCAAGTCTTTCATTCCCCATACGTGCAACATGTTCTGCCCATCGCAGTCTACGAGACTTAACTGTTCTTATTATATCTGGCTTCCTATAAAGACCATGTAGTTCATTGTTATGTAGTCTTCTCCATTCACCTGTCTGTTCATCTGTCTTTGGTCCAAAAATTTTCCTAAGAACTTTATTCTCAAATACTCGCAATCTCATTTCCTCCCTTAAAGTAAGAGTTCATGTTTTGCACCCATATAATATAACTGGTAGAGTAATAGTTTTATATATTTTCAGTTTAACGTTTTTTGAAAGGAGTTGGGACATCAAGAGTCTCTGCAATGCATAATAACACGCATTTCCAGAATTGAGCCTATGTTTAATTTCTTTGTGCATCTCATTCCTATTTGTGATCATTGTTCCTAGGTATTTGAACTTGAGGCTGAAACAGATCAACAAATGGCCTAAATTCATGAATGGACTATGATGATACTCAATGCTGATACTTTTTATTCAAGGACGAAATCTGTTTGACACAGAGGTCGTAAATTAGTAGAAGTTGAAGCAATTTGTATGTATTTCCAAGAAAACTCAGTCTGCATAATATTAGTACAAATGTTGATTACTACCGACGTCAGTTGTCCTACTGCAGCTTCAATATTCATCAGCTGTCTAATAGTCAATCTGTATGTTTTACAGATACAGAAGATACTGAGTTAATGAAGTTACTTCCTTTTCTACATCACTTTATAATAGAAATTTTGGATAAGAGAGTCAAACATTTTGAAATATTTTGTAACACTTGTAGAGGACAAAACAAAACTTTATAGTATTCAAGTAACTCCATTTCCTAGTGCAGCTATCAATTGCTTAGATTCAATTACAATAATCTTCCCATCAGAGGCCATTCGTACTACTCCACTAAGTGCAGGCAGAAAATGTTAAATAACGTGCTGTTTTTTTCTTTCTCTTTCTTACTATGTTGCCATTTTTGTCCTCTGTATATGTTCTTTGTCTGGCAGATAGAGAGCTGATAAATACTATGGATTTTAATGATCTGTCCTTCTATGCGGTCATTGGCAAAATTACTAATTTGACAATCCTGTTACTATTGGGATTACATGTAGGAATGGGCTGTCCCTTCTCATTACATGTTGCCACTTGTGATTTATTATGAGGCTGGTAATGGAGAGACGAAAAATACTGTGATTTTAAATGTTCTGACCACTTGAGCATTCCGTGCTTAAATTACTAATTTTACAACCATGTTAAGATATTTCACATGAGTTTAGGGATTCTCAGCCCACACTTAAAGTTGAACCATTTTAGTATGTGATTGGATGTACAGTCTTCTCCTACATCCCTTCCATAGATTCAGTAGTTCAGCAACACTAGCACTAAAACTCTTCTTCTCCGCCCATGTAGAGTTAACTTGGTGGTATAATACATGTAGTGCGACAAGAATATGGATTTGATCAATACCAAAAGTGCTGCTGAAATGCCTGATAACTGGAACCATGTCATTGAAGGAACTCGATGCAAACCCAACTGCTTTCAGATTATAGCAGTAGATAATCACGTCATCAGAGTCTTTCCTTGAAGAAATGTCCATTCATGACACGTCCAATAAAGGAAGCCTGAGTGACAGCAGAGCATCACTGAGAAACTTATATTGGACCACGAGTCATATCTGTAATTACTAATCCCAGAAGGCTCACTAAAGACCAGCATCAAGTTTGTGGATCATCTGAGCTTGTCTTCTTCCCAGACAGAGTTTATACAGGTAACCTAAAAAAAATGTTGCCTCCCACTCACATCTGATGTGTATTATTTACATTGGTATATTGCATTTCAGGTAAGCTGAAAATTTCACAAGAAGAACTTTCAAGTTCTAAAACAATTTTGTAGACAGGAGGCAAGAAAATCCTGCAGTAAACTTCAATTCTAATGCAGATTCTTTCATTTCTGACATAATGACAGTATTATTAGTGTCAATATCCAACCATTCATAGTAATTCTGCCTGAGGGCAGGTCTTTTTTCACTGCAATCATAGCATTTTCATGCCATGCTTTGCAGCTTTACTAGCGAATTATAGGTGTGGTAGCTTACCGTTGCTTTTCACACCAGTGAAGGATGATGATGATAATAATAAGGATGATGGTGATGGCCAGGTGATTTTTGGGGACTGTTGGGGCCCTAGATTTCCTGACATTTGTCTTACAGGTGAGGAAAAATCCTGAAAAAAAACTCACCCAGGAGCCTGTCCCAACCAGGAATTTGAACCCAAGCCCGCTGCATGACAAGGCAGCACGCTACCTTGAGACCACAGCGGTGGAAGCGTCAAATATGATCTGTTAATTAAAAATGGCATAAGTTTTCTTGTAAATTAATATTATTATAACATTATTTGATTATCAAGTATTGAATTCTATAGTTAATGTTGAATTTTTCATGCAATTTTCTATTTAGTGTTTTGTGCAATGACTCTATTGTGATTATAACTGTATCATTATTCTGAAGTTTTATGGATGTAGCACATTTTTTCTTGTAAAACATGATAGTTGAACAAATTATTGTTTCTATAATCGAAACTGATACAAATTAACACAAAATACTTATGATAACTTGATAATAATAAAGCAATGTTAATTCTGATGAAGTTTTAATTTCAATATTGAGTACATAGTTTCTAATTTTTGGTTTTAAACTTTTAAAATGCTCTCCTGTAAAATCAACAAAATGAATGAAGCATGTGCTTTCCCTGTGGTCTTCATATACCATTATGGTGTCCCAAACTTAAAGGAGTTTTTTTTTCGCAAAAGCAAATACACATACCTTTTTTTCTTTCTGTTTGACCTTAATAACTCAAATAACAATTATTATAGCGATTGGATCATGACAACCCTTGCTGATTTCAAGCCAAACATAAGACATGACTGGGTTAGTATTAGAAAGATTCTAGAACTAAAAGTTGATTTAACAAAGAAAACATCAGTATGTCCATAATGGGCCATATGAATAAAGTGAAGCATATCCTTCAGAATTTATGAATAAAGTATGAATCATAACCTTTTACTCGCGGTGACGCATCGAGAAAAAAGCATCTGCTTCCATGGAAGAAGCACGAGCTCGACCTTGAAGCATGTGCTTCAAGATTAGAAAAACTGTATGAATAAAGTGAACCTTTTGCTTCTTTTAAGAAGCACATGCTTCAAAAAATTGAAGTCTGGTCGGTAGCAGACTCATCATCACAACATACAGACGTGGCTCAATTAGTAGTCCCGTACGCCATAAAAAGTGTTATAAACCACGTCAGTGTCCTCCTGAGGAAGAGTATAATTCATTATAGAGGTTCAACGAGGAAAATGTTAAAAGCATTGCTGCTCACTTTTTGCCAGAAACAGAAGAGAGAAGAGGTGGTGCGCTATTCTCTGAAGATATAATGAAGGTATTTTTTGGTTCATGGCCGATCCAGGGTTTCAAACTGCTGTAGGAGTAGAAATAGGCGTTTATCAGTATTGATGATTCAGGCAATGATGATGAAGGACAAGAACCAGAAGAAGAAAATTTCACTGAAGGGAAAATTATAAGAGGAGGATGCAAAAAAAGAAAATAAATTACAACTGCAATATACAATGAAGGATTTTTATTATTTTAAATTTATTGGAGTTCATGTTTATTTATATTATTTAACTATCAATTATTCATTATCACTTGTTTGTCTGGATAAATAAAAACTCAACTTGGATTTATTTCACTTCACTGGAACTAGATTTACATGATTATGCTATCACTTACTAATCTGATACTGACAGAATTCAAATAGGAAAATAAAATTTTACAGGACAGCAAATAATACATTTCCCTCACTATAGTCTTGAAAAACGTTTCTCTTATAATTTGTTATTTAATCTCTCCATGTCCACCGCTGTGGTCTCGAGGTAGCGTGCTGCCTTGTCACGCAGCGGGCCCGGGTTCGATCCCCGGTCGGGGCATTTTTTGTAGGTGAGGTTTTTATCAGGGTTTTTCCTCACCTATAAGACAAATGTCAGGAAAACTTTAAGGCCCAAACGGTCCCCGAAATCATATGGCATCATTATCATCCTTATCATTACCATCTTCATCATCATCCTTCACTGGTGTGGAAATCAACGGGAAGCTACCACACCTACATCTCCCTAGTAAAGCTGCAAGCATAGCATGAAAATGCTATGGTTGCAGTGAAGGACCTGCCTTCGGGCAGAATTACTATGGATGGAATCTCTCCATAAGCACTTTTTCTTTTTCTACTTGAATTATAATCAATTTTAATTGTTCCAATAGTATCAGTCTCTGAAGAGCACTCTCAAATCTTTCAGCTCTGCTTGCTTCCATTCAGAATGAAATTTTTATACAGAATGAATAGATTTAATATATTATAATATTAAGTCCATTATTACATCACATGAAATTATTTTTTAAATTTATATTAGTTAATAATTCTATTAAATATAAGGTTAAATCCAATTGGTCATATAATAAATGCTTTTAATTCCAATCACAATTTATGGCTCTTGGCCTACCAGCCAGCTGCTGGCCTCACATATGTGGATATGTTAATTACAGAGGTAGACCAGATCATCCAGCCAATGTTGGGGCAACATATGGTCGGCATGTTGGGTACCCCAGCCGTTACAGCTGGTTTTCTCAAGCTGGTGCTGCTACTTATTGTAGCTACACAAATGCCTCATAATTCCATGAGAAAATTTCTTCCCCCATATATATATATATCATCATCATCATGAACAAATTCGTTTTAGGTCATGTGGCCTGTACGGATATATATATATATATATATATATATATATATATATAAAACAGTAATAAAAATAACTAATGTGTCAGTAATGCTGATGCATGATACATTTTTTTTTCTCTTCAAGAATATGAAAAACTACAACCCAACATAACTCAAGAATTTACCAAATTGCTGATTGCAATTATGATACCTAAAAAAATTATATTAATATGAAATTAATAAAATTATGACTTGAACTCAGCAATAGTCAAAAGAAACCAGATCTAAAATATGGCGACAGGAGAAATTTGTGCCTCCACTTCCTGTTTCGTAGATCCAATGCTTTGAGATAGGACGTTGCCGTCTATCTTTTTATGTCTGTGACGTAGACTCAGAGAAAGAGAATAATGTGTCGGCATTATGAACTACTACATCATACTTTAATTTCTTAGAATGAATACATTCAAGTTTTGGTATCCTATACTAGGGAGATTATTATACTGTGGCAATAAGTTTTTGATTCACTTGTCTCTTTCCATTATTATAATCCCCATTCTTTGGCTAATTTTATGGCATATCTAAACTTAAATCATTTTAAGCAAAAATAGGGCTCTACTGCACTTCTTCTACGCTTGATTTTCAGTTATATTGTTGTAAACTATAGCTCTTCTTCTGTGTTACTAATATTTAATTTAATTTTTTTTAATATTTTAAACTTTTTCAAACAATTTTTATTACATTATTAGACAATTTTGAAGTATTTATTTAAATATGCAAATACAATATTATGACACTGTTAGACAATATTGTGATGCTAATTGCTATTTTCTCCACAGAGTATATTACCCTTAGTGTATGATTTTTCTATCACTGTTTTGGGTTATCGCTGGTTGGATCAGCGTTAGGGAGTGATAAGTAAGTGTACACCCATTTTTAATAAACGTTTGGTAATTTTAATGTTATTAATATATTTTTTAAACATAGATTTGGGAATTTATTGCAAATATTGGTCATTTAAATTTCATAGCAATGGATAGTAATCAAGGATGATAATTGATAAGTGGTTCGATTGTGGGTTATCGCTGGCTATATAAACTTTGACGCATGCACACTGTTGTTCTATAGGACTTTGAAAATATTTCACGCTAGTTTAAGTGCAGTTTTTCCCAAAAATAGAATTTGTTATGCGAGATGTTAATGATGGGATCCATTCAACGGAAGACAACAACAGAAGACTAAGCATGAACAGTGTCATTCTAATTGAAGAAACCAGAATCTGCAAGTAGCATAGTATCTGTTACTACATTTGTGCCTGAGGAATTTCACCTTAAAAGATTAAGATTACTGCTAACAGGCTATGGAGGTCCTTGGAAACATGGAGCCAAACATCCACATTTCTTAGCTATCAACTCAAGAACAAAGTAGAATGTACACTCCTGCCATTTTAATTTCTCATGAGTGTTTCCAATTTTGTTTTGTATAGAAGGCTGAGTAGACTACAATTCCAGTCTGGATATTTCTGATCTGCTCAGGATAAAATCTTGGCCTTTTCAACATATGTCAAATGCTTTGTCGCCTATAATGATGCACCAATAAAAACATGTATACAGGATGTTACAAAAACACCGACAATGGAGGTGAGGTAGTAGTAATTGAGATATATTATATTTGAAGAGAAAAATTTTCGCCTAGACAGAGACTCGAATCCGGAACCTTTGGCTTCCGGGCCAAATGATCTACCAACTGAGCTACCGAGGTGAGTTGCGATCTAGATGCAAATTTTTCTCTTTATACGTTGTAATTCTCTCATGCCAAATGCTTTGAAACCTTTGCTTCTATCTTTGCATATGGCATGAGGGAATTACAACGTATAAAGAGAAAAATTTTCATCTAGATTGCAACTCACCTCGGTAGTTCAGTTGGTAGAGCATTTGGCCTGGAAAGCCAAAGAGTCTCAATCTAGGTGAAAATGTTTCTCTTCAATATAATTTATCCTTCAGTGAGAAGTGTTAAATGAATAATAACAACATCATTGAGATATGTTGATCATTTTTTAATAAGCTGCCAGTGTCCAGAAATGATGCGTTTTCACACTATGACTAGTTAATTATGTATCAAGATCAGTGTTAGTTTGAAGACTCATTACTTGACAACACCTTGCATGTGTGATACGTGGCTTCACAACTGAATGTGGTTGCAACACGACGGAGCTCCAGCTCACTTCCATGCCAATGTGAGGAGACGTATCCAGGTCGATGGATTGGCAGAGGGGGACCAGTCTCATGGCCTCTGACATCACCTGATCTTAACCCTCTTGACTACTTTTTGTGGGCCGACATGAAACAGTCTTAAATTATTGTAAATCAATGGTAAAGAGAAAAATTCTTGCCTGAACCAGGAATCGAACCCCGAACGTTTATGTGGATTCTTGCTTGGATGGGAATGATGCCTGGATTAGCTCAGTGGTCTGAGCATTAGCACGGAAAGCTAAAGGTTCGGGGTTTGATTCCCGGTTCAGGCAAGAATTTTTCTCTTTACCATTGATTTACAATAATTTAATTGTGTTTATTAATTTACTTATTTCTATCATAGTAATAGCTTTAGCTTCCCAATATTAATTTAATAAATAAGCTATAGCTGTGTGGAGTCCCTTCATGTCTTCTTCAGGTAGAAGCCATTCATTGTGTATTTGTGAATGATGATTCATTGCAATTGAATGTGGGGCCAGTAGAGTAAAGGTAAGGGAAGGATTCTTGCTTGGATGGGAATGAAGCCTAGATTAGCTCAGTGGTCTGAGCATTAGCATGGAAAGCTAAAGGTTCGGGGTTCGATTCCCGGTTGAGGCAAGAATTTTTCTCTTTACCATTGATTTACAATAATTTGTGTTTATTAATTTACTTATTTCTATCATAGTAATAGCTTTAGCTTCTCAATATTAATTTAATGAAACAGTCTGTTTATCAGACTCCAGTAGAGTCACTTATGGATCTTATAGCCCGAATCCATGCTGCTACAGATATAATTCAAAAGAGGCCAGGCGTATTTGAATATGTGTGCCTATCACTACACCGCCGATGTAAGCTCTGCAATGAGATGGGAGTTGGATATTTTGAAAACGTGACGTGACTGTGACAGTATCGTCAAGTATTGAGTCTTGAAATCCACAAACGGAACTCTTGAGAAGTTAGCTACTCATAGTGTGAAAACGCATCATTTCTGGACATTGGTACTTATTAAAAATGATCAACATATCTCAATATACCACCTCACCTCCATTGTTGGTAGTTTTTTGCAACATCCTCTATAACTTTATTTACATATTTATCCACAAATGGCCATTATCTGCTCTGACACATGCTTCTTATATTCTGAATATTTTCCTAAAATGCCAATCAGCTCCTGACATGAAATTTCAGCCTGAGCTGTTTCAGATTGGTAATAAAATTGAAGTTTCCATTAGCAGTCTGAGATGTCATGCCCTTGGTGAAGAGCTATGGGACTTGTGCTGATTGGAAGAGTCCATTAGAGAAGACATTTTCTTCAGGAATTTTGGCTCATATCCACCCAACACTACAAGGAATTTAGATAATTACAATAAGTAGCAGTTTCAGGTTAAGGAAATCAGCTATAATGCCTGGGGGATAATGTCGAAATTCATCGGAGAACATTTTTTGACCACTCAGCTCATAAATTTAATGTTTTTCATGATACTGCAGTTTCAAACATAGTTACGGTTATCTTCAGCCATAACTCTAACCGATTAAATTCTTAAACACAGCTAGATTATAAAGAGTTAATTATAAATAAGTTAAAGAAATTCAAACAGAAAAAAAAACTTAATGAATATACTACTCTACAAAATTGCAAAGAAAAGAAAAAATACAAGAAAATTACTTACCATCCTGAAATGAATAGAAAATTAAAAAAAAGAAATTGAAAATACAATATTACTTTGGCACCAATAAATAAATTTAGTCTGGGTAATCTTCTAAGTACAATAAAAAAAGTCAATGTTCCAGACAGTAAGAAATTTGGAATTTATCAAATAAGTTGTAAAGATTGCAATAACGTTTATATAGGAAAAACTAAAAGAAATTTGGAAACTCATACCTAAGAACATTTAGAAATATTAAAAATTGTGAAATTCAAAAATCTACAATTGCTGCACATAGTTTATTAGAATATCATAAAATTGGAAAAGAAGCAAAACTTTTAAAACAAGTGGATACATTTTTAGAATTGACAGTCTGGGAGAAGGTATACATTCAGAAAAATAAATATAGATTAATGAATTTTGATATTCTAAACAAAATTCCATTTCGAAGTTCATAAATTCAACCACAGATGGTAGCGCTGAAGATGGTGACAATGTAAGAGTTGATGGCCGAAGAATTTCATTAGTTGGAGTTATGGCTGAAGATGAACATGATTATGTTTGAAACTGCAATATCATGAAAAACATTAAATTTATCAGATGAGTTGTCAAAAAATGTTCTCCGATGAATTTCAATGATTATACCTCATAATGTTTACTTTCCAACATTAATTTAACATACTGATTATGCATCACCACTATACTAGCTGGATAATTGTCTACTTTTGTAAATGACACATGTGGATGTAAAGCCAGTAACCGACTGGTATTCCAAGGCATTCTAGAACTGTTGTGTGTTGTGCTATGGAATGTCTTTTTTTATTAAATGAAGTAATGCTAATAGTGACTTCAGTACAAGAAAAACATGTCATGCATAGTGAAGGTCACAGCATAATGATCTCCTAGTATTTATTATAGGAGAGATATAAAAATACATTTTCTAATAGTTTTATCAAATTGTGAAGCAAATGTTATGCTTATGCATTAGAATTTATTTTTTTATAATAGGAGATAAGGAGTTAATGAAATTTACTCTTCAATGATTGAAGTCAGATGGTAAAATACTTAAAATGTTTTTGTCTTTCACTTTAAAAAAATCTATGGTTCACACCAATTACATGTAAATTAATAACACCGGTAGATTTTGGCTATACTGTATGTTTTATTTTATTTTGTGAAAGGACTAAAATGAATGTTTGATAGATTTCAATTGTTAGCAATGATAAAAATGATTAAAGAGAGGAATTTATGAATTTTCCTTTACATATATTATTAACTCAGAATTTAAACTAAAATAAGTGTCTGATAGATTTCAGTTAAGTTTACTTTATGAAATGGTGCTAAAATTTTGAGTCTTAGCACAGTGGCTTTTATTGAGTCAGTAATGTTCTTTTACACTACTAAAAGAAAATTAGAGGAATATATGTTTAAACCAAAACCTCAAAATAAATATTGAAACAATTACATTTTTTATCTTTTGTAATTACAAATTGAAGATTTATTTAAAATTAGAACAGACATTCAAACAATATTTTATTGTAGAGTATTAGAAATATGAACAAATTGTTATTTGTAACATAAAACAAAATGGAAATTTGAGATTTATTATTTTGGGAATCCATGTTTTCATGGTTATTTCAACACTCTGTACTTAGTGTGTCCTCCGTAAACTTCAGTGACTGTATTACAACTACAAGGAATGCTTTGCAGAAGCCTTCTTACAGAAACTTATCAGATTCTCTCCCATTACTCGGTGATGCATTTGAGAGTTCTTCCAGGTTCTGTGGCACAGCAGGATGCTTAAGAACAAGTTTCTTCAGCTTATTCCACATATGCTCTTGAGGTCCGGACTGCATGCAGGCCAGTTCATTACCCAAATTTAGCATTCTTGCAGGGCATCTCTGGTAGTCTGTGCTGTATAACATCTAGCATTATCATGCATTAGAAGAAAATTAGGGTCCATTGCCATAGGCAAAGGGTACGAAGGATATTGTCACTAATGTAAACATCAGCATTTATGCGCTGTGGTACGACAAGCTCTGTCAGAGACTCAATAGTAATCCCAGCCCACACCATAATCAAACCACCTCCAAATCTGTCACGTTCAATAATTGTGCTGGATCAAAACATTCACCAGGATATCTCCATACACCAGTACGACCATCAGGGCTCGTTAAACAAAATCTTGATTCATCTGTGAACACCTTTCCATTGGCAGAGCTGTCAGTTGACATGATTTTGAGCAAATCGCAGCAGGGCTTCTTTGTGCTGACATGAATAATGAGGGGCTTTAAAGGGGTTTCTAGACCTCAACCTTGCATTTCTCAGTTTATTCCTTATAGTTTGATCAGATATTACCACCACAGTTCTGATCATAAATCATTTTGTAGATTTCTGGCTGTAGATGTTCACCTGGCTCAAAGCTGATAATCTTCCTGTACCTCTGTAGTCTTCTTCTTACAGCCTAGCCTGGGTTGCTTCTTATTTTCGTGTGTCTCTCTTCTCTCTATATCGCCTCCACAGCCTATGGATGATGGAAGGGCTGACATCAAGAATCCTAGAGACATGGCAAATAGAATGGCCATCTTCAATCAGTGAAACTGCTCGTGCAACTGGTATTTCATTCAGATCTCTTATTGCTCTGCATTAGCTTCAGAAGACACAAAATAACAATTTCCTACCACAGATTATTCTTCAAACCTGTCTTTAAAAATAACTGAATGACCACTCACTTTGGTTTCAGCAACTCTTGGAACTTCACTAACATATTCAGAGAAAAATTAATAAAACCCAGAAGATCTTCAATCTGGTTTTAAACAATACTACAAATCAAAATATCTGACTCTCAAAAATAAATTATTTCAATATTTATCTTGTGGCTTTGGTTTAAACATGTGTTCCTCTAATTTTTTTGAGTAGGCCTAGTGTATAATAATAGTTTTAATTATTTGTAATGTCATCTTCATTTTTGATCATTCTGTATGTCTGATAAATGGAATTGTCATCATTGTTTAAGACAGACTTCGTTATTACATTTTTTGTAATTGCAGGGCACAGATAAAGAATGAACAGAATCTTATAAAAAATGTGTAGAATAAATGTTTTAAAGTTTGAACACAAACTGGGGATGAAATTTTAAAAAGTACTATTGATATTAAAACTATGAATAGTACCTAAGTTACATAATTTATATAAAAGGAATTGATTATATAAACTTCACCTCATATTTTTTTCTTACCTGGGATATGTTTCAAGGGTCTTTCCCTCAATTTTAAGTAAAAATTAGATTGTTGGTATATTCTATATGGTGTTGGACTGACAACCCTCACAATCCAATCCTTCTTCTTAGGAACTTTAAATTGTCTCTATAGAGCACCAGCTACCTGAAACTTTTTCATGGGAATTATGATTGATAAAGCTCATGTTATTGTCACATTCCTAGAGATCAGTGAAAGTGATTTATTTTTTATGGAAAATTTGTTTTTAAAATTTCAAGATTTCAATCTTATTAAGAATTTGGAGTGTTATTCTAATATGATATAAACGTGAGTCTTTATAATTCTAGTTTAATGTATTAATTAAATATGTGTAGGAAATAACACTATGAGATTTATTTTAATTATATTTGAGTTGTGTATTTTGACTCACCTCATATTTCTTGATTTTTATGCAGACCGGTTTCATCGCTAACTGTGCAACATTCTTGATGCTTCACAACTGTTGTCTTGCGGTTGTCCCTCCTACAAATTGATTTCTGTGCTCTCTGTTGGCTGACTGATGAACTTCCAAATCAAATTTTTTTCCCTTTTACCGGGTATTTCAAAATTCACGGTTTTCTTTTTATTTTTGAATATGTACATTTTCTCCCAACTTGTGAGTTCCTTCGATTTTTCTAACTTGTTTAAGTAATTTTGCCTAAGGAACTCACAATTTTGGAGAAATTTACATATGCAAGAATAAAAAGAAAACCATGAATTTTGAAATTCCGGTGAAAGGGGAAAAAATTTGATTTGGAAGTTCATTGGTCAGCCAACAGAGGGTGCAGAAATCAATTTGCAGGATGGACAACCACAAGACAACAGTTGTGAAGCATTGATAATGTCTGCATAAAAATGAAGAAATATGAGGTGAGTCAAAACACACAACTCAAATATAATTAATATATTAAACCCAATATGAGTGGTATATACAGTAATTTCAGGGCCAAGCTGCAGCTTGTACAATTTATGTACATTTTAATACACTAATATGCATAACTTTTTAATCCTAGCTACTAATTTTGTAAGCATAATTTACCTATTAGGAAAAAGCAACCATAGTGAGTATCTCTGCACTCTTGGGCTTCAATCTCTGCCTTTGATCACTATCTTCAACACCATACTGAGAAACAGATCTTTTGGAGTCCACATATGAAGTTGGATACTAGATGGCATCAAGAAATGTCTTGAACTTTGTATATTCTTCCCTCATAGAGTAAATAATTTTGAAAATGTTTATATGGGTACACTTTAATCATTTCAACATTTCTTCATGAGATTTTGGAGAACAAAATAGCCTTCATAGAATCTAAAAGATTCAAAGACACTTGCATGTAATAATTTCTTCACACCGTCATCACTTATAATTTGATTATTGAATGTCCTGAGGTCTAATGATTTATTAACTGCTGCATACACCAATTTTAAAGGGCCTTCTGCAATCAAGTTTTCAGCTTTGTAAGACTGTTTTGTGCAGTAGTTTGCCACTTCAGCTTTTCTGAGAACTGTCATGTCTTGCAATAAAATTGTGAATTCTGTCAAAGGCACATTCTTAGTTAATAAATCAAGCATGTTCTTCATAACCTTAATTTGGAATGAAGATTGTGAGCTATTGGACAACTATTACTTCCCAAGAAGGTAATCAAATTAACATCATTTGTAGTTATCAGCAACAAACTGAGCCTGAACTTTTGTGTTCATTAAGAAGTGTAGACTTACCATCTTTAAGAAATTTCACGACACTGTTTTCTTTGCCTCTGCTCCATGAATTCCAATATATCGTCAAGGTGTACCTTGCAACTTCATATCATGTGTTCCATCTAGTGTGAACCAGCATGGGAAATCACCTTATTTTTGCAGGGTCAAACGAAGAAAATCAAGTTACAAGTTCAGATAAATTAAAATGTTATACATCTCTTCATAATTAATCTTCTAAGTAGATCGCGATTTCAAGGTCTTGGCAACCCCATCCTCAGTACACTTATGCTGACTGATGTTATGTCGATTGGAAGAACCACTTCTCCTTTCCTCTGTTGGTGGACCAATGATCTCCAGATCAGGTCAGAATCCGTGGGAATTTCAAACTTCATTAAGTTTTTCTTTCTTGTTTTTCTGAATGTCGATTTTTTCCAAACTGTGAGTTCCCTTTGTTTATCAATTTACCAATACAAATGAAAAAATTGAACAAAACAAATCAGATCAAATGCAGGATTGTGACAAAATTTATATAGGAAAACAAAAAGAAATTTGAAAACAAGATGAAAGAACATCTTAGAAATGTCAAAAATGGAGAAGTGGAAAAGTCAGCAGTAGCTGCTCATGCATGATCTGAAAAACATATAATTGAATCAAAAGGTAGTCTAATTAAAGAAATTGATAAACATAAGGAACTCAAAGTTTCAGAAAAAGTCCACATTCAGAAAAACAAGAAAGAAAAACTTATGAACTTAGAAATTCTGCGGATTCGACCTGATCCAGAGGTTCATTGGTCCAACAACAGAGGGAAGGAGAAGTGGTTCTTCTGATCGACATAACATCAGTTGGTTGTACTGAGGTGGGGATTGCCAAGACCCTGAAATTGCGATCTATTTAGAAGATTAATAAATGAGGAGAGGTATGAAACATTTCAATTTATCTTAAATTAAACCTCACAGTGATTTATTCCTATAAAAGTTCAATCAAGGTACAAGTGTTTCCTTTTTCTTGTATTGAAAAATACAGCTTTTGTTTTAACAACAATTTATTACATTCAATTCTTCTACGCTGCATTTCTAAATCTGACTCACCAAGTTATTTTGTGGGCCCTGTATTGAATATGGGCAAGATTATCCCCCCTTAGGCCTTTTTGAGTGTTAGCACGTAAAGTCATCATGTACTGTGAGCATATTATCATATCCAATTTCATATTTATTTAGTGTCCATAATACTTGCATGTTTAACCAGTAGCTTTGTCAAGCACTGAACTGGCAGCCAGATAAAGTCGTTGTTGCCCTGTGGCCTCCAAAAGACGAAACAGAATGTTAAATATGCAGTTCCCTGACATCTGACAGATGTTTCATCAGATGGAAAGATAATAATTATCATGATAATATCATTACTCAGGGTCCATTGTTTGCTTATTCAACTTTGGCAGAGCTTACATTTTTGTCAGATTTTTGCTTTTACTGCAAGAAATATTTTATTTAGATTTGAACTTACTCATTTTTTAATAATGATTGATATAAAATGTGCAAAAATTTATAAAAATACTTTTCTTAAATTTTTTTGTCTTCCTTGCACAAGAGCATGGAGGAAGCAGTTGACAATAAGGCACCAAGAACAATGTTGAAAAAATACATAGGAAAGATAACTAAAAAAAACAAATCTCCAAAATTCATTAAAAAATTTAAATTGTGTTTTTTCACATTTTTGTAGGATTTCACAATTCAAAACCCCCGTTTTTAATTTTTTATATAGGAGTGATGTTAAGGAAGAGTTTAAGTTAATGACAAGATTAGATAATTTCATATTACAACTCGTGAATTTCACAGATCTCTCTATACATTCCTTATTAATAGAATGGTCTTTATGGGGAAGTGACAATAACATCAAATCACAGTATTATAGTAAGAAATCTAATCATTGCAAATTTCTTGTTTTGTTCACTGCATGTATCTCTAATAAAATGTAATTTCTTTATTGATTGATATTAGCGACTCCATTCATTTTAATGCTGTGATTCTTACAATTAAATATTCAACTAACAAGCAATGAGATGGTATAAATAATTTCATTTTGTGAAAATTTGTGACTTTTTTCTATATATTCCAATTGTCCTAGCTATGCAAATCTTAATTTCTATTATAATATTCCTGCGTTTAATTAGACTCTCCCGATTAATGATTTGTGTCAATTTATATAAACCATCTTCTCTTTTATTTGTCCTATAAATTTTTCATAAAATTTATATTAAAAACCAACTGATTTTCTTCATTTATTTCCTCACACCAATGTTTCCCACACACATTATTTCAAGGATTTGGGGCAACATAGTGATAATCTCCTCGTTTTTTAAGGAATGGAGTTACGTATGCCACTGCACTGACTGTGCTGCCCTTTTTTTATCTCCTGAATGACTATTTCCAATAGATGTGAATCAGTCAATAGTGTTGCAACTTGGTATTTTCTTATATTGTTTGGGGGCAATATAATTTATAACCCTTAGTGTCAAGACGGGTGGATGCAGTGATATTAAACAAATGATAGAAGAAATTCATTCTTTCCATCAAGGACTTAACTGAAAATTTGAGTGAGGACGATAATGTTAATGATCATTGGTTATATTCAAGAGAGAGTCTGGATAATTCTTCAGAAGAGGTAAGTGAGGGTTATTACTATGTTGCTTCAAATATAACCTAAATGAACCCAAGTCATATTTTTTTGTTTATTCATTAGGTTTAATTATTTGGACAAAACTATATATGTATGTTACTTAATAACATTCATGCTTAAGCATTAGTAATAATATTTTCCTCCTCTTACAAATTCTGCTCTTACAGAATGAATGTTTGGAGAAATCAATGCCATCTACAAGTAGAACTCCCCAGAAGAAACTTCATAGAAAGATAGAGGCATATAAAATCATGGACAGAAACAAAGAAGAAATGAAAGAAGGGATTTCTATTGCAAAAAAATTCAGCTTATATCCCAAATTTACCGAGTATATATTGCAAGAATATAGTCTGTTTTTACTAAAATGCATCTTGTCATTTTATTAAAAACAGACTACAGTGATTTACTTTATTTAGAAGTTTATCTAAAATGGAATTTTTTTAAATAAACCCTTAGGAAATTGTCAAATTATTTTTATCAACTTAATTATTAATTAGTTTTTAGGAGAAATTAAAATAATTTTCAGTTAAAGACATCTGAAAAATTGGCAAAATCCTTGTAACTTTTTCTGAAAAGAGTAAGGATAAAACATGCAAAAATTGTTCACAAAGTAGCATTGGTTGTGTTCAGCTTTCAATCATATTTAAATTGAGGCGGTGGATAGGGTACTTTTCATGCGATTGACCCACCGTAACCGGCTTGCAGTATTTTAATATTTCGCCGGTCAAATTTAAATGGGACCGCGGCACAAAATTATTATATAATTGCAATTGAGAGACACCTCTATTCGTTCTTTATGCATATCACGGCCTCTACTATATAATACAACTGTAAAACGAGAAATATAGATGAATACTTCGTAGATATACAGAATAAAATGAACGTATCTCCCATAAAAAAAAAATCCACTCTGGTTCATAGATCACACGCTAGGATGCATCCAAGGCTGACAAAATTAAACATTACTGTGAAATACAATCTTTGCCAACTCATGTTTAAAATATAATAGTATGGACCTGACAGACTTCAATTTAAATATGATATGTCGCCTTTGTATGGGAAAGGATTTAAATTTTTCATCTCTCTTTGCAAAAGATAAATCACTTATTGAAAAAATCACGAACTTGATGCCTACATTAAAGGTTAGTATCTAAATTTCTTTAGTTTGAAGTATGGTAATACTAGCATTCGAATAAAAAGGGAGTCATGTCAGGAATCCACCAATGTAAATTCAAATGAAACAAGGACAAACCCCATAAATTATTGTTTTATTTTGCGAATAATTATTACCGGTGGGGGAAAAATATATAAATATTGATTTTTTCGCAAAAAAGCGCCTTAAAATTCATTGCGTATTTTCTGTAATTTTAAGCAAAAATCTTATTTTTATAATAAATTAATTATTATATCTGGTATGTGAAAAGTGCAGAAATTTCATTAAAGTGGTTCTTTACTGGAGAAGCAGATTCATTCACATGCCTTAAACTGCAACACTTGCTATAGTCATTGTTCAAACCGATATATCTGGCTTAACTTGGCAAAGAGATAGATGGAGATACAAGGGTAGATCCTTGACTGCTTTCACACAGTTACAAAAGAAATAGCCCACCCTGTTGTCAGTTTTAGTCTTCTCCCTTTCTCCTTTAAACATCTGGTAAAGAAACACCGACAACACTGGTGCGAGTGAGAGAGGTGAGTACAGCTGTCTCTTTCTACAAATTTCTTGCAAAGTTAAGCCAGACAAACAATAATAAACTATAAACTAATCAGATGTACACCAACTTGACATTTTATCACCTTCACTTGCCCATTTTTTCACATAACGAAATAAAATCATAGAATATTATGTGGTACAAGGACTTAGTAATGAGTGAATAAATATTTAAAAAAACTGCAATCTGGTAGTGGAAATTAATGTTATAATGATGCTAGGAGTTGCTTGTTCTCTCTTGGAACATTCACATATGGATTCCTGGCTTAGAACAGCTGATTCAATAAAAATTATTTTATTATTTTACAGCTGTCAGCAAATGATGGTTTACCTGAACAGGTGTGTTCACAATGTATAAATCAAGTGAATACAAGCTACAACTTCAAGCTGCAATGTGAACATTCCAATATCACATTGAAACAACTATTTGATTTTCAGGTAATAAACATTGTTATGCTGATTTTAAATTGGATAGCTTATTTTTACAATTTAATTTATCTTTCAGTGTAATTCTTTTTTATTTCATCTTATTTTTTAATTGCTTTAAAAAAAAGGTCGTGTAATGCATCTCTAAATTTACGGGCGTAGCCATTAGTTTCTGTGTTTCTGTTATATATTTAAACAAGATAAATATTATGATGGCCAGATGATGTTTAATTGCTATTTGTGCCTTAAAATTTCCTGACATTTCTCTTGCAGTTGAAGAATAACTAAAAAATCTTTTAACCAGGAGACTTGTCCCACAAGGAATAGAACCCAATACTGTTATATTTGAGACAATTTTGTTATTCCTAGACCACAGAAATGGACTGACAGTTCTTGTTTTCAGTAGGCCCATAACAATTGATTTTGAAAGAATGGTATTAGTAAAATCTGAAAGAATAATAATAATTTTAGTACCGGTATTTTTTTAGGGGTATAATAAGCCTCAGTACTACTTTCTTTGGAAGGGAAGTAAACAAATATTACCCATTTTACAGCTTGTAAAAGAACTTAAAATCTGAAACAACAGTCCTGTAACCAAACTTGGTGTTTTAATGTCTAGCTTTCAATGGAACTACTACTACTATTTCTTTTTATATATATTATTTTCTATGATTAAAAAAAGATATCACAAATCATGATGATAGTATTTTAAATAAACTACTCGCTTAATAATTTGCTTCTCAGAGTTTATTTTTCCTTGTGAATTAACTGTTCTGGTAATTAATTCTGTTGAGCAGGTGCCTTTTTTCTATCTCATATCATTTAGATAATTAATTACTTTTAAAGAGGATTCATGTTTATTGCCAAGAAGTTGCTGAATAATTCAAGGTTACAGTGTTATTGTTATCTTTTTAAGTTTAAAGCTAAGGTATGTTAAAACTTAGATATATAGAGAAGTGAGGTGTTCATTTTAAAAATTCATAACAATAGACCAAAAAGGATTGAACTAGGGTAAGTAAAAATAGTTTGACTTCTTCATAATAACAAAATTTTTAGAAAATAATGTAGATTCTGGTTGACTAGAAATGCTGCAACAATATTTGTGTAATTAATGAAAATGTATAATTTCCTACCATGTGCTTTGTTTTGTAAGAAAATGAAAAGTAACTTTTGTAACTGAAACAAAGCTATTCTTCAGCAATGTTAATAGAGCAGTCTATGATAAAGGCTATGGCACATGGTGGCACTTGTTGTTCCCAATGAACAGAATCTCATGCTACAGTCACTCTATCTCTTTCTCTCCCTGTCCATGCCCCGAAGGTTAGTACACAATACAAAAGATGTAATTTTAATAGCCGACTCTAATGGGCTCCATTCATTGGGAACAACAAACACCGAGTTCAAGGTTAGAGTGTTAATGTTATCAGTAGCATCATCAACATAGATCAATTAGACAAACAGACTGTAATTTGGATCATCATCTGGTCAGGGTGAAAATCAGAGAATGGTTATTGTTTATGAGAGGAACAAACACAAAAGATGATTCTGAAAAATCTGAATTCAGAACTTCAAGAATGGTGAACTATAGAAAGAAAGCCAGATCAAAATTGCCAATACATTTGAAATACTGGAATATTCAGATGAAGATATGGTAACCAAAGAAGAAACTGATATAAATAAAAAAGTGGATGGTATAAGTGATACTATTAAATTGTCAACATTAGAAAACATACATTATTTAAAAACCCAGTTGCCCATAGTATATCATAGACTACTCTGTAGATAACAGTATTTCATCATCTTTGTTGTCATAGCGTATGTTCTAATTTAACTGGTGGTATAGTGTTAAATTCTTCATTTCTTTGTTTTCTTATTTAAATATATTTTGTCTATCTGATTATTTAAGATTTTTTAAAGAAGTGACATGACTGCACTTGTTTTTTTGTTTAATTTCAGAGTCAAAATAACGAGGAAGTTATTAGTAAAAGAAAGATCCCAGAAACATATAATCAAAATTGATACACACTCACTTTACACAGAAGCAGTAGAGATGAGGTGGGGTTAAGTTTAAAGTAGAAGTCGAATGTAATGAGATGTCCCTGTAGTTGTTGCACCAGTTTTATTTTCCTTCTTATAGATTGGTATGATAATAATTGATTCTTTAAATTCATTTGGAGGAGCCTCTTTTTCCCAAAACTTACTAAGCAATCGACATATATTTTCCATAATTTTTTCTCATCCTTATTTTATCAGTTCTGCCAGGATCCCATCTGAACCTGATTCTTTATGTATCATTTTGCATTAAATCCTCCTTTAATATCCTGTTCTGCATGCACTTTAATAGCTGATTAAATTAACTTACCCCTCCTGGAATCTGCAATAATATCCGCATTTTCATTCCTAATTACGTTTGTTCTAGCCTGAAATTCTTTCCTCTCTATTCTAATCCTCTGACATAATTATCTGATGTTCCTATTTTTTGGATTAATTTAAAGACCATTAACTTTCTTTCATATAATACCTATTTTTACTCATACTGGTTTCTCATATAATACTACCCAAATTGTTCTAAATTTACTTCATTTGGCTCATGTAACTAATTCATGTTTGCTAGTTTTCTTTTCTTTAGGCAATGTCAGGTCATTTCTCATCAAACCATTTCTTGTTTTGCCTATTTTTTTAAATAACCTATGGTTTCTGATGTTGACAGTTTAATAGTATCTCTTATAGCTACTCATTCTTTATTTATATCAATTTCTCTTTGGTTGTCACATTTTTGTCTGAAGATATCAGTATTTCAAATCTATTAGCAAGTATTTTATCTGGTATTCTTTCCATAGTTCACCATTCCTCAAGTTTGTTATTCAAAATTTTCAGAATCATCTTTTGTGTTTGTTCCTCTCATAAGCAATAACCATCCTGTGATTTTCACCCTGCTCAGATGATGATCCAAATTACAGTCTGTTCCTCTCTAACTGATGATGCTACTGTGCCAGCTACTATGATGTAAATGATGCTACTGTGCCAGCATTTATTCACTAATACATGATCTATCTGGTTTTGAGTTTCACTAACTGGAGAATTCTAGGTGTATTTATAAATATCCTTTTGCTGTATTGTTCTGCTTTTTACAATAAGATTTTTTGATGTGGCAAAGGTGGCTAATCTAACTCCATTGCCATTACTATCTTCTTGAAGACTAATTTGCCTATTGTTGACCTGAATATATCTTCCCATCTCACATATTAAAATCTGCTAAGACAATTTTCATATGATATTGTGAAAGACTCAAATACACATTGTAATTCTTCATAGAACTCATCCTGATCTTGTCATTATTATCTGCTGTGGGACCCTGTACATTTATGATTACAAAATCATATCATTTACCCTTTAGAATTATGTATGATATCCTATTGATGACAACATAACATCTTGTATAATGGAGAGGATCCTCCTTTGGCCTAAAAAAAAAATTGAATTCAGGTCTCGCTGCTCCCCATTGTACAATTTTTGATTCCTGATACCTTCTCTTGACCATCTAACTTCCTGTAATGCGACCATATCCAAGGGTGATTTATCTAATTTCCACATTAATATTTCTAGTGTCCCACTGTTATATATTGTCGTGACATTCCATGTTCCTAGGAATATGTCTCTGTGTTTGAACCTTTGCAATGGACTCCCTAAAGTAGTCCCTGACTGGAGAACCAAATGGGGAACTATTTTACCTCTGGAAAGTTTTACTTAATGGAACCCATGTCCGTGTTTCTTGACAGTTATATTTTTACAGTGAAGATCTTTCAATCAAGTTAATTTTTTCATCTGGCTTATCGTCTTTGACCTATCGGGCACGGGTAACGTTTCTACAGCAATGCTACTGCTGACATAGTCTTTAGAGTCATTTAAGCTTGCCAGCCACTACACCATGACAAGGTAAAAATATATTGGGGGGGGACATATACATGAATACTAATATTAATTTACTTTTATAATATTCATGATGTGTTCCGTTGAGGTTTATTCAATATGAATGTTGAAACTCCCATTTAGCAAAGACAATTACATCCAAGAACTCAACTACATTAAGTATATGGCAAAAACCAATGGCTATAATGAAGAATTCATAGATAAGCTCGTAAAAAAACAAAAAAGGAAGAACAACATAACCAACATAACTAAACTAGAAAAAGAATCTGACAACAACAAGAAAACATGGATAACACTTACATACACAGGAAAAGAAACGACAAAATTAGCCAATGCACTAAAGAAAGCCGATAAAAACGTAAAAATAGCATACAGAACCAATAACAAATTAAACAACATAATAAACAATAACATTGAAGAAAATAACATTTTCAACAGCAAAGGAGTTTATAAACTGACTGCAACAAATTTTATATAGGAAGGACAAACAGGAGTTTTAACATTAGATTCAAAGAACATTTTCGAGACTTCATTCACGCAGAAAGGAAATCAAGCTATGCAAAACACGTTATCCATGAAGGACATCACATGTTAAATATTGAAAACACCCTAACAGTAATGCACAGAGAAAATAATCCAGCGAAGATAAACGTACTTGAAGAGATGGAAATCATGAAAGCAGCTCACAACGACAGCCTGATAAACGAAAACGAACCCAATACATGCAACCCCCTCCCTCTACCAGATCTTCAGTGAAACACCAGTTTTGAATCTTGCCGATGATGGGACAAGTCCCGAAAGCGCTACAGTTAAATGATTATTTAAGTTGAGGAGACGGACCTTTCAGGTGAATATTCTATAATTTTATATTAATAATATTAATTTATACAACTAATGTGTAAATAGATTCTTGCTTTATAGAAAATGTGACAGCATTTTTGACACTACCTAATATCCAAATATTATTGAAAACTATTTAAAATATCCTGTTGTTGTGTACGTGATAAAAATAAATGTTAAGACATATTTTGTGTATAGAATTTCATTACTTTATGTTTGCAGATACTGTGACGATCTGCAAGATGAGGGAGGTGTTAGTATATCTGATACTTACAAAGAAGCTAGTATTTCATCAGATGTGCAAAAATTATCATCACATATCAAGAATTCTGAAAGAAGTAAATCTGTAGTGAAAGTATCTTCTGAAATACATGTTTTGAAGAAAAGAGAAAAAAAATTATTTTGTAATGACTGTGAAAAAGATTTTGGAACTTTGTCTGATTTGAGTCAACATCTAAAAATTCATGAGGGCGAGAAAGCGTATTCTTGCCAGTTCTGTAATAAAGACTTCATGTTGAAGTATTCTTTACATGCCCATTATAAATTACATCCGGAAGAGAAACCTTTTTCCTGTGACATTTGTGAAGAAAAATTTTTTAAGCATATTAGTTTGAAAAAACATAAACGATCTCATAGAGAAAAATTTATTTGCGATATTTGTGGACAACAGTTTGGTGAACAGAGATATCTTAAGAAACATCTACCCATTCATAGTGGTGAGAAGCCGTTTTCTTGTCACATATGTGGGAAAACATTTGCACGTACAATGAATTTGAAGAGACATATAGGAATTCACTCGAGTGAAAAGTTGCTTTCATGTGAGCAGTGTGGCAGGTGTTTTAAAGAAAAAACTACTCTCTCCAAACATTTGAAAATACACACTGGTGAGCAAAATTTCGTTTGTGTCCTGTGTGAGAAAAAATTTGCAAGGAAACGAGAAATGAGGCTACATATGTTATGTCATACAGGGGAGAAACCATTAAATTGTCCTGAATGTTATCGACCATTCGCACGCAAAGAAACTTTAATAAAACATAGGCGTACACACAGTGGATATAAACCATATACATGTCAAACATGCGAAAAAAAATTTATTTCCAGCTATCAGTTAAAACGTCACGCTGCAATACATGTAACAATAAAACCTTTTAAGTGTACTCAATGTGATAAAACATTTGCCTGCAATGATCGTTTGAAAAGTCATTTGGCCACTCATTCCGGAGAAAGGCCATTTCAATGTTCACTATGCAGTAAAGGATTTGTGCGGAAAGATAATTTACAATGTCATTTAAAGGCAGTACATGGAGAGAAAATATGCTAACGTATAGTTATAATAACTATTATCATATGGTTATTCTTGCTCATATTTAGTTTACATTTTTCATGCATGATTGACAAATTTGAAATTTAATAGGAAGAGAACTAATATTTTTAAAACTTATCCTCTTGCATCCCAAAGAAAAATTAATCAAGATATATACTCATTTTGTGCTTAATGAGTATCTAGAGAGCCAAGTAAAAGAAAAAAAATTTTTTTGGGGAGTTCAAAAAAAAATTTGGGGGATCTTCAATTGAGTTTTTACGAACTATAGTTTTATTTTCAGTTTAAATGGGTTCATAGGGATGAAAATAACATAGATTATGAAGAAATAAAAAACATTGATTTTTTTAAGGAGGTATATAAGGGGGTTTTATGTAAGGTGCCATAAATGATATCCTTTGTCACAACCAGGTTTTTTTCCTTTTAATTAATGATGCAATCTAAAAAATGGAGTTGAAAACAAAAAATAATGTATGAGCTTGAAGCTATCAAATGTGATACTACTAATCAAATTGAGTGGAGTTACTCCCGAAATGAGTAAAAAAATTAAATGCCAAAAGTGTCATATCTGGTACCTTAGAGACGCAGGAGGTTAAATCATGGGGATTTTTATATGTTTTTAAAATCCATGCTTTCAACCCGCTACTCTTCGGAAACTTGATTTTGTTACACCATTTGTATATTAAAATAAAAAATTCAGACTAAATTATAAAGTTGAATCACATAAAAAGTTCATTTCCCATAAATACCATGTGGCCCAAAAGTCGGTTGACAAATGAGGGAAGTTTGGCTGATGTTAAAATATAAAATAAAATAAGTTAAAATATACCTTCTTAGGTAAGATCCGTCGTCCTCAACTTATAAAATATGTAATCTTTATGCCTGTAGGCCTTTCAGAACATCTGTTCCATCTTCAGCAGGTCCCTCTTCACTACAACATCCAGTATGATGGTTGATGCTGCTGGTCCTAATATGGTGTTGTGAAATATTAGAACTAACCACACTGATTGAATTGTCATGTTCATGGTTTTCATTTAAGAGCTAACACAGATGTTCAAAGTGACGTCCATCCACCTGGAGACAATATCTCACTCAAACATGAAATTCAGGACTCACATTTGAAAGTGTATCTGGTGAAATATGCCAAATGACATTACTGATTCGGTCTTTCAAGTCTTCCTGTGATGTGGGCTGAGACTGGAACACATGTTAAACATATCCTCAAAGAAAGAAGTCTAGGGGCATCAAATCAGGTGACTGTGCAGGCTAAGGCCTTGGTGACCCTGTCCAATCCACATATCGAAATTTCTTATTCAAATTGTTTCAAACAATTACAACATAGTGAGCAGTAGCTCCATCTTGTTGAAACCACAACTGTTGCCGTCTGTTCAATGGCAGGTCATCTAAAAAGTCTAGTAGAGTAGAGTCCGGCGCTTCACAGTAAGACAGTTGGTTCACATTGCATTCAAAGAAATGTGGGCCCACAACCGTATCACCAACAAGACCACACCACACCATTACTCTGGGGGCACCTGGGTCATTCACCTCGCATATCCATACTGGATTTTGCCTAGACCAATACCAAGCATTTTGAGTGGGCATGACCATCCAAATAAAATAAACACTCATCTCTGAAAAATAACTTGTTTAATGAAATCATTGTCATTGTCCATTTGATTGCTGATCCAATTGCAGAAATGACATCTGTGTACAGGATCATTATCATGCATTGTGTGATCATGTATCACCTTATATGGACGAAAATGTGATGCTTTTATAATGTGCCAAACACATTCCTTGCTCACTCCACTCTGCCTTGACACATAACAAATTTATCTTTTAGGGCTTGCAATAACCTTTGCAAGTATGATAATTGTGTTTCCTTCATCAGTAGCAGTCTTTGGTGTGCCACTTTGCTTTGCATCCAGCAGAGATAAGGCCCTCTTAAATTTATTTAAAAGTTTACTCACAGTTTGAAATGATGGTTTTGGTATTTCAAGGTGCCACCTGTGAAATTCATCTGCAGTTTCTCTCAAAGTTCGATGGTTATAACCACAAAGCAATACTAATTCAAATCTTTGTTCTGGAGTTAGCATGATTAACTTCAATGTTTTATTTCTTCTTCCTTCCAAGTATTAGGCCAAGGCCTGTTAGGATCCTATAGAAAATTTTCCCTCCAGCGTTTCGTAGGATGGCCCAGTGATCTTCGTCCTCTTGGTATATAATTATAAACAACTTTGGGGATCCAATTTGAACTCATTCTTTCTAGATGGTGTTTCCAATTTAGTTGGTACTGTTTAATATATTCCAAAATTGGCATAGTCTTCAATTCTTTTAAGATATCTGTGTTCCTTTTCCGATCCCATCTGGTGTAACCCGCTGTTCTGCGCATGAATCTCATTTCACAAGCTGTTATTCTGCTTTCATGTTGTCTTTTTAGTATCCATGCTTCACTACCGTAGGTCAACACTGGTCTAGCCAAAGTGTTATATAAACATAATCTGGTTTTTTTGTACAAGGGATGGTTTCATAACTTGATTAATAATTCCCGAACTTTTATTATAACTAGTAATTTTTTAGGGATATCCTTTTCATCCCAGATAGAGAGATAATATCCAAGATATTTAAATTGATTAGATCTCTCTAAAATCTTATTCTGGAGACAGATTTTACTTTGTATGGGGTCATTCCTGTGAAATGCCATAATTTTAGTTTTGTTAATTGATAATTCCATATTAAATTTGGCACCTATTTTTGTAAATTATAAATTTATCATTGCAAATCATTTTCGGAAAGTGCCAGAAGAGCTAAATCGTCTGCAAAAAGAATAGCATCGAGTTTGAGGTTCCTATTGATGGGTATATATCCTTGTTGTGTTCTCCTCCATTCGTTTATTAATTTATTCATATATATAATGAAAAGCACCGGTGAAAGTCCACATCCCTGTCTTACTCCAGTGTTGATCTTTTCACAAGAAGATAATTTGCCATCTTGTTTAACAGAGATTTCATTATCTTTATAGATGTTGAAGATATTAGTAATATATTGTTGTGGAACGTTATCATCAGCTAAAATTTGTAGTAATATATTTCTGTCTACTTTGTCAAAAGCCTTTATGAAGTCAACGAATGCGATATGAGTTTCTATATTGAATTCCTTGTTATTTTCTAGTAGTAGTTTTATTAATGTTGTAAACTGTCTTTCTTTGAGAGTTGCTTTATGATACACTACATCTGTCAGAAACACAAACACAAATCCATTATTATTATTCATGTTGTAATAATTATTTCCTTTTTATTTTATTGTTTCCAGAATAAAAAAATATACCTAAAATAGCACATTCTTGTTATTGAGAAAATTTCCATTTGTCAACCGACTTTTGAGCCACACGGTATAAGTTGTAAATTTATAATTTATAATGGCAATTTTTAATGCTATACTCCATTAGAATAGGACAGCAAATGTTAGATATATGCCTTTTTTATTTTAAGTAACCATAACTCCATAGTTTTGTCCTGTTTAAGACATGATGTGTTGGTGCAAAGCTTACAGGATTTGTGTTGGATCGAAACCCTATGGAAGAAGAACTCTTCTCATGAAATTTCAGTCAATATGGAACTGGTGCGCAGCCAGCTTCACGAAGAATTGGGTAGTTACAATAACTAGTGGCTCCAGGTTGAGAAAATGGCTGAGGGACTCAACATCTGACCACATGTCATTCCATCACTGGTTGTATGATCATCCAACTCCATGAATAACATATGTGGATATGAGGCAAGGAACTGGGTGTTAGAACAAAGGCCTTCTAGGTCTGTCGTGGCATGTGAAAAGAGACAGAAAGATATATAACTATGTAGGTAATTTGTTAGATTCAAATTCTCTAAAATAAAGGGAAGAAGGAAAGTTGGAAGACCATCTTACCAGATGGCTAGATGGCATGAAACAGGATCTGAAGGTTATAGGAGTCCAGGGATGCAGAAGATAGAAATTAATGGAGGCACATATTTGGGACAGTCAAGGCCTGCAATGGGCTGTAGCACCAAACATGATGATGAACTTTAATGAAAACTTTTTTTGAGTCATATCACGAAACATTATAATAAGTAGATTAGTCAGTTTATGGAGTAATATATGTGCAATTTAGTTTGTTAGGTTAGGAGGAGTCAATCTACAGTATAGCATTGGACAGCAGACGTGGGGATTTCACTGTACACTGCTGATGCACTTGCAGTGGGGAACAGACAGCATAGGATCGCGGTGATACAACCACACACATTTTCGTAACTATTTTACAAATTATCATACTTACCAATTTTATTGATGCAGGTGCTGGAATAGGGTCATCTGGTTGAAAGCATGTGTCTTGATTATTTTATATGGATGCAACTTTAACAATTTAGTATTTTTTTGTACATAGCCTTAATAAATTCCTACTTGTTGTGAAAGGCACCTAAGTGATTTTCTAGAAGACTGGTCCAATCAATAACAGATGTCGTCTATTGTTTCTTTTGTGTGAACACAATCGGCTTGTGTGGCTTCTTAGTCTTGACAATTCCTGTTGTATGAAATTTGTTGTACAGATTATGGACTGTTGAACCCAGGAATCGTGTTTCAAAGAGTCTTCGTACTTGGCTGACAGACTGAGTTAACAAATATTGATCATAAATAAATACACTTTGTTCAGTAGAGAAATTATTAGTCATTACATAGTTTACACTCATCACACGCCCCTCAGTTCACAAGGAAAAGTGAGTGAGCACCTTATCCTTTTGAAACATACAATCTGACTGTAATGTGAATGAATGGGATGTACTCGTAAAAGGCTGAGTCAGTGCACATTTCAAGTCCCGTACCTGCACGTGTAAGCCTTCATTATCGCACAGCAGAAACCCTGCATCTGCCGTTCAGTGCTATACTGATTGCACTGTAGTATAAGTTACACCAGATTAGTTTACAGTTTATGGAATAATAGATATGCAATTCATTACATTAGGATAGGAGTTCCACAACTACAATGGAAGGACGTCACCATACCCCGGACCTGTAGTGAATGAACATGCAACAAGCTGCCAGCTTTCATGCGTAGAGGAAAAAGAAGAAGAAGGATAAGAGTTGGCAAATTAAAGTATACTAGGTCACTTTATAGTTTATGGAGTAATATGTATACAATTTATTTTGTTTGGTCAGAAAGGTACATCAAATTGGCAGAATTGAAACCCAACCAAGTATGGCAGCAGTTGTATCACATAATATTGTGAATTGAATTCTGATGTAAACTTGAACATGAATCCTATCCTGGATATCATTGTTGTTGTTTACTCATAAACCCTTCACTATAGTGTTCATTGTTCTATTTTACAGAAATATGTTATTTCATTACTTTCATTTACTGATGAATAAATGTTTGGTTTGTATACAAGTTAAATATCACAGTCAGTAATGATAATGATGTCATACGTATTGTTGATATATTACACAACAATGTTATGACATAATGACTAATTTTAGCTGTATTTCAATAAATTTATACTTACTCAATCACGGAATTTCATCAGTGGAAGCCTTGACTAAAGAGGGACATGATATTGTCTGAAACCGTCGGTATCAAAGAAATTTGAAAATGTATGAGGTGAGTCGATAAAAATATGTTCTCCGCTCACTATTAAAGTTTATACTTATTTATGCAAAAGTTTTAGAGCCTTGGAATTCATGATTAATTATTTTTTACTTTGTTGATTTAATCTATATATATATACCGGGCTTCCAATATAAAACCGGACCGCCTTATGGAGTTTCACCCGGCACGCAGTGCTGTCTCTTCCTCCCGCAATTCACCCTGCCTGCCACCCGTCCTTGAACTGTTTCTTACCTTATAGAAAATGCTGGAAATGTTGTCCTCCCGCAGTTAAACAGGCATTATACCGAGTAAACACATTTAGATTGACACGCTGTAGTTCGGGCACTGTCAAGTTTCTGATTTAATTTCTTATGTTGTTCTTCAGTTCTTCCAATGTGTGCGGATTTGTTTTGTACACTTTGTCTTTCAGGCTACACCACAAATAAAAATCACACACTGTTAGATCTGGGGAGCGAGGGGGCCATACACCAGCACTAATCACTCTATCTTCAAACACTTCCCTAATTTTATTCATGGACTCCTCTGCTGTATGAGCAGTGTGTTTCTTATTTTGTACTGAACCAGTGGTCTCAAATTTAGTCACAAGATCGTGGATTGTCGATCTGGAAGGAGGTAATTGTCCAGGGAAGTTCCGAATAAATTCCTCGCGAACGCGACGAGCTGATTCGTATTTATAATAACATTTACACACATAAATGCGCTGCTCTAATGTCAGCTGACGCCTCATCTTGTTGAACGATAGTAAACTGACTAGTTCAAGGACGAGCGGCTGGCAGAGTGAAATGCGGACGAGGAGAGAGCGCTGCCTGACGGGTGAAACCCCGTGAGGCTGGTCCGGGTTTATATTGGAAGCCCGTTATATATATTTATGCTAAATGTTAAAATTTAATTATAACATTAAAAAAATATATATAGTATAATTTCATTAATCAAAGTGCTCAACTCTAAGCTTAAAAGATTAAAATTAATATAAAACTACCAGCGAATACTGGTAACTCATATGGTGGAGTGATAAACTACTGATCTGAGAGCCGGGGCTTGAGTCTCCTCCAGGTAAGAAATTTGTAAGTAGTAAAAAATAAATAAAAATAAAACGTAGTTTTATTTTTATTTAATTAATAAATATGGATTTTCATCAAGTAAACACCAACTCAATTGATTAAGTAAAAAAATAGTTCACAACTGGTAAAATGTAACTTAGTTAAAAATTAGACTTACGGTCAGTTTCACCAACAGAGGAAACTATTTTGCCAGTTTTCTCCTGTATAATACATATACAATACTCTTTTGGTGAAACCAGCCTTAAAAGAGTTGGAGTAAATATGAAAGGAAATAGAACTAATGAGAGAGAGTGAAAAGAGTAATAAAAATGTTTTTACTAATGCAATTAAATGAAAAAGTGGCGTAAGTACTACCAGCCATTCTAGAGTAATTTCTTACAATGATTTTGTCAACAAGTTTATGGAAAACAAAATTTCGGATTTTTTCTAATAAAATAAAAAAGGCAAATATTGATTGCAGCATAAATCTAAGAAAGTGATAATGAATATAATTAGTTGGCTGTAAATTATCAAACCCAAAATGTTTAGTTACCAGTATATGAATATTTGTAATTTATAATGTTAATGCACAAATAGTAATGCCTAATGATAATTATAATTTTCAATGGACTGTAAAAATAATTGTGTGGAAATATACTTACAGGTATGAGACAAGTCAAGATTTATTTGTAATTGGATGTACAAAACTTAGTTTTAAAGACATTTTCTTACAGCATTTGCTAATGTCGACCTTGTTGCTTTTAAGAGAATAGCATCCCACTTTAGATCAGTATTTGCAGGATTCTGTACTATATATATAATTAATTTTAGGCATTTAGCAATGAAGGCCAATTATCATAGGAAAAGAAAAATAAATGCCTGAGCTGGGATTTGAACCTGAGACCTCTAGTTCTCTACGTTAGCGCACTTCCACTTGCGCCATTCTGGTATCCCAGAACAAACATTTCTTTCTAATATCCATCCATAGCAATTCTGCCCAATTCTTCTTTTGCTGCATTCATAGCATTTTCATTCTATGCTTTGCAGCTTTACTAGGGAATTATAAGTGTGGCAGTATCCCATCACTTTCCACACCAGTGAAGGATGATGATGGCGGGATGATTTTCGGGAACAGTTGGGCGCTAAGCTTTCCTAACATTTGTTTTACAGGTGTGGAAAAACCCCGAGAAAACCTCACCCAGGAGCCTGTCCTGACTGGGAATCGAACCCGAGACCACAGCAATCACGAGAGGCAGCTGGGAATCGGTCGAATTGTCATCTATTGGCTAATATAACAAGCATTTTTAAAGAAAATGTTTCCTTTATAGCTGTAATGCTTGATTATTTATAGGTCATTATTTATTATAACATTATTAGCCCGACCGTCTGACCCTCAGCCTCTCCACCCCATTTGGTTAGCATATCGGTGCTGTACTGTACATAAAAGTACGTATGCTATGTATTAGTACAATATATTTTATCACCATAATCGTTTTTCTCATACGATACTTCACATGTTCTTCACGGCCTATATTGTGATTAATTAAACATAGTCAATGTGCCTAAGTATCATAGAGAACCTGAGTATCATCATAGAGAACGATATGTATCATAGTGGAAAACTATAGTTCATCCAGATCCATGTATTTATGATCAATAGATTAACAATATGGTGTCTGCGGCAGTGGACATGATTTGAAAGTATATCAGAATTTGATTTACAGTAAAGTTAAAATGTATTTTCGAACATTCAATTCCCACATAATATGATATTAACCAAGAATTATTAGTTTAATTGCTTCTTCTTTTTTAATGTTCTATATCTATCTGGTGTTAACAGCGACACCAGCTACACTAATTCCGAGCTAAGTTCCAGTTGTACTATAAACAAACTTGAATAAGGTATTTTTTTGTCTATTGGGGGAACCGTGGTGCTACATTTACCAGCCATATGACCGAATAGTGTACGGAAGTGTCATCGATAGAAACATTGTTGTTAGGCAACATCGGTTTTTACGAGAGATAAGACTGCATGTCATGTAAGATGGTACCAATTATTAGGAACTTTCTCCATTTATTATTTATCTACGACAAAAATTAGATAGAGCTTACCTATTGAGACGTTTACATTTTTCCATGACGTCGATGAATATTCTTCATTTATAATTTCATTACGAGCAGAATTTATGCTCTATGCTGACTCACCTGAAAATTCTGCTGTTATTTTCTCCACATCCTCAATAATCTATGTGGGATACTTTTCACTAAACTATTTGAAAACATTCAAAACAATTTGTTTCCTCTCCGCTTTTCAAATTCTTTCCTTTCCAGTGTTTTAAGAAATTGTACAGAGGTGGCCATTTTGAAACAACTTAAATTCCAATTTATTCTGCATTTCATATGCATAAGAATAAAACAATGCTTATTGAGTATATTAAAATTGTAATTATACATTTTAAAATTCTCCTATATAATGCTTACTTAATCTATTAAAATTGTAATTATATATTTTATAATTCTCCCATATAAATTATAAAGACATGGTAGTTAATACACATTTTTATTATTCTTATTTTGTTTATTTTGAGAGTTAGAGAGCAAACTACATGTTCTTACATGCTTACAGGTTAAACTGTTATTTGACCAATAAAAATGCAGTCAAAGTCTGCTTTTTTTATATTACAACTGGAACTTAGCTCAGAATTTGTATAGTGTAGCAAGCTCCTACTGCAATATAGTGGTATTTGAAATTTTTCTTTGGCAAAACTTGAACATCCTGTATCTTTTAATGTGTTTACACATCTCCATGACTTGGAAATGACTGTTTCTTGCTTCTCTTCCAAAAATTCAATTGACATTTGCCGTAGTCGAACCTCAGGTTGTTGGATCTATAAGAGAACATATAACTCCAAGACCAAATAGCTAATTATATAATGTAATACATTATATATTTATTTCCACTTAATGAATAGTTACATTTTTAATCAAGTTTTATCCAACAGACCTTCCTAGTAAATTTGAAAATATGGAACTGACAGATCTTGCAGCAGACTTTAATATAAATAAGATCTGCCGGCTGTGTATGGGGAAGAATTTGAATCTTTTATCTCTTTTTGCTCAAGATAAATCACTCATTGAAAAGATAATGGCTATAGTGCCTGTACTAAAGGTCAGTATAATAAATTAGTGCATTGAAAGTCATATAATTTTATGAATAATTATAAATTATTTAATTTTTATTATCTTGTAGCTATCGGCAAATGATGGTTTGCCTGGACAGATTTGTTCACAGTGTGTAAATCAAGTGAATACAAGCTACAACTTCAAGCTGCAGTGTGAACAGTCTGATGTCACATTGCGAAGACTACATGATTTTCAGGTAGTAACTTTAATGCTGTTTATGTTGACACAACATTCTTCTTATTTCATTTATCTTTCGGCTCAACTGCACTTTTACTAGCGTTTGATTTTTCAGTTATATTGTTGTAAACTGTAGTTATTCTTCTGTATTTAGTAACATTATTTAATATTTTAAACTTTTTCAATAAATTTTTATAACATTATTAGACAATTTTGAAGTATTTATTTAAATGTGCAAATCACAATATGACACTGTTAGACAACATTGTGATGCTAACTGCTATTTTCTCCACAGAGTATATTACCCTTAGTCTATGATTTTTCTATCGCTGTTTTGGGTTATCGCTGATTGGATCAGCGTTAGGGAGTGATAAGTAAGTGTACACCCATTTTTAATAAACATTTGATAATTTTAATGTGAATTTTCTCCCAAACTGTGAGTTCCTTAAACTTATTTGTTTCAATAATTTGGCCTTTGTTTTGATTCTGTGTTTTTCAGACCATGCATTTGCAGCTATTGCAGATTTTTCTATTTCCCAATTTTAATATTTCTAAGGTGTTCTTTCAATCATGAGTTCAGGTTCCTTATTGTTTTTCCTAATGTATATTTTCACAATCTTTGCTTTCAATTTGGTAAAATCCTGATTTATTGCCTTCATTAATCTTTACATTTTTATTGGTTTAATTAATCTATTCAGGCTATAATTTTTCAGTGCTAACTTGATGTTAAATTTGCTGAAAATTTTTTTCACCACATGTTTTTACATAGTTTATTTGTAAGTCATATACATTTTTGTATATTATTGTATTGTTCTCACCTAGACTAATAGACATACATGAGAATAATAATTAATTTACACCTTTCCTGGCAACTTTCTTATATACTATAGTTTTGTGTTGTGGTTGGAATTGCTGCAATTAACCTTACGTCGGGTGCATCTGATCTGAGAAGCACAGGTTGTCAATTTTGAGCCATTCCACTGTCATCAGATGGCTTTGATGACTGGGCATCCGAGTAGCTGCTTGTTTTTACCTACTGTAAACAGCCACCCCACTCAGTTTGCTCTCGTCCATTACCATGGTGGGTTGTAAATATTTTGTTCAGAGAAGCTCATTGCTCCCATAGTCATTACATTATTGAAGATGTGTATTTTGAAGATATTTACAAAGAGTAAATTATTTAAAATTAATATAAAATTATAGAATATTCACCTGAAAGGTCCGTCTCCTCAACTTAATTATCATTGAGGAGACGGACCTTTCAGGTGAATATTCTATAATTTTATATTAATTTTGAATAAACCTCAACGGAACACATCATGAATCTTATAAAAGTTAAATTATTTAACTTATTCTTGAATAATTTTGCTAAAAACATAGGCTAAATGTTGATGATGTGAACTATTTTCAAGTATATTTGAACTGAACCTAACTTGTTCTTACTTTTATATCACGTTGTTTGAAGGCTTGTCACAAATTTGTTTAATCAATGTTATATCCAATAAAAAGTTTTCTAGCAGCAAATTTTGAATATTTTATTCTTTGGACATCCCTAACAATAACATTTCTTCGACTTCCCATTGTTCAAATTGGTAAAGAGTGTGTTGAATAATTTTTTTTTAAGCGTGTGCTGATCAGGTCAGAATATTGCGCCCAATGGATGGTTAAATAAATTTCCTTTGATTTTTTACAAATATATATATGTTAAATATTGTACCACCATTCTAGTTCAAATTAAATTCAGTGAATAAACAAATTGCTGTAAATGATTATTTATATAATAGCAGTATTTCAGTATGTTGTGTAGAATAAGTTTGCTGGTAATACATTCACCATACAGTATATATTAAGTAGAGTTTTACATCCAAGTATGAATTGAAAATGTATAAAAATAACAGACATAGACTAGAATTGAAACATTACAGTATAGGTTGTTCGTAGAAATTATTTTCAAAAATATATTTTTGTTTGTCATATGTGATTGATTTCTATTTATTTAACAAAATTCTACGAAAAGACATTAAAGCATGGGTGTTGCCTTAGTGCTATATTAAAAGAGTAATTGATTAGAAATTTTATATAATAATAATAATAATAATATTTATGATAATCTTCTTAATAACAATCACCACTACAACCACCGTCAGGCATAATATATCAAATTATAACTTAGTGTGTCTCTTTAAACATATTTTCTCCTAATATATTAATATTAGTCATTCAAGATATCTCTGCAGGCGAAAGAATTAGGAAGCTCTGTATGTTGCTACATGTGACGTCATATAAGGCAGTATACACTGTCAGTATCCCACATCCCCTCTGCACTCATAGATAGCAGTGTCAGGTGTTCTATTCCTGCATAAACACGACTGCAGTGCCCTCCGTCAACAACTGCGGTTACTCCTTAAACGGGTAATACTTATTTTATCCAAGTTGATTTTCACATCACCTCCTTCATCTTGCATCAAACATATTTTTATATTTCTCAAAAGAGATGTATATATATATATATATATATATATATATGATTATTTTGAGGGTTGTTTCTGTTATTTACACAGGTATCCTCAACCAAAATATACAATTTTTTTTCTTCCATACTTTCCAGTCCTGCGTATCTACTTCTATCATATTTCTCTTCTTCATGTTGTCTTGAATTCCCTTTATCCACGTGGGCTTTGGTCTACCATGTTCCCCTTTTCCAGGAGGTATCCATTTCAATACTTATTTGTTTGTTTTTGTGTCCCTTCTCATTATATGCCCATACCATCTTAGTTGGATTTCTTCAATCTCTTGTAAAATATCTTTTTCTCTTATTGTATGCTCTTTGCTTCAGCTTCGAAATAAAAAAAATGAGACATCTATTGTGAAGGAAGAACCAGAAAATATTATAGTCACAGTTGACAACAGCACTTTACAACAACATAATAGTGATGAAGAGGAGTGAGTTTGGCTATTAAGATTACTTTCAATATTCATTTTTTTTTGTAATTATCATGGTAACTCATTAAGAAAACTGAAACTAACGTTGAGTGACTGCATCACAGTAACAACGTAATTTCTATACTTTTGCCAGTCAGTGATAGTGACCATTTCCATTGGCTCTTTAGAGCATTGTCGTACCTACAAGTTTCAATTTTGTAATTTAATAATGTTAATAAATGTAACATCAAAAAATAGGGGAAAGACTTCTATGAAAGAAGAGGGGAAAAAAGAAGCATTCGGTAATTTGGGTATAATTTTTGCTATACTAGCTATTGGTCTTCTAGGATTTGTTGTATGAGCACATCATATATTTACAGTAGGAATAGATGTAGATACTCAAGCATATTTTACATCAGCTACTATAATTATTGCTGTACCTACTGGAATTAAAATTTTTAGTTGATAACCCAAACAAAGTTTATTTTACAACCAATTTTTATCAATAAATGAGGGGAAAGTCATATAAGACCGTCTGGCGGCTATGTCCGGACATACCTATTTTTAGAAAAACGTCGCTAGGTGGAAGCACAATCTGCAGTGTGTCTTGAAGTCTGTCTTGCTACAGTTGATTGAGCGGCAGTGTGAGTGAGTGAGTCTTCGCTATAAGGTAGTGTGGCTTATATAGTGTTTTCGTTTGTGTGCGCAAGTAGTGTGTCTTAGATTCAATACATTACTGCTCTACAATGGGTAAGTGAATTTACTCTAACACATGCAATTGTGTATGTATCATTGTTAAGTAAGTAATTAAGGAAGTTAAATATAATATGTAGCATGCATAAGGAAGGGCGGGAATTTTAATTAGGGTGCGTGTGTCAGCTAAGATCGGACAGTGTACATCGGGTAAGACCGGTCAGAGATATAATTGCATTTCTCTGTTACAGTTTTCATCAGCTGAAAAAACAATGTCAAACAAAGTGAAAGTAAATGTCAAGGGCAAGTGGACCGAAGAAAACATGAAACTTGCACTGAATAGCGCATTGACTGGAAGAACCAGTGTGAGGGAAGCAGCAAGACTGCATGGTGTACCAAAGAGCTCACTACAGGACAGGGTCTCAAAGTTAAAAAAGGGAGAACAGGTAGTTGTAGCAGGCAAATTAGGAAGATTTGAACCCACATTCCTTCAAAGTTGTGAAGAAGAACTCCTTCAACATATCAGACAATTGGACAACATGTTTATGCCTTTGACGAGAAAAGAATTCCTTAAGTTGTCATTTGATTTGGCAGAGGAATTGAGGCTTCCTCACAGATTTAATAAGAATAAGAGAGTTGCCGGTAAAGATTTCTATTATGCATTTGTGAAAAGGCATCCAGAAGTAGTACTAAGAACCCCGGAATCTACAAGTATGATGAGAGCAGTGGGTTTTAACAAACTTCAAGTGGATATATTCTTCGCTAAACTTGGTCAGTTAATGGACAAGCATTCTTTCCCTCCTTCTCGTATCTTCAATGTAGATGAGACAGGAGTTTCTCCTGTGCACGAGAACATGAGAGTTCTCTCTATCAAAGGGAAACGGCAAGTGGGAAAGCTCACGTCTGGAGAACGAGGGCGCAATGTCACAGTAACGTTCTGTATGAGTGCCTCTGGACAATTCATCGCACCCTTCTTCATCTTCCCGCGACAAAAGATGAACCCACGATTGATGATAGGAGCTCTTGACGAAAGCCAAGGTGTCGCTCAGCCTAACGGCTGGATGAACGGAGACATCTTCGAGACGTGGTTGAAGCACTTCATGAAACATGTTCGGCCAACTCAAGATAGTCCAGTGCTTCTAATACTGGACGGTCATTGTAGCCACAAGGAGTTGAAGGTTATTTTGTATGCTCGTAGGCATCATGTCCACATGCTATCTACTCCTCCCCACACAACTCACAAGCTTCAACCATTTGATAGGTCTTTCATGAAGCCATTTAAGTCTGCATACGCAGAAGCTTGCTCTTCATGGATGAGACAAAATCCAGGATTGAAAATAACAGAATATGACATCGCACAGTTAGTATGCAGTGCTTATGGTAAGATATGCAGGATGGAAATTGCTCAAAAAGGTTTTTCTTGCACGGGTATTCACCCACTCAATCCTGGCATATTCTCAGACCTAGATTTCATGCCTTCACGAATAACTGAAGTGGATATTGGTGTTTTTAATGGAAATGAAGCGAACAATGATATCATTGATCCTACTACGGCTACTGAGGATAGATTAAATGAAAGTCTGTGTATCAGCCCCGGGACAAGTGGGTCTGCAAAAATTGCATCTGCCTTGATGAAGCTTTCTCCCCTCCCAGAAGCTAGCAAAAGGAGACTTGTGACTAGGAAAAGACGAGCAGAGAAAAGTGAGGTCCTGACTGGAAGTCCATTCAAAGAGAGACTCAAGAAGAAGAAAAACGAAAAGGATGCCAAGGAAGAAAGAAAACGTCGCAAATGTTCAAAATAGTTGAACTTACGTGAACCGTCTACTTCAGCAAATGTTCTGGTGGGCTCCGATGAAGCTTCTGGTTCCAATGAAACTTTTCTGCATTTTGTGTGGCGAAAATTTCGAGGAAGACTGGATCCAATGCGAAGATTGTAAGGGTTGGGCACATGAAAAGTGTACTAACACGGACAATTCAACAGTGCACTATAGGTGTGACAAGTGTCTCCAAATGTAACATTAATTTCTATGAAAATGAACTTAATAAAGTTGATATTTAGTGAACTAAATTGAATGTCCGGTCTTACCCTCCATGTTAAAATATATCAGAAAATTTTATGTTCCACAATTATTTTTTATCTACTATATTAATTTACATTTAGTATATTTTGGTAATGTAGAATGTTCTCTAGTTCAATTAGAGTGTAATTAATTTTTTTGTTTTTGTGTGTAATAAAAATGTAAAATAATACAAAACAAATTTGTAAGTGTCCGGACATAGACGACTTTCCCCTATATAAAAATGAAATAAAGAAAAATACTTCTGAAATAATAAATAGAATTATTCGGAAAAAAATTCAATTTAAAACTTTTCTTTAATTTTTTAATTATTAATTAATTTTTTAGTTTAGTTTAAAATAGATAGGGCTAAGCTTGTTTATATTTACCGTACATCTAATCTCAAGTGTTTCTAATTTTTATTGTTCTTTATTTAATTTAAATATTTTATTGTACCAATTCGAACTAATAAGATTTTCATTACTTACTACTAAGCATTAAGAATCCTTATCAAAATTTACATTTGGTTTTTTCAAAGAAGTAACTATAATAGGAATGAAATCCTAAAATTGTGTTAATAAAAATGCTAAAGGTCCGTACATCACTTGTACTGTTATAATCATGGAATTTATTTTCTTTTGTCTTTAGATTTGAAATTTGTCTAAAGGGAATCTTCAAACTTCCTTTCATATCACAGCTAATGTGTGAATATTTTGGATCTTTATGTTCACCATCGATGCAGGGCTCAAATTGGTTCTAAGAAAATTTCTGTCTGTAATTTATATTCAGTTTTCTTGTTGATTTGTAGTTACTTTTGAAGGTATATTTTATAGGGTTAAGTGATAAAATATATAATTTTAATAAATTTATAAGACAAATAATTTAGTAATATTAAGTAGCTTTATGGATCTCATTAATTTTATTAATTATTATCATATATTACAAACTTTTTGGAATACAGTGACATTTATCACCAAACTTAAAATCATTTTATCGTCAGTAATCTAATTATTTATCATAGTTTTAATTATGAATGAATCCCATTCTTTACTTTGATGAACTTGCTTAAAATGAGTTTTATTCCTTATGAGTAAATTCTATAATATACAAAAAGAATTCTGATTTTGGGAAGAATATGAAACTTATGCTTTTAATATGGAAGTTATTAGAAAATATAACATGAAACCAATTTTATAGATAAATATTCACTGGTCTTTATTAAAATATTTTCAGATCCAATAATGATATACAAGATGGGGTAGCTGCTGATATACCTGATTGTTCAAAAAGATGCATTAAAAACACAAAACAAAGAAAAATTTGCTCTACAAACCAAAAATTGTGAAAGGAATAAGAGAATTAAGAAACTGGCTTCTAAAATAAGAATTCTGAAGAAAAGGGAGAAAAAGTTTTTTTGTAATGACTGTGAAAAAGGTTTTGGGACATTGTCTGATTTGAGTCGTCACTTACAAATTCATAAGGGCGAGAAAGGATATTCTTGTCAGTTCTGCGGTAAAGATTTCATTTTGAAGTATTCATTACATGCTCATTACAAATTACATCCTGGTGAAAAACCCTTTCTCATGTGATAAATGTGGAGAAACATTCTCAATGCACATTCGTTTAAAAAAACATAGGAGGACTCATTTAGAAAAATTTATTTGTGATGTATGTGGGCAGCAATTTAGTGCACAAAGAAATCTTAAGCAGCATTTAGCCATCCATAGTGGTGAAAAACCGTTTTCTTGTCATATTTGTGGGAAAACCTTTGCTCATAAAAAAAATTTGAATTTTCATTTAGCAATTCATTCGAGTGAAAAGCCGTTTTCTTGTGAAGAATGCGGTATGTGTTTTAAACATAGGAAAACTCTGTCAAATCATTTGAAAACACACACTGGAGAACAAAATTTTTCTTGTGTTCTTTGTGAGAAAAAATTTATCAGGAAAAGGGAAATGCAGTTACATATGTTATGTCATACAGGAGAGAAACCAATAAATTGTCCAGAATGTGATAGATCTTTTGCCCGTAGGGAAAGTTTAGTAAAACATATGCGCACACATACTGGATATAAACCGTTTGCATGTCAAATTTGTGAAAAAGCATTTACTTCCAGCCAGCAATTAAAATGTCATGTTGCAACACATGAAGCAATAAAGCCATTCAAATGTACCGATTGTGATAAAACATTTGCTAGGAAAGATCGTTTGAAAGATCACTTTGCTACACATTCTGGAGAAAGACCTTTTGTATGTACATTATGTGGTAAAGGATTTGTACGGAAGGATCATTTACAGTGTCATTTAAATGCAACACATGGAGGGAAATATCCTAAAACTTGACATTCCATGCCGTTCATGTAATTGACAACATTCGAAATTCTTTTCAGAGGATTGGTTTCAATTTGTACATTTCTTTAATATCATGTAATTACATAAGTTTTTGTTAAGCATAATTAAAAAAAAGTTAACATTTTCTATATTTTGATAATTTGCATATTATTAAAAAAGGTATTTAAATAAAAAATAATTCTCAATATATTTAATCGCAGTGATTTTCTGTCCATTGTAAATATAAGAGAATACAGAAATATATATATATCAAACTTGCATCATTGGTAGTTGTATTATTATACTCGTATAATGATCAATTCTTTTAATAAGAGGGCATGAAAGGTTTTACATATAAGATTATTTGCCATCTGCAAATTAATAACTCCATTATGCCTAATGCTTATTTCAGGTTCTATGGAATTCTAAGGACTGACTTAAACACAGAAATAAATTTGAATTTACTCGGGAATCTTAAAATTTATTATATGATCATATATCTTTCAACTCTAATAAGAATTTAAATGGGAACTTTCAACAAATTATAAATAACATTTCATAAAACTTCTGTAGTTTATGTAGAATTTTAATTGTTCATTGTATGTAGTTTTCTTTTCCCCAAACATGTGATTTAATTCTTGCTTATTTGTAGGGAATGGATTTTAATATGCAGCAACTTTATAGAAACAGCTGATTTGATAAAGATAGTTCAAGGTATATATTTTGAAACAACTAATGGAACAACAAATACAATTTGTTATACCTTATTTAAACTTTTAGTGAGATTAGCACATTTCTCTTAATTTTCCTTCCTTTTCGATGCTTCAGCATATTTTCCCTCACTTTTTTTGTATTTTATTTTTTAATTGGTTAAGAAAATAGCTATTTTTACTCGTCTTAAACAACTTTTTAAAATCTTGTTTAATCAGAAGTCAACAATAATGTAAAACAATATCAGTAATATCCCAGTAACAATGGCCATCCGACAGCTGTAAAATGAACTTTTAAATTTGAAAAATATTTCTGGTACAAGTTAAACTAAATTCACTTTGTCATTCTGGTGTTAATTTAATAGTTTCTATGTTATTAGTCATGTAAGTGAAATCTGTTTTTGAACCACAATGTATTTTTCACAACAAAATAATGATAAGGAGTATTAATTGTATTCACTTTCATAAGTATTTAAGGTAGAGTTTACTAAAACTAATGGGATCATTCTAAAATGTGCCATCTGCGAAGTAAATATTGCAATTGATGTGAAGCTTCAAAGAAACAAAATAAACCAGTCCAATCAGGAGAGCTTTGAACTTCGTAAATCAAAACCTATGCAAACTACCTAGATACTAGCTTTCACTTCAAGTTCTAAATAGCAGCAGTCATTGAGTGAAATCAGTGCAGATCTTACCATCACACTAGTCCAGTCTGGAATTCCAAACCACAAGGCAAACAATCCTGCTATCAAATTATTCTTTGAGAAGTGTATACAAAGTTCAGTACTGGATGAGAGCACTCTGAGAAAAAATAACACAGAGGTGTTTGGCTAACATGATATGGAATTCATTTTAGATGAATATACTGATGAACTGCAAAGGTATATCTTGATTATGTTCATGTTTCTATTATCTCTGGTGAATGGTTGAAACCTGTTTTTCGAGATATACTAACTCAATATGACAAATTTCAGCACAATATTGCAATGATTCATACATGAAGCTGTGCCCAGGTGCATACAATACAAAGACATTATACTTGTGGTGACTGATTAAACATTTAATGCTTTCGCTTTTTCAGCAACTAAAGGACATGTATCCCAACCTAAACCTTATGACATGTATTGCATATGGAGTACACTATGTTTGTGAAAGTATCAGCAGAATTACAGCATGGTAAATGACTTCACTGCTGCTTTCAAGAGCACTGCCCAGTTATCAAGTTTTGTACCAAGAAGTCGCTAGACACAGTTTCCTATCATAATAATGTGGGATACGTGGATAAAAGGCACAGTATTCATATGCAAAATCATGAATAGAACCAAATGCTTCATATGTGCTCTAGATTTTGCAGTCACAGCAGCCATTAAGCAAGCCTTAACAGTTATTCAACAATAAAAACCTAGATTTGGAAATCTTTTGCAGCGCATGGCTGCAGGTATTTGCCTCACGTAATTTGAAGTTTCAAGAACAAGGTATGGAAAATGAGAAATATTGGAAGAAGTTGAATGTTAGGAATAATCTTAATGGAATTACAAAAGTTAAATTTGAAGAACAATCCAGATGTAGAACATTTGCATCTTTGACAGTTCTTACGTGAGTTTGTACAAGATATGACCCATTGTTTTCTATATATATCGAGTGGAGTTTGTCTACACATAATATTTCCTGAGGTCAAAACACCAGTGACTTACTTTGGAAAACATTGAACATTTGTACTCTAGTATAATTTCATTAAAACCCTGTTAATGCCTCGAAAATTTATTTACCACAGTCTTGGATAAAAAAATGATTTAAACCTTAAAAAATAATTTCATCAACATCTTTCTCGCACTTCTTATTTTTTTAGTAGTTTTTCCAACCATAATTACAAATAATTATTTTAGATTCTAAGGGAGGTATGAACTTAAATAAGTAATAAAGAAAGAATAAAGGTCAGTTACCTGAAAAATTCTATTAATTATGTTCAGAATCAAACCAGCAAATCATGGAATAGCCCCTATGCAAATTTATTATCTAATGAGTTCCGATCCAACCCTTAAGAATATTTGTAGCATTAAAACAGCATTTTGAATTACTTCTCAAAAGATGAAAAGTAATTTACCATTATCAGACTGGTTTCTGTGATGAAGCTATCATTAATAATATTATGGGCAGAAAGAATTGACTTGTGTTTAATTTAACCATACATTTTTGTACATTAAGTTAAGAAAACAAGATAGAACTTTTAAACATATATAATAGCCTCTACTAATATATTGATTAAGACTTTGTTGGCTATTGTTATGTATTTTAAAATACCTTTTTGGGATTCTTGGCCATTGTTATGTATTTTAAAATACCTTTTTGGGATTCTTGGCCATGACTTGCACTGTTGTCTTCTCAACATTTCATCATCTACTGTGGGTGACATCTTTAGGAGATATTGTAGTTCTACGAAACTTTACACAAGCAATATCTCCTGAAGATGTCACCCACAGTAGATGATGAAACGTTGAGAAGACAACACGGCCAAGAATCCCAAAAAGGTATTTTAAAATACAAAGGCTATACTAAGTTGATCACACAATGAGCAGCAGTGACCAAGTGGAAATAGGGCAGACATGTGTAGCGATGCTACAACATGACAGATGGATGTAGACAACCACCATATGGGACTCTTATGTAGGCATTAGGACACAAGATAGGCCAAGAAGAAGGTGGGTGGACCTCTTCAAACAGCAAGCAGGAGTACATTTGTAAAGTTTTATCCACAACAGAAGTGAATGGAACAAATTAGGACAAAAATAAAATAAGGTATAGTCATCTTCTCGCTACATGAGTAAACTCATGAATGAGCCATCCCCTCTTGCAGGAGGGCTTAATCCTTCAAGGGACACAATTAGGCTTATTAATTAATTCATTCATTAATTATGACAAATATTAGTGATATAAGGGATGAGAATGAAAAGAGCCTCACAGTGTCAAACTCCATAGTGTGTATGACACAGGTGTACATACTTACTTACTTACTCACTGGCACTATCGAACCCGTAGGTTCATGGCCGCGCGGACATAAGCTCTCCATACATCCCTATCCTGAGCTAATGCTTTCCAATCATACCCTGTATAATCTACTTCCCTCAAATCATAGTTAATGTTGTTCTCCCACCTCATTCTTGGTCTACCAACTGGGCGTTTTCCCTCTGGCTTTCCTACAAGAAGTTTCCAGGTGTACATACGCATCATAATTTATATAATTTTTATATTGCTATGAGTCTCCTAGGAGAGTTGCATGGGTTAGCTTCATAAACAACAAAAGGATAGATATGGGTCACAGCATAAATGTTTTCAAAATATTTATTAAGCAGGAAAAAAAAAAAAGATGGTGTAATATAGAACTGTAAAACTAGGATGAATTGCAATTTAGGGAACTTGAAATCGGAGATATTAGTTATTGGTAAGTTTTGGCTGAGAAAAGAGACCGAGTAGTGCGGGATTTCATAAGCCTTAGAGTTAGTTATTATATTCTCATTTCCTTATAAACTTTGTGAAAGTGAATCTAGCCATAGAAGGAAAAGAAATCATATAATTATGTATTACTACTGAAACTATTTGTCACTGCCAATTTGATATAACGGTTTTCTATGTCTGTTCATTTTCTATGGTTCATTGTGCTCCATATCCGATATCTGTAGTCCTAGAGAAATTATAGTGCAGCCAGCGAGAGTGTAGCTATATGCCTATTCAGTATTCTTAATATGTTTTTTTAAGCAAGTACTCAATTGTTTGTCAATAAAATAATATTATTACACTAAAATTAAGAACAAGAAGCAAGCATTTTATATAGTCATTTTTCTCTTCGTTAACGCTTTTTTAAGGTATGTCAAGAATGAGAAAGCTTAAGACTCCACTATAAATTAGAGCCTATATGTAAACTACTTTATGAAGCTAAGTAGCCCTTAACCGCAGTGTGAGAACAGTGAACGATATTTAATATACATGGTAACGTACCATTGTCACTGTATTGTTGGTTTCAGTCATTTTTAATGTAGCGGCGTTCTGGTTTAGTTTTAATTAATATTTACATCATTTTTGTGATTTGTTGAACAGTTTGGGATTGATGGGACAAATCCCTCCTTCATTCAGATTTTCAAAACACGAAACTACTATAATTTTGAACCATATACGTCACACATTGCTAGATATTAGCACAAATTGTCCCAGTTATGATGTAGGATTACAAGTAAGGGGAGGATTTCAATGACCTAAAAAATGGAAAATATGCATGCGTTTATGAGCTAAAAAGACAAAAATATGACGTTATAATTGAATGAATTTCTTACCCATACTATATTAAAATAACACCATCATTACTAAAAATCTTCTTCTCAAACTCTCAAACAAAATTCCTTAATTTTATACCCTCAGAACACTTACTTTTAGGCATGGTGAAATTAAACTAAAGCTGAGGTCTCAATAGGAATGTACAGGAACATTTCAGAGGGCTGGTGGAGATGGGGGTGTTAAAGAGGGGAACAAAGCAAAAAACCTGACACCAAACAATTAGGGTGGTAAGGGTGAGATACAAACATTCAAGATTGTCTTCTATTGTCCAGTGCAAACATTTGCTACCTGTTAACAGAAACCTTCAAAACGAGTGTACTGTGAAATTGACGATTTTTATAGAGATACTATGTTGGTTATTTCCAATCGCCTGATAACTAGGCTATTAAAAAACCCAAAATATGACTTTGTCTTAGAAGTAAGCAGAGGTGACAAAGATCTGAAAAAGAGAGAAATATGTCTTTTAAGACCCAGTAAAAACTACTTAATCTTAATATTAAGACATATGTAAATGTTATTACTTACTTCAAGCTTAGAATATAGGCTTTGGTAAAAATATGACATGTCATGGGAATCCGCCCCTTACTTATAAGTAATAATATTTTTTTTAGTTCATTATAAACATTGTGGATTAGCTTTCTGGTCTGTTCTAACCCAATAGTTAACTGAAGTCTGTAATTGGTCACACTATCATCGTTTTTGCCCCATACATCACATTTACACATATCGGTCTTGAATTTAAAAAGGTAACAAGAAATAATTTGGAAACACTGCACTTAAACTTGGGTGAAATATTTTCAAAGTCCTATAGAACAACAGTGCGCATGCACCAGAGTTTATAGAGCCAGCGATAACCCACCATCGAACCACATATTGATTATCATCCTCGTTTATTATCGATATAGTACTAAAGCTCAGAAAGCTTATGCTAGATGGCAGCACGTCGCTATGAAATTTAAATGACCAATCTCTGCAATAAATCCCCAAATCTATGTTAAAAAATATATTAATAATATTAAAATTACTAAACATTTATTAAAACGAGTGTACACTTACTTATCACTCCCTAATGCCGATCCAACCAGCAATAACCCAAAACAGCGATAGAAAAAGCATAGACTAAGTAATATACTCTATGGAGAAAATAGCAGTTGGCATCACAATATTGTCTGTCATAATAATATTGTGATTTGCATATTTAAATAAATACTTGAAAATTGTCTAATAATGTTTGAAAAAGTTTAAAATATTAAATAATGTTAGTAAATACAGAAGAAGAGCTATAGGTTTCAACAATAAACTGAAAATTGAAGTGTAAGTTGAAGTGCAGTTGAGCCAATAATTCATCTAACCTTAGTTATTTTTTCTTTCTGCACTAATTCCGAGGTAATTCCAGTTGTACTCTTAACAAACTTGCATAAATGAATACTCTATTCAAGGAACTGTGATAATTGCTTTTACCCACCGCCATATGACTGAATTGTGTACGGAACTATCAACAATAGAAACATTGTTTATTTTTTATTATTTCACTCACCTCATACTTCATAAACAATATTAAAGAACCTCATAGTGTTATTTCCTATCTACATAACTTAATAGAAACATTGCTCTTAGGCACCATGATATCTTACAGGAAATAGACTTATGTTGTACATAAGAAGGTATCAGTATTTAGGAACTTCCTCCATTTCTTATTTATTTAAGACATAGAAAAAAATGAATGACAAAAAATTATATGTGAACCTACTAAATCAGATAAGATGTGGATTCCTTGAAGTGGAGCCTCCTTCTGTTTCTTAACTGCTGTTTTCTCTTAGATTGATAATGAAGCGTACAATGGTGTCATACAAATTATCAGATTTCCAGAATTTGTTCTCTTCCCCCTCACATTTCAGTCATTTCCAATTGCAGTTCCTACATGAAGCAAGTTTTTGATTTAATTTATTTTGAAAGTTTTATTACTTTGAGCGACATATCTCTTTATTTGACTCCATAGGATTTAACATACATTGATAACAAGGATGTCTTAGCACAGTGTGGCCACTTTAAACTTACATATCTTGTGGACTTTAACTTTCTTTATCTCATGTCACTTGTATATTTGGTACATGTTTTATATATCCATCATATTGTGTTATTTTTAAGCCACTGCTTAGTGGGTAAACATTCCAACTTGACACTATAAGATACATTATATATAATGATGACACTGTTTGCAGCAAGCTTAGGTAAAATCTTCTTAAACCAATTTACAAAAACCTATCTTGTCGTTTCTTCATGAAAATCTACAGTTTTATTAGACTCGATAATAAAAATCTGCACTCTCCACAAATCCTTCATCACTTCCAACATGAAACACAATTGGGCACCTACCTATCCCACTTGGATTTTCAATCCAATAGTTACACCTGACGGAAATGTTTGTTTTAGTCTTTATTTAGAGTCCACCCATACATTAGAAACAGTGTGGCCTTCATTTACCCATGTTCAGTCTAGAAAATACAATTTGCAACCTTCTTGCCTGGGCTGGTGTATTTAACTTAGATATTTCCTATGTCACATCAGAATTTTTTTTTAATTTCTTTCAACAAATTCAAACTCTATCTCTTCAACAAACATACAGAAACTAGTCTTTTTAAAGTTTGGCAAGTTAAGATCACTGTTTACAAAGGACAACAATTTATCAATCGCAGGCTCATTCTTTAAAAAAGAATACTGCACCATACAACTCAAGGCACTCCTTACAAACTCATCACACTGATCTTCAAGCACATATTTTGGTGTTTACACTTTTTCCCTGATGTCAGTATATATCGTTTATTTAAATTTTCATTACGAGCAGAATTTATACTCCATGCTGACACGCCTGTAAATTATGCTGTTATTTTCACCACAATGTGAATGGCTAATGTGGGTAATTTCTCGCTACGCTGTCAGAAAACATTCCTAATAATTTGTTTCCCTCCACTTTTCAAAGGTTTTTCTTTTCCTGTGCTTTAAAATTCTCCAGATTTGGCCATTTTCAAACAATTGAAAATAGATTGTATTCTGCATTGCACATGCATGAAAACAAAGCAATGAAATGCTTATTTAATCTGTTAAAATTGTAATATATTTTAAGATTCTGCCATATAAATAATATATACATGTGCTAGATAATATATATTTTTATTATTCTAATTCCTTTAGTTCAAGTATGAGGGCGCAAACTACATTTTCTTACACACTCAAAGGTAAAATCATTATTCAATCAATCAAAATCCAGTCAAACATTTGCTTTATTTAAAGCACAACTGGAACTTAGCTCGGAATTAGTAAAGCTTTGGTTGTTACGAAGATTTAATTTTCATTACATTTTAGTATGCATAGATATTGTACCAATTGTATTTGAGTTTTTCTTCATATTTATATACAATTTTAAATTTTTAAAATTAACTAAAACAACTCCACTAACATTATATTAATCCTTTCTGTTTAGCATTGGTTATTAAGTCATATTTTGGGTAGATTTTTATATTGCTTAATCTAAATTATAAAATTGTTGTGCCATCTTTACTAATAATAAAATATGACTGTCAAGGACAAACAATTATTTCATTATTTTCACTGTGAAAAATTCTCTACATGTGAAAAATCTTAAAATTTAATGTATTCACGTAGACTTTCACAGCCGGAGTTGCTATGGTGATCTTGAAGAAGATTTTCAGGCTGTAGGCCGTGGTCGTGAGGCTTGTAGTTCCCCGATGTTTTGCCAGAGACTGCATCTGGCATCCTCAAGGGTTGTCTTAAGACTGGCAATTCTGTCCACTTACGAACACATTGCGGTGAACGTATAAATAGGACAGACAGTGGACAGAATTGCCTGTCTCAAGACAACCCTTGAGGATGCCAGACGCAGTCTCTGGCGAAACGTCGGGGAACTACAAGCCTCATGACCATGGCCTACAGCCCGAAGATCATCTTAAAATGTAATGTTTAATTTTCCAAAAACCGAGCCATAACATATATGGCTAACAAAAGCTTAGTTTCCCAACATAGCTAGTTAACCAAGAGCATTAAGATATGGTGCTGTAGATCAGAAGGTGCAAAGTTTGGAATCTTTCCAAGTAAGAGTTGGATTTGTATGATATATAGATATGTAGTTTGAATTGCACAGAATTGTATGATAATGGTTGAATAGAGATAGAAGTGGAATAGAATAAAGAGAAAAAAAAAACAAAGGGAAACATTTCTTAGCAAAAAAAAAAAAAAAAAGGAATTGCTTTTTTACTAAGAAGTTCAAATGATCAAGAAAGATACTGTAGTTAATTTATCACTCCTTTATTAGTTCCTAATTAATTTCTTCATTATTCCATTGTCTATTTTAATGTGATACTAATGAGGATTACTGTTTATTGCTTATTTTTTAGAGAAGTAATATGGATCAACAGGATGATACAAGTTCAAATATTGTTAAAATATGTCGCTTGTGCATGGGAAAAGACTTAGAATATTTACCACTTTTTATAGAAGATAATGAACTTTCTGATAAGATCTTGGCTATAGTTCCTTTATTAAAGGTTGGTATATTTTTTAAATAGTAGAAACTAATTTACTTAGATGACTATAACATGATTTTTGTCGTAATTTTGTTATTATGCTATTAAAATGATGTATTTTGTAGTTATTAATTAAATAAGTTCACATAGATGTAAGGAATAGTTTGCAGTTTAATTCAATTTACCAACAGTTTTCTTTGCATAACAATGATGAAAAATAAAATAGCTACAGGAATTATGAACAAAAGAATAATGTAACAAACGCATAAACTTACATATATACATGATCACTCTTCCAAATGATTCTTTAAACACTCCCTTTTGATCATGAATATATGTTACGCAAGTCCTACTATTTGGTAAACTGTTTTTATCAAAAAGGTTCATCACAATCAATATCAATCTCCTTTGCTAATGGCATTGATACAGCATTTTCACAAGTATATCAAATAGCTCAAACTGATAAAATACAACAATTTTACTATCTGGTCTACCCAAATGAATGGGAAAAAATTGTATCAGCAGCAAACATTCTGACATCAAGCTTTTTTCAATTTATCTTTTAAATGCATATGCTGTGAATTGTATATCAAAAACTAGAATATCATCTACATAAACAGCAATGATCAGATCTTTCCCTTTACTTACATATACACAATGATCACTCAGACAGGGTTCTAGGTGCATTTCTTTCAAAATTCTGTATGTCACATTCTACCAGCTTGCTTTAATCCATAAACACTTTTGTTAATTTTTTCAAATATATTGCTTTCTATCCTTTCTTTCAACTTCAAAATAGTCAGGCTGCTCCATGTGTATATCTTCCCTCAAAATTATGTTAAATTAAGTACATTCTACATCAACATGTTAAAAAATCCATTCATTTTCACCACTCAGACCAAGTACGATTTCTTAAAGTTCTGCGTTTCACAGGGCTAAAAGTTATGGAAAAATCCATTCCTGATCTCTGCCTGAAACCTCTAACAAGTCTCGTTTTATACTTATTTGAATTCTTCTTGATACAGAGTAACTATCTTTCTTGTAGGCTGAAATATCCATGTCATCAGTCTTCTGAATATTGCCCAATTCATGAAGACACATGTCAATGTCCATGGATGTGGCTCTGTCATGTATTTTTGAACTAGTGCTTCCCAACATTCTTTTGGCATACTGGAAATGACTAATATCATTTAAATATTTTGGTTGCACATGTCTGAAAATGTACAAATGAGCCTTTTAGTTAGCCTTGGTCTGATCTGGGTCCATTTCCCCAGTAAAACCGGGATCAGTTGCTTGCCGGCAATTTAAGTCAATCATAGAAGCTTCAGATATAATTTTCCAACACTCGTAATTCTCCATTGGAGAATTGGATTCAAATCTTTGTCCATGGAGAATTGGATTCAAATCTTTGTCCATATCCTTATCCTCCTGTTTAGCCATTTTGTGTAGTTTCTTCTCGGAATATTTTCATGATAAAATAAAAAAAATTATTCACCTCCAACACAAAGAATTCACTTCAATCAATAAAGCTGTTCACCATCTGGGCCCACAATATGTTATTAGGTATGTTAATAATTATATGTTTTGTAGTTATTAATTAAAGAAGTTCACACAGTTAAAAAGAATAGTTTGCACTTTAATTTAATTCACCTATATTATTTGCTCATTAATGATGAAAAACAATAAAGCTACAGGAATTATGAAGTCACATATGAATAAAAGAATAATGTAACAAACAAAAACAAATGCTTTTTACATAAATAAATGCTCACTCTTCCAGATGATTGTTCAAACAAATTTTTCAAGTAATCTAAATTTTCCTCCATATATGTGACATGATCAAATGAATTTGAAGCTTGAAATATACTCCAAATTTTATATATCTGGCCATAACTACAAATTTACTCTGATTTTACAATACACAAAACCATTATGACAAAAAGTTACTTTTTTCTTTTACAGTTGTCTGCAAATGATGGTTTGCCTGGACAGGTGTGTTCACAATGTGTGAATAAAGTTAATACAAGCTACAACTTTAAGCTGCAGTGTGAAAATTCTGATGTCATATTAAGAAAACAACTTGGCTTTCAGGTATTTTATTACCAGTTTGATGATTGATTTGCCTTTTCACCCTGTGTTCTAATGCTCTTTTTTCTGTTATGTCTCCATTTACTTGGTCACTGTTCATTGATAGATAGATTACTTAACCCACTGGAGACAAGTTTAAAGCGCCTAGCATGTTCACTGGGAACTCATTTAAATCTCCTCACCGCTACTCCGGCTGCGCTGGACTTTAAATACAGATACTGTTCTATCACTTATGTTTTCAAATATTTTGTTTACCCCTGAATTTATTTTAGTATCTTGTACTTTTACGAATAGCAAAGGAATGTGGCCTGCCTGCTACCCTCTTTTGTGCATTGTAAACTGTTATGTTTTGTTATTTTCAAGGCTGTAAAAGTTGACAAACATTTCCAATACCATCTTTTTGTAACAGTTCTCGGACATTGCCTTGAAACACAAATCATATGTTCAAACAAGACCGGAAGAAAATAACAAATGCAATATAATACTGTACATAATAAAAATAAATATGTGAAATATAAATAAGCATAGACCTATACATTATAAAATCAGGAAAAGTTCTTCATATATTCTCTAATTATCATAGTAAATTATAAAATACTATTGCACAAAAAAAGTTAAATTTACAATTATGAAGTTTAAAAAATAAACACCGAATTTATATTCACTTATACCGTAATAAATGCCTACAACTATTCTATAAATAATAACTAAAATAAACTATACAATAAACTAGGCCTATATATATTTACTTTATATAAACAGACAACAAATTTTACTGATGGTGAACCGAAAATTTAAACCACTAAAAAAACCCAACTTCTTACAGTGGAGGTTATAACACAACAATGAGTGTAGGTCGTGGTTGAGCTGTTTGGACTTTCTACCTGCTCACGAGGGAGACTCGTTAAAAGTCTCCAATGGGTTAAATGCTTTTTATCGTATAATTATACTTTCCAGAGCTTTTTAAATCCTCATTTGATCCATCCCGTTTATCTTTTTGGAATTCTTATTTGATCCATACCTTTTTTATCTCTCGTATTTTGTATTCCATAATTCTACATTCATATTTATCAATTGTTTTAGATTCAACGTGAAAATGAGGCAGTATCCATCATAAAGGTTGAACCAGAAATCACTGACAACACTGGAATAGAAGTATACAGCAATTATGAGGAAGGGTAGGTTCTAATTAAATGTTTATAGTTATAGCTGTTTTTATAAATGAGAAGATTGTAGGAAGTATTGTAATTTTAAATTATTCATTCCAAATTTTTGAGCCTTTGAAGAATATTTAAGGCAATGAAAAGCATTTATTTTTCTATTTAACCTACATTTATGGTAATTGTTTTGTGTTATTTCATTACATACATTTGCTATGCAATATACTCATATAATGTAAAGAATATTTAATTTAGCTTTCACACACACAATCATGTATCTTGATACTGCATTTGTTGGGATAATGTATATTCAAGAAGTTAAAAATGCTTACATATACTATCTGCATTACTTTTGACAATATCAACAAAAATAACAAGAAATCTTGACTTCTGTGCAATTTGTTTTTTCTTTGAATTTATCCACTAATGCCCATATACCTTTATAAAATTTCCAACTCCAGTAATTGCAAAAAAATGCAATATAATTTTCACATTATTATAAATATGTTTACAGATTGATTGAAAATGTGAAAGTAGAGATCAAAGTGGATGAAGTGAATAATTACAACTGGACCGATGATATTTCTATAAAACTCACAGATAATTCAGCCCAAGGAGTTAAGAAATGTGAAAGTACAAAAAAGATTATAAAGAAAATCAGAAAAAGATCTCTCAAAGGACTTCTTTTAAGAAAAAATAAAAAATATATCTGCAGTGATTGTCAAGAGAGTTTCAGCAAATTGACAGATCTGCAATTACATAGGCAAGTTCATCAAAAAGGGAAAAAATATGTTTGTAAATGTGGTAAAAACTTTAATTCGTTAAATTTGTTACAATCACATTATAAACAGTTGCATCCTGGTGAAAAATATTACTCATGTGACAAATGTGGAGAACATTTGTTAACTTATTCGAGTTTAAAAAGACATAGGAGAAATCATTCAGAAAAATTTATCTGTGATGTTTGTGGGCAGCAATATGTCAGCATATATAATCTCAAAGCACATTTAACAAGTCACAGTAATGATAAACCCTTCTCATGTGATAGTTGTGGGAAAACTTTCAGAAATTCTCATAATTTAAAACGTCACATACTAAATCATTCAACTGAGAAGCCGTATTGCTGTGTACAATGTGGTAAATGTTACAAACAGAAAGCTACGCTGACGCTGCATATTAAGACACACACAGGAGAAAGAAAACATTCTTGTGTCCTGTGTGAGAAGAAGTTTATGAGAAGAAGAGATATGGAGTCACATATGTTGTGTCACACCGGAGAGAAACCAATGAATTGTGAAGAATGCGACCGATCTTTTGCACATAAACAAAGTCTAATCAATCATTTGCGAACACATTCTGGTGACAAACCATTTGTGTGTCCTACTTGCGACAAACATTTTGCTACAAGACGAGAGTTGGAATACCATGCTGCTACACATGAGTTAATAAAACCTTACAAATGTAAAGATTGTAATAAAACATTTGCTAGAAATGACCGTTTAAAAGCACATTTAGCTACTCATTCAGGAGAAAAACCTTTTTTATGTCCACTTTGTGGTAAAGGATTTGTAAGGAAAGATAATTTACAGTGTCATTTGAATGCAATGCATGGAGACAAGGAATCTAAATCCGAATTAAAGTAATTTATTGGTTATGGTATTACAGAGGGATAATTAATAATTGTCTTAGAGGATATAGAAAGTTACTATTATTTTCAATTATTTTATGTTTTATCTTAGTTTCTCTCTATAATAAATATTGTTTTAATAAAGTCTTACCCTACTTTTTGCTTTCTTTATTTTATTTGTGACCAAATTACTGTATATTTAGTATTACAAGTTTATTCTGCACTTCTATTTTTTATATGCATATCTATAGATTTTTATATTATATAATAGCTGATGAATTATTTTCTCATTGACAGATTTGAAAGCTTCAAAACAGAGGTTAGAAATATTAAAGCAGAACATACTGGCTCTGAGAATCTGTTTCCTCTACAAAACAGAGAAATACTTGATATTGAAGTTAATAAATCTTATAGCATGACATACATCGATGAAATGAAAAAAATATCACTAAAAAACAGTCGACTGAAGAAGATGAATAAAAAGTATTTTTGTAATGACTGCAAAAAATGGTTTAGTCAGTTTAGTCACTTCTTTCGACATTTGCCAACACATTCACAAGAAGCAAGGTATTCTTGTCAGTATTGCAGTAAAGATTTTGGATCAAAATACTCTTTACATGCTCATTACAGACTACATCCTAAAGAAAAACCATTTTTTTGTGTAAAGTGTAATCAGAAATTTTCATTTTTTGTCACTTTTAAAAAGCATGTAAAAACACACTTAGAAATAGCTGTATGTGATGTGTGTGGACAACGATTCAATACGCGAAAGAATCTAGGAGATCATTTGGTAATTCACAAAAGAGAAAAAGTGCATTCCTGTAAAACATGTGGAAAAACTTTTTGTTTAAAGAAAAGCTTGAATTCCCATTTGGTAACCCATTCAAGTGATAAACCGTATACATGTGATAAATGTGGAATCTCATTCAAACTGAGACAGACTCTTATAGGTCACATGAAGATACATATTGGGGAAAAGAAGTTTCTTTGTTGCCAATGTGATAAGAAATTCATGACAAAAAATGAAGTAAAACGTCATATGCGTTGCCATACCGGAGAAAAACCAAACAAATGTGTAACATGTGAACATTCATTTGCTCGCAGGGATACGCTTCTTAAACATATGCTAATACATTCTGGAGACAAACCTTATAAATGTAAAAAGTGCAATAAAGCTTTCAATACACGTTATCTACTGAAAGTACATATACCAACTCATGAAGAAATTAAGCCTTTCAAATGTACAGAATGTGATAAAACTTTTGCTAGGAAAGAACGTTTAAAAGATCACTTAACAAAACACTCTGAGAAGAAACCATTTAAATGTCAAGGGTGTGGTAAAGGATTTGTGCGATTGGATAATTTTAAAACTCATTTAAATACTTCACAACACAAAAACTGCAAATTATAATTATTGCAATAACTGTGGAATCTATATTGACTTTCTGTTTTAGGAATGTCTGTTTTCAGAATGACTTATTTACTTGAGAATGTCATTCCCTATAAGTTTTTAATAAAAATGTCTTACTGTTATATTTCTATAACTCTGCCTCTTGCAATCATTGTATGCTGCCCCAATACCAACCTCATTAATTTTTTGAATTTTGAAAATTAAGATTTGTTTCATGTCTATTAATTTTAAACATATTTCCAACAATGATAATGTACTGATAAAGAGATTAAAATATTGTATAATATTAATTAAATAAACCATCATTTTTATCATTTGTCACTTCAATAGAATACAGTTATAAAGTTATTGTTTAAATATATGGAATTTGTATAATGCTGAACTATTGAGTTAAACTAACTGTCAAATATATAAATTATAGTTTTAGCACTATTTTGACATTTCATTTTAAATTGTTTTTAGTATTTACTTCATATCTTTTTCTCATGTTTGTACAATCAGGAATTTGGTCTGAAATGTCTAATTTCACATTGATATTGTGTTCAATTAAATTATGGCAAGTCCTTTTGAACGTTTTGATCATTGTAGCATAATAAAGCTTTAATAAACTTCAGTTTTGAGACTCTGTCCTCACCATTTGCATTTATCACAGGCAGAGTTAGTGGAAAATGAATCACATATTATCGAAAAACATGATGCAAGAATTATTGGTCAATGGATTGTCAGAAATAAAAACAGCATCATGACTATAGTTACTAGTCTTATTAAAACTGCGATCTTATGTATTTTTAACATAAAATTTTGTCTCTCCTGGATTCCAGACATGCGATGTTTTTTAGGTTTGCGATATTTATTTTCCTTTTTGCAGTTTGTAAAACAGGAATTGTATAAATTAGAGAAAAATTCACACTTACATTGGATGACAAGAGCATATAAAATCAGAGCCCTTATGTTCAAACCCCGGTCTAGGCAAACATTTTTTTTTCAAATATAATTTGTTGTTCAGTGAGATATTAAATTTAAAAAAAGTAATTTTAAAAATCTTTACTTGCTTTATATAGTAATGTTAAATTCCCATTGAATATCTTCTAAATAGGAAGTGCCATACGGTGAGTTGAATAAAGGTACATAATGTTCGGTGCTCTCAGGAATTGTACAAATTAGTGAAAAATTTGCATTTACATTGGAAGCCTGGGTAGCTGAGATGGCAAGAAACACTGGTTTCTAAAACCAGAGACCTTGAGTTCAAATCCCAGTCTAGAATAAATTTTAGTGTTCAAATATTTTTTTGCAGTGTTTTAACTGGGGACAGTGTTGTCATATGATGAAAACAACATCTGCACACATTGAGGATTGTATTTATACTTTGTGTTTGAAGTTTATTACAGCTATCTTCTTTTTTTTTATGTTCAAAAAATCAATAATCATCATTATTATTATTATTATACTGCTATATTGTACATTTCAATGACTTTTATATTAGCTACTCCCCCAAGAATCGCTGTACTATACACATGGATTGCACTTCGGTAGTGCCAGCCACACACACACACACACACACATATATATATATATATATATATATATATATTATGATAAGAAAAATAAATGCCTGGACGGGATTCGAACCCGGATCTCTGAGTCTGTACCTCAGTGTGATATCCATTACATACACATATATATATATATATATATATATACATATTAAAAGGTTTTATGTTTATTACTTTTGTATATTGTTTTTATTATTATAAATATTCAGTTAGTGCCTTATCCTATTATTGAAAACTGTGAATGATCATCAGTAAACATTATTCTGGTTTCCTCAAATTACTAAGGGTCAGTTTCACCAACAGAGGTAACTGTATTATGCCAGTTTTCCCCGTGTATAATGCATAGCTTAAACTGGTGTAATACAGTTACCTCTGTTGGTGAAACTGGCCATAAGTGATTACTAAGTAACAGATTTCCAGTATACTATACACAATTTTAATATAATTGCAAAAAGGTACAATATGGAAATCAATACAAAGAAAACTAAAGTGATGGCCTTTTGTGGGAAATACCCTATACCTAGCAAAATTGTTTTGGATGATGAAATTTTAGAACGAGTAAACACATTTAATTATTTGGGTTATAATTTAACATTTCAAGATGAAGCTGATATATCAAAGAAAATCACAAATTTTACAAAAACAACGGGATAATTAACAGTATAATGAAAACATCTTTAGTACAGAAAAACACAAGATTACGGCTTTATAAGATTCTTGCAAGACCAGTATTAAGATATGGTAATGAAGCATGGACAATATGAAGAAGAGATGAAAGCTGAATAACGCAAATGAGATGCAATTTATGCGCCGTACAGCAGGCTACACAAAGTGGGACCATAAAAGAAATGAGGAAATTACGGAAGAGTTGGATGTTGAACCCATTCTTCACCATATACAAAATTACCAGAACAACTGGAAAGCCCATCTTCAACGAATGCCGTCTCATAGAATTCCAAAAGCCATACTTTGCTACTGCCCCCAAGGCAAAAGATCACTGGGATGTCAAAAAAAGCGCTGGGTAGGAAATTCCTCTTTGAGACGGTAACAGGTCACACAGCTTAATACTTGCATGGGTGATGATGACTAAGTGATGCTATTACAAAAAAAAAAAATAGTCATGACAATGGCATACTACAAAATCCACAGATTCATAAGTAATTATTAATTTATGTTATTAATAGTACACAATATTTACTGTAGAATCTGTAATTAAATAGATTATTTTTTAATCAGGGACAGCCATTCAGGGAAAGTAGGTTAAGTTCCACTTCACCACATTTTTACTAGAATTATTTTTAAACTTCATTTCCCTTATCACTGATGTTGGTTTTCGGATAAACATATTTCAGTATTATTTTACGAGGCGGGACTCATCGTATCAGAGAGTGCTCGCGCCGAGTGGTGTGATTCTGACCTCAGGCCAGTGCTGAAGTGAAAGATTCTTGCTTCCCAGCTGCTCGACCTCCGGGAGCGAAGCTTGCTCGCTGGTCGTCATGATACATAGAGAACCGATACGATACGAGTAACTGTGATGTCACCCGCTGAGGCCTAGCGTTACAAAACCGGGAAGTGAAGTAGTGAGAAGGAATTAGCCGTTTGCTTCATGGCTTTGTGTATGAAATTCTTTCGTATCGCGCTATTCGGCTATTGTTATGTTGATTTAAATATGAATGCTGTTTATGATGTAGTGTGTGTTTAACACATTGGAAATATGGAGATAAAAAGTAGGTTTTAAATTGTGGGCGTCCTATTGAATGGCCGTCACTGGTTCAAATAATTGTTCTTAATAGTTCTTCACCTAACTTTAAAGCCACGAACCGCCACTGATTTTAATAATCCCAGGCTTTCTAGTCCTTTTTGTGAATGGTGTATATAACAATTGTTTTACTGCTTTCTTATCTACCAGATTTTCAACATCGAGGCTGCATTAATCAGAATTTATTTCCTTTGTTAGGGAGGTTAGTTTGCAATTATTGAATAATATTATATTAATGTGAAAGCATTTTGCCGCTGCCCATTTTGGAGAATTACGACGATTTATCGACTAATTCCACAATCAAGGAACTGAAAAATATTTTAAATAGTTCAATGAAAATTACTAGAGGAAACATTTCAGGAAAGGAATCTACTTGATTACCCTAACATCTATTCAATATAGCATTCAGGATGTTACTAGTATTTTGTTTTTATTATTTTACTATTATACAACTAAAGGAAAAAAACTACTATTATTATGTAAAACTAAGAGAACATATTTGTACGCTAATTAAGACTGATTTTGAAGATTGTTACACTTTAAAAGGAGTGTGCCTATATCCTGTAGGTCTACTTGATATTCTGATAAAATCTAAATTGGGGTTAAACTGTTCCTGATTGAATAAATTACTTTTGGTTAATCCCTGACCGCTGCAGTAATTTAATATAGATACAGAACATTATTTATTTTAATAAGCAATTTACAATTTAAAAATAAGAATGAAATATATTAAAAATGTTTTTTTTAACGAAAAGACGATTGGATGAATGAAGGTCCAGGCAAAGGTGAATGCAATATTGATAGCAATTTTGGTATATATTTTATAGTAACACATTTCTGTACTACTTCGTTTTTATTAGCACAGGTTCAATTTTATGGCGTTAGCGAATTATGTTTATTATTTTGATGTACTTGTCTTTAATAAAAATAAAAATTCTTGATTTTTTATGGCACTGCCCAGTGCCCATTCGACGGTCATCTATTTTCGATAACTAACTCATTGTTGTTGTATTAGTTTTGTAGGCCTACTGCTCCACTTTTCGGACTGTTTGAAACTAACTTAAACAGATGTAGGCTATAACAAGAATAAAAATCATAGATTCGTAATGGAGTGGACAGTGGAATTAAAAACATGTGAAAAACCGATGTTTAAAAACGACCATTAAAAAATGACGGAGCTGACGAAAACATCAGAATATTTTTAATTTAAATAAAATCTGTCGACTGTGTATGGAAAAGGACTTATATCTTTCACCACTTTTTATTGATAATAAAAATAATATCTCTGAGAAAATCGTGGTTTTGTTTCCACAATTGAAGGTATGACATATTACCTTACATGGAAAAGTAATGTCAGTTTAATAATGTGAATAATTAAATATGATAGAAATATAGTTCCTGCATAAGATGGCTCTAACAAAAGTATATATGACTAATATTCCTCCTCTTGAGGAATGGTTTAGCCGAATAAACAATATTATTATATTGAGGGATTGAGAGACATCACTCCCCTACTATTTACATTTACTGAATTTATTTAATTAATAGCTATATTTTAAATTTTTATTTATAGTCAATTGTTTAAAATTTACGTGATTTCTTTGTTACTAATGTCACATCATGATACTTTATCGCCATCTTAAACATGTTACTTTAGGCTCAGTACTAGTGCCTGTTCCTATATCTCAATTTTTTATTTATCCAGCTAACAACTGGCTAAACAAGAAATGGTTTGATGAGGAATGTGCCGATATTGTAAAGAAAAGAAAGCTAGCAAAAATGAAATGGTTACACGAGCCAAATGAGGTAAATTTAGAGCAATTGGGTAGTGTTAGACAGGAAACCACCAAGTTACTAAAGAGTAAAAAGAGGGAATATTTGAGAGAGAAGATTAATGATCTTGAAATGAATGCAAAAAATAGGAACATTAGAGAATTATATCAGGGAATTAGTATAGAGAAGAAAGGGTTTCAGGCTAGAACAAACATAATTCGGAATGAAAATGGGGATATGATTGCAGATTCCAAGAGTATATTAAATAGATGGAAAAGTTATTTTAATCAGCTATTAAATGTACATACAGAACAGGACATTGAGGAGGATAAGTTACAGACAGCAGAAATGCTAGTCACAGAGCCAAGTGCATTAGAGGTTGAAATGGCAATTGAAAAATTGAAGATGTCTAAAGCATCAGGTTCAGATGAGATCCCAGCAGAACTGATAAAATCAGGGGGAGAGAAATTGATGGACTGGATACGCTGTTTGCTTAGTATGATTTGGGAAAAAGAAGCTCTTCCAGATGAATGGAAGGAATCAATTATCGTACCAATTTATAAGAAAGGAGATAAAACTGATTGCAACAACTATAGGGGCATCTCATTACTTTCAACTTCGTACAAAATTCTAACAAATATATTAGTAAGCAGACTTACTCCCTATATTGATGACATTCTAGGAGATCATCAATGTGCATTTAGAAGAAACAGGTGTACAACAGATCAGATTTTTAGTATAAGACAGATTTTAAAAAAGAAATGGGAATATAATGGTACTGTACATCAACTATACGTAGACTTCCAAAAAGCATATGATTCAATTAAGAGGGAGAAGTTATATAGTATCCTGCTGGAGTTCGGAATTCCTAAAAAGTTAGTTAGACTTCTACGAATGTGTCTAAATGGCTCAACGAGTAGGGTGCGTGTAGGCAAACAGTTTTCAGACACTTTTGAAATCCAGAATGGGTTGAAGCAAGGAGATGCACTATCTCCTCTACTATTTAATTTTGTACTAGAGCATGCCATTAAATCTTTAGAGAATGAGGAAGGCTTACAACTGAATGGTATTAATAAGCTGTTAGTTTATGCTGATGATGTAGTACTACTGGCCGATAGCGAGGAGATACTAAAGGCCAACATGCACACCACTATTGAGTAACACTAAGAAATTAGGACTGGAAGTAAATATCAGTAAAACTAAATATATGGTCACACGTAGAAATACATTATATAATGGAAATGGACAGCTAATGACAAATGAGGGAAATTTTGAGGAATTGGCTGAATTCAAATACCTAGGAACAATAATCACAAATAGGAATGAGATGCACAAAGAAATCAAAGGAAATAAAACATAGGGCGCAATTCTGGAAATGCATGCTATTATGCATTGCAGAGACATTGATTTTTGTCCCAACTCCTTTCAAAAAAAAAGGAAGCTGAAAATATATAAAACTATTATTCTACCAGTTATTATATATGGGTGCGAAACATGGACTCTTACTTTAAGGGAGGAAGGAGGAAGGAAAGGAGTATTTGAGAATAAAGTTCTTAGGAAAATTTTTGGACCAAAGCGAGATGAACAGACAGGTGAATGGAGAAGAATACATAACAATGAACTACATTGGTCTTTATAGGAAAGCCAGATATAATAAGAACAGTTAGTTAAGTCCCATAGACTGCAATGGGCAGGACATGTTGCGCGTATGGGGAATGAAAAGAAATTGGCATGGAAACTTTCTTGTAGGAAAGCCAGCAGGAAACGCCCCCCCCCCAGTTGGTCGACCAAGAATGAGGGGTGGGAGAACAACATTAACTATGATTTGAGGGAAGTAGATTATACAGGTAATGATTGGAAAGCATTAGCTCAGGATAGGGATGTATGGAGAGCTTATGTCCGTGCGGCCATGAACCTACGGGTTTGATAGTGCCAGTGAGTAAGTAAGTAAGTAAGTAACAACTGGCTAACATCCAGCAAAACAAAATAGGTCTTCCTTTGTCTCTGTGTCTTTTAGATTAACATTGGAATACCTTTTATGGCAAATGATTCAAATTTATTCTATGGAGGGATTTAACCAATTATTTTGATATGTTTGGATATTTTTTTTACATTTTAAACTTTTAACCTTTCATGATTTTCAAATTTATTTTTTTATCCAATCGACTTAGACCTAAAATAAAAGGACCCAAAAATATTATCTGTGCAGCTTGTAATTTGGTTTTATGTCTAGAAAATCCAAATTTCACTACAACATTTTAAGTAGGCTTTTGCTATTATATTGTGCAATTTAATTTCTATAGACATTTGTTTCCCAAACTATTGTTTAATGATTCCATTTGTCTTAGTGCATTTATGTAATTTGAACTTTGTCATTATTTGTTTCAGAAATTAATTCTCCAAAAGTAATTAAATTTTGATACTTGTTCAATAATATTTCTGTCAAATTATCTTATTTTCTTTTTTTTTTATATTTTAAATGACTGTTGTTTAATAGCTGTGCATTTGGGGTATTATTTTGTTACTATGGAAATCTAATAATATAAGAAATGGCTTATGTAACATGGAATCATATTCCGTAGTCCAATGGAACAGCCTAAGCAGAGAGCATCTTTTCAGATTAGTTAAAAAATACAACATAGTGATCATTATAAGCAGTGTATCATAGTAGTAGTAGTAGTAGTAATAATAATAATAATATTGTGGAAAACATGCACAATCTGCAATTTTATGTTATTCTAATGTAAGAAGGAATCTCAAGTAATTATTAGTAGAATCCTATGTACAGCAGAACTAGTTTTTCATAATATTTGTAAATAAATTTAGAAAATCAGCAAACATTATATCATTATATTCAGTATTATGGAAAAAAAAAAAAAAAAAAAAAACAGTAATTGAATAGATGAAACATCTGATAGTAAAAGGTGTTTTTATTTGTGATCTGATATAGGAATCATCAACCAATAGTTTTGTTCAATCTGAAAATTGTTCAAATAAAAATATATTTAAAAACAAATTCTATTTAACTAATAATAAACACTATGACAAATATAAGGTTAGTGTGAGTTATTTTGGCATGTTAGCTTTTTAAGTCTAAGAATATGTGTGAATATGGAGTAAACTCAAATATAATAGTTAAAATACTAATATTGACATCAGGAAACATAGTTTCAAAAAGGCTTCTATTGTTATTAATATTGCATTGTCATGATTACATTGAAATAATTAATCTTTGAATTTAATGAAAATTACAGTGAGAAGTTATACTATGAAGTAATATTTTGAGTCGGATAACTGTTTCTTCATCTCTCCTCATCAGTTTCAAAGACCTTCACCTTTGAGAAGAAGGTCTTTGAAACTAGTATCGTAAAAATACAGATCTCAGACTCAGTCAGTGATATGATGGAGGCAAAGGTCTTTGAAACCAGTATCATGAAAACACTGAACTTTATGAGGTGAGATGAAAAAACATTTATTCAACTCAATTTATAAATTAAAATCACGAAATCTCACGTAAGAAGAATGTGTAGAATACCACATCAGATCTTAAATTACCAGCCACCAGGCAAGAGATCTTTGGGCAGACCCTTCAAACGTTAGATTGAGACTGTAACAGACCGCTAGGTCTATCACATGAAAGGAACAAGAAGAAGAAATCACCTTTAATTGTTCATTTAAATGGAATTCGGGGCACACCGTAGCGTAGTGGTTAAGGCACTGCACTACAAGCCGGAATTTCGAGGGTTCAAGTCCCGGTGGGGTCAGGTTTTTTAAACTGACCCAAACCTTTTGGTGGCACTTTGACCCTGGGGTCGACTCAGCCTCTAACGGAAATGAGTACCAGACGCTTGTTCTGGGTGTAAAGGCGGCCGTTTCGCAGGGCTGACATCAAGTGCCGATTGTCCAGAAAAAGTGGGAGCCTTAACCTCCCACTACCCCAAGGGCCTCCTGAGGCCTATAGTGGGAATACTTTACTTTACTAAATGGACTTCATGGTTGAGGAAAGTAATTAATTACTATGTTAGTTTAACTAAATGATATACCAATATGAGGAGCTAATTCTAATTACTTTTAATATTCTAATATTTTTGGTGTTGTCATAACATATTGTTTATTTACATTTTAGCTGTCTGCAGATGATGCTTTACCTAACCAAGTGTGTTCTGAGTGTGTAAATCATGTGAATTCAAGTTATAACTTTATGCTCCAGTGTGAACATTCTAATACCACATTGAGACGACTTCTTGGCATTCAACAAACATTGGTAAAGTTTATTAGCATTATTGTAATACTCTTTATGCTAACTACGATTAAATATTCTGTTCCTTGTTTCATAACATATTGGGTTATTAACCAATATAAAATTATGTACAGAGCTGGTAGATATTAACAGTATTATTAAATGGCCAAATATTGTACTATTTTATAATATTTTGCTCTTCCATTTCACATTTTTTAACTTTTTATTTGAGTATTTCATATCAGTCTACACAATCTAAATTCAGAGGATTTTTGTTCATGATTGGATATAAAAAAATGGGATAAATAATTTTAAAAAGAAAAATTTTTGCCTTAACAGAGATTATAAGAGAGAACAAAAATTGTGTTAGAACAGATGCCACACCAGTGCGTAAAATTGAAGGTCATGGGTACAAATCCCGGTTAAAGTAACATTTTTTCTCCTTAAAAAACAATCTAATGTTCCACCTGCATATCTAAATTTACACTTTAACATCATAATAACATTGGATGATTATGAATGGTCCCGCGCCGTAGCCGAGCGGTTAAGGTAGGAAGCCTTGGCGCAGAGCTACGGGACTTGCGCTGGTTCGAGTCTCCATGGAGGAAGAAATTTTCTCATGGTATTTTGGCCAGTATGGGACCGGTGCCCACCCAGCATCGTGAGGCAATTGGGTAGTACAATAAGTAGCGGCTCCAGGTTGAGGAACCAGCTATAACGGCTGGGGGACTCGACATGCTAACCACATGTCACCCCTACACTGGCTGTTGATCATCTACCTCTGTGATTGACACATGTGGATGTGAAGGGCCAGCAGCCGGCTGGTAAAAGGGCAACCGCTGAAAAGTGGAAAGACCCTCAATCGGAATGATTATGAATGACAAAGTGTCATATAAATACAGATGTGCATGGAAGCTTCTTGTTGGAAAACCAGAGGGAAAACGCCCAGTTGGTAGACCAAGAATGAGGTGGGAGAATAAAATTAACCTTAATTTGAGGGAAGTAGATTATACAGGGGATGATTGGAAAACATTGGCTCAGGATAGGGATATACGGAGACCTTATGTCCGTGCGGCCATGAACCTATGGGTTTGATAGTGCCAGTGAGTTAGTGAGTTAGTTAAGGTGTCCTATAAATTGCCTCAAGTTGAGAAAAAACCTAGGAAAAAAGTCTTAATAATACTTGGTGATAAGAGACCATATTATCTGCCTTGTATTGCAGCTTATTCTAATATTTCTTACCAAAATTAAAACTATCAGTGCCTGACTAGTTGTTGACATATCTTTCACCTAACTTTTTTTTAATCAGGCTGATGGTTGTGAGATGGTAATTAAGGAAGAAGTTGAATCTGAAAAGAGAGTCGAGGACTATGGTTTCCAACATCATGGCTGTGATAGAGATAAGTAAGTTATATTTTACTTTCCTCAAATATTTCTAATCTTACCAATGTGGTTAGAATTCCTCAAAAGTGAATGATGTGTATATCTTTTTTTACAGTTCTCAGGAAAACATGAGAGATGAGAACACAGATGATCTTATACTCAATGGGACCTTGGAAGGAAAAAGCAAAGTTATACATATCCAAGTAACCTGCAATGAATCTCAAAAAGATGATTCTGTATTTGAAACACACACATTATTGAAGAGAGATAAAATGTTTTTTTGTGATCAGTGTGGGAAAGGTTTTGGCATGGCTGCTGATTTAATGCGACACCTACAAATTCATGAAGGCAAAACTGGTTATACTTGCCAATATTGTGGGAAGGATTTTCTTCTAAAAAATTCTTTACATGCACATTATAGACTACACCCCGGTGAAACCCCTTTCTCATGTAATAAGTGCAATGAGAAATTTTCAAAATATGTTAGTTGGAAAAAACATTTGAAAACACACAAAGAAAAATGTGTGTGCAATATTTGTGGCCAACAACTAAGTAAGAATCAAACCCTTAAAAATCATATTTTACTTCACACTGGGGAGAAAACGTTCTCTTGTCACTTATGCGAAAAGTCATTTGCACTGAAAAAGAATTTAAAATCACATCTACTTATACATACAGATATCAAACAGTTTAAATGTATAATATGTGAAATGAGCTTCAAACATAGGAAAACTCTTACAAATCATATGATGACACATACTGGAGAAAAGAATTTTGTCTGCATAGAATGTGGGAAAAAATTTTCAAGAAAATGGGACATGCAACAACATACGTTTCGTCACACAGAAGAAAAGCCAATTGATTGTCCAAAATGTGATCGTTCATTTTCACGCAAAGAAAACTTACTCAAACATATGCACATACATACTAGAGATAAACCTTTTAATTGTGAAAAATGTGGGAAAACATTTACAACAAATCAACAAATGAAAATTCATATAATAACACATGAGGAAGTTAAACCTTTCATGTGCGCAGAATGTGGTAAAACATTTGCTAAAAAGAATCGTTTGGCTGATCACTTATCTTCACATTCAGGAAAGAGGCGCTTTTCGTGCTACTTTTGTGGCAAAAGCTTTGTACGTTCTGATCATTTAAAATGTCACCTAAATACTATACATGGAGAAAATGGGACAAAAATGTGATTTTCATGTGGTGTTTCTTCTGAGTTATTCATTTCTTTAATCCATCTTTGAATACAGAGATTTTTTTCTTTCTAATTCATGTATGCTTGTATGTGTGTGCATTGTTGATTCTCTTAATTATTTATTATAAATTGATGTAAAGTTGTGTTTGTGATTTTATAAATTTACAAATAATTTTTTATATGTTACTGTATCAATAAATGATTTAAGAAATAAACTTTATTCAGTATCTCCTTAACTTGAATGCAATATTAATGACGTATTACATTCATCATAAAATACATAAATCAAATAAAATAAATAAATTCTACTTATTGTTTATTGTTTAGGGAATCTCTCTATTATAAATATTTGTGATAATTTTTAAAAATATTATAATCCCATAATTATCTTTAATTGTTTAATTTTAAGATTGATAATATTTTTATATAATTAAGAGTTTAAATATCTATATTTACGTAATAAATGTCTATAATTTTGGCCAATTTAGTTTTGTTCTATTGGTATTGGTAATAAAACTTAGAGAACCCATAATGAAAGATATATCCAGTGCCACTTGGATACATAACGTGTAACAAAAACATTGATAACTGATATCGTCTGCCATTAGTGAAAGTATACTTCCACTTCGGTTTTGGTAATGGATTTGACAGATTTAGCAGCAAATTTTAATTTGAATACAATATGCCGCTTGTGTATGGGAAAAGGGTTAAATTTATTGCCTCTTTTTGTACAAGATAACATACTGTCGGAAAAAATAATGGCCATAATTCCTGTTCTGAAGGTTAGTCTAAATAAATATATTTTCAAATAATTATAAGGTTTGTGCCAATAAGGCGTTGGGAACGACATGTTATTTAACTAATTTGGTTGCTTTGCAGTTGTCTGCTGATGATGGTTTGCCAGGACAGGTGTGTTTACAATGTGTAAATCAAGTGAATACAAGTTATAATTTTAAATTACAGTGTGAGAATTCTGATGTCACATTAAGGCGACTTCTTGATTTTCAGCATACACAGGTAAATTCATATATTGATATGAAATTTTATTTGGATAAGGTGTACTTACCGTCGCAAATAAATTCTAAGTTTTATACAATCGCAGTGCGCATGCGCTAGTGCTCCATGTAATCCCAGAAAGATAAATGCAACCTCCAACATTGACACAAAATTCCCAGAACTTGTGTAAATATGTATAATTAACACGAAATGAACTAGTGGAAATATGATTTTACGTGGTAACCGTCCGACATTTTGAATATTTCATAGAATAACAGATATGAAGAGGTAATTTATTTTACGTATCAAATCACATTTAAAAAGCAAGGAACCTAAAAGGTAACCAAATCAAAATCAATTACTGTAACACAAATCAATTACTCTAACGTAGGTGAAATCCAGGGAACGTGGAAGTGATGTTGGCAACATCTGGAATATTTTGGTGCCAACGTTGGAACTACAAAGGAAGAGGAGGGAAAATAACAGAAAGTAGCAAGTAAGCAATGTAGGACGATCATGTTTTACGTAAATATATAAATATAAAAAAAAGATTGTTGGAAAATTGAAAGATGTTTAAAAGTGTTTAGTGCATTGGTGGCATAAGAAATTAAATTGAAATTTTTTTGCGATGGTTAGTATACCACACCCTTTTATTTAAATTTAACCCATTAAACAAGTCCTGAAGGTCTGTGGGAACACAAGATTCATAATTATTACTAGACAATAATACAAAAAGGAAATTAAGGACCAGTCCTATGTTTGACCTGATTTAACCCCAGAAATATTCCTCATATTATTTTATATGGGATTGCTCGTGTCCTAGGTTTGTCAGTAACACAATTAGGTGAAACAATCTTCTGTCTTTCTGTTGCCCATGATCTAAGCGGGGCCATCCAGGTTGTAGTCAATTTCTTTATTGTTATGCATAATAAATATAAACAGTTATGAAAAATGATTCTCGGTTATATTTTACAACAAATCTCTGAACTATTGGTTCATTTAAATTAATTGTCACAATAGTTAATTTAAGTGAACAATTGGGTTGTTTGAATTATTTATTTATAAATATATATTATATATACTTCTTTTCTTTCCTAGGTATTTCCCCTCCTTGTTAATTCCATTTCTAATCCATTATTACACATATTTCTGCATTTCATTACATTTTATCTAACAATTTACTTACTTAAATTTGGTGCCATTTGATGAACTCAAATCATGGATGTTCAGACTACTTTAACCCTTAACCGGAGTTGTGGGGTCTTTATGATACCAAAGAAACTGGACACCCCTGCAATTTTTTTTATAATCCATTTATTTTCAAAATCCTTTTCTGTAGCTTTCCCTTTGTTTAACATTAACCCTTAGCCATTGTCTGTAACCTGTAAGTACCATTGCTTTCTTTGAGTGTAAATAAAATAATGAATGGTATCCTTTTTGACCCCACAACTCCGGTTGCGTTCCAATATTTATATTGATCGATAGTTTGTGAGATTGTGGTGTAGTTGGTGTTAATATGGTTTGTCATGCCCGTAAACGTATGTCAGTGCTTGATACTGATTACCTGGACTTCATTCTGGAAGAATATCAGGGCAGTGATGCGAGTGGATGTGGGAATGAAAAAAATACTGACTATAATTTTCCTGAACATGAAACAGATTCAGAATTAGAATGTGACTCTCAATTTTTCAGCATCTCCTTCCAAACAAACAGGAAACCTATAATAGACATCACAGAGTACGGGTTTGGAGATGATCAAACATTTATTTCACATGTACCTAAAAAAAGGAAAAGCTGCCATTATGCTGTCTAACATGCACTATTCGAAATGAACTGATCCTGAAACACGCAAACCAGAAATTATATTTGTATTTTTATAATAGTACGAAAGGAGGAGTAGACACCTTTGAAGAAAAATTTTTACATATAGCGCAAGCAGGCGAAGACGGAGATGATCCCTGGCTGTCTTCTATGCTATTCTAAACAAAATTGATGTCAATTCTTATGTATTGCAATCATCTTTCAAGGATTACAAGCCTATTTCTAGCTTTAAATTCCTGAAAACTTTAGGCCAACAACATACAGAGCAATATCTGAATGAATGATCGACTACCAAAAGAACTCAAAATTATTGTTTCCAGGATTTTTAAAAACCATTTCCAAAGAATGAAAGACCAATCAAAGATGTAAAGAAAACAGTGTGCAATGTGTCCTCGTTCAAACGACAAAATATTGTGTTAGATGTGATAGACTAGTGTGCCAGAAATGCCGATCAGTTATGTGGAGAATAAGGGATCTATTCCATTATGAAAGAAAGTTTTTGTAAATTATTTGGGATTGTCATTCAATTTATTTTCAAATTTCAGTGAAAACATGTGTGCGACCACCAAATGTGACAAATTCATTGTAAAGATGTTCGTGGTAATTATTGTTTTATTTTTCACTACTTTTGTGCGATATCCTGTAATTTAGTGGATTTCCCTCCCCCAAACGATCCATATTATTCTACAGTTAGTTAAATAAACAAACTATTTTATAATATAATTATATTTACAATACAACTGCACGCACTATCACATATTCTGTCGGTATCATTTTTGACCCCGCAACTCCACTTACGGCATACGAAATGCACAACTCCGGTTAAGGGGTTAACAATTTTATTTGCTTCTTAGCCATATCAGCTGATCAGATAACTCGAAAGTACTGGACCGTGTGAGTAATAATGAAATTGATAAATAACTAACTGAAATAAGAAAAAAAGATGTTAAATATTGTTCAACATCAAGAAAATAGCTTAGAAATGAAACATTTTGTGAAAATTAATGAATAAATAGAAATGCATCATCCCATTATTACATTCATTATTTTCAACAATCATTAAAGATATAAACTGGAACTGCCATTTCTTATGAAAATATTTTATAAAAATATTAGAGATATCAAAATGTGTATAAATTTTAGTATATTCCATAAGTGTTATACGACAAAAAAATTATTGATTTTGGAGTCCAAAGCTACATTGTTTTGGCAAAGATTACTATGATTACCACAATGTAGATTTTTGAAATAATTAGTTGCCCAATATATTTAGTACAAGAAATTCAAATTAATTAATTAGTGCAATGAGTTTAAATTAGAGAATAAGTTGGTTTTATTCTATATTGTGCTAAGGTTAGCTAACTTAAGCAAAATTAAGCTTAAAAATTCTCTGAATGTTTCATTAAATATTACATAATTTCCACCAGTACTAAAACCTAATTTTATAACAGTGGCTCAAGTATATTAGACATGTGATTATATATATAAGCCACATTGATTTTGATTTTGGGTGTGCATTGTTTGGGTAACTAAGCTATAAAATTCTCCGAATCATTCACTAAATATTGTGTAATTTGAACAGGTTAAAAAAATGTTAAATGTAACAATGGCATAAAAGCATTATCAAATGACTTAAAATAAACTACTACATGTATTGAACATTTTATAAATTAATATTATGTGAAAATGCTGAATGAGGTAGCCATTATGAAATTCATTCAAAATGAGAATGGGAGAACTATGCAAACTTAGGAATATGTTAGAAAAGTATTAGTCTGAATTGTTCACTGGAACTATTTTGAATTATTTCAGTGACCTTTCCTTGTAAAAAACTAGTATTTTACTTTATTGTGTATTTTAACATGATTCAAAAATTTCTAAAGCATATATTTCTTTCAGATTTAGTTTAAGATATTTTTGAAAGAGTAACAATAAATTATGTTTAACAATGTTTATTTTTCATATTTAAATAATTTCTGAAAATACGTAATTAGAGTTCCTCTTTTGCATATTTTACACACATCAAATGGAGTCCTTTTAATAGAACTTGTGGTTTAAGATTTTTTATACACCAAAAATATTTTAGTAAAATTGTATTTAAAATTTGTTTAGCATAAATGATATATATATATATATATATATATGTATATATGATATATATATACAAATGAAGACCATCTTGAGAACAATTACACATGGAACCTTTAGCAAAACAAATTTTCTGATTATAAGTCAAGATGGATGCAACATGTTCATCAAATGGAAGATCACAGGATACCGAAACAAATGTTAAGATATCAACCTGCAGGAAGAAGAAGAAGACCAGGTCATCCACTCAAAAGACTTCTGGATGGTGTTTCTCTTGGGGCCAAAATAGGTCAACAAATGACCTAAATTCGTGAGGTGGTGATATATATATAATACACACACACACACACTATTATGTTTGTATTTAAGTCATAAAACTTTGCACAAACCTATTAATTTATAAACATTAAGATAATATCTTAAAAATTTGAAGTTCTTTGGGTTGAAAAGTTTTATGTGTTGTTACATATTTTATGATATATCGGTAAATGAAAACTATCAACAAGAGAAAGTTTTACAAATTACAGAAGTAAATAAAATCTTTAAAGAAAATTGCTCTATAATTTTCTTTAACAGGTGGTTCCAAAGATAACATTTCCATATTTACTATACAGTTTTTATTTAAGACTAAATAAATTAGAACTTCTACATGTAACTATACCAATGTTGAATGTGACAGTGAATTTAGTTGGTTTCCTTGCGCTGATCTTCACTCTTGTTACACTATTGTATCAAATTTAATCTAAACTTTGTATATCATTAAATTATGTGTTGTACCTAAAATGTAATAAAAGAATGTAATATGAAGTAAATACATAGTACTTTCAAATTGAAATCTGTGTTTCCACTGATTTTCAGAATGAAAATTATGAACCAGATATTATCAAGGAAGAGTCGGATGAAGTCTACATACCTGCTGAGGAAAGGAATGTTGAATTAGTTAACACTGATGAGAATAAGTATGTTATTTTTAAAATATTTTTTACATTTGATTTTATGAAAGATTAAGGTAATACATAAATAATTCATTTTTATTTTGTGGAACATTAGATATATGGATTTTTTATGTTCATATTTACAGATCTCAGAATATCAACTCAGAGGGCAATGCAGATAATATAACTAACAGCTCAAAAACAACTCACCCTTTGGTTAAGAAAGAAATGTCATTTTCACGTCTTAGAAATAATAGAAAGACAAAACTTATTAGAAAAATTAAAGGTTCAAAAATACACACACTGAAAAAGAGAGATAAGAGGTATTTTTGTAATGAATGTGATAAAGGATTTGGAACTCTCTGTGATCTTACTCGACATCTCCAGATTCATGCAGGAGAAAAAGGTTTTTCATGCCAATTTTGTGGCAAAGATTTTGTAATGAAAGAATCATTAAGAGCACATTATAAATTACATCCAGGTGAAAAGCCATTTGAATGCAATAAATGCGATGAAAAATTTTCTCGCTATATCAGCTTGAAAAAACATTTGAAAACTCATTTGGAAAAATATATATGTGACATCTGTGGGCAACAGTTTTGTAGTCAGAGAAGTCTCAAAGATCATTTAATTATTCACAGTGGTGAAAAGGCATTTTCATGTGAAATCTGTGGGAAAAAATTTTCTCTTAAAAAGAACCTGAATTTTCATTTGTATGCTCATTCTAATGAAAAACCATATTCGTGTGAAGAGTGCGGAATGTGTTTTAAACAAAGACAAACTTTATCAAATCACATGAAGACTCATGGTGGAGAAAAGAATTTTGTTTGCGTAGAGTGCGGGAAGAAATTCTTAAGAAAGAGGGATATGCAGTTACACATGCTTTGTCACACTGGAGAGAAACCCATTGAATGTTCACAGTGCACTAAAACATTTGCTCGTAAAGAAAACTTGGTAAAACATATGCGTACACATACAGGTTTGAAACCTTTTATTTGTGCAAAGTGTGGTAAAGCATTTACAACAAATCAACAGTTGAAACATCATACTATTACACATGAAGAAGTTAAACCATTTATGTGTACTGAATGTGGTAAAACATTTGCTAGGAAAGACCGTTTAAAAGATCACTTAGCTACCCATTCTGGAAAAAGACCATTTTCTTGCCCACATTGTGGCAAGGGGTTTGTGCGAAAAGATCATTTACAGTGTCATTTGAATACAACACATGGGGGCAAAGATGTTTTGAAAATGTGATTATAATATTTTTCTTTGTCTTCTCTATAGCAAACTTTCAAAATTTGTAAATACGTACTGTACCAAAATGTAAAAAATTAATAATGCGATAAAATTATATTTTCTGTCACAATTAGAACTTCCTCAGACTACAAAGCATGTGAAATTTACTTTTTTTTTGTCACTCCTAAGATAACTAATAGGTATTTTAGCCACAAAAACCACTGTAATCAGCTATAATAATTTTCTTCTGTCTCTAACCTCTGACATTGTGAAAGTATTGTAGACATTAACTAGTATATTTTAAAGATTACGGTGAGGAAAATTCCTTTCTTTCATTAAGGAAATTATCCTCCAAATGATTAACTTACTTAGGATTTACAATAGGCCTAAACAACTAGGGAATCAAATTATCTCTTTTGTACAAAGATTAAACACAATACCTGTTTAATTAACATTTGTTTGTTTTCGAATGTTATGAATATGGCAATAGTATTTAAATATAGAAATCTAAATATATTCTTAATTTTATGGATCACCTGAAGCATACAAGTATGGACATTACTTCTGTTCCAATGAAGCCTAGAAATTTACGAGTAATTTTGGAACTTGTCAGTGAGTCTACCCATTCTCACATGCACAGTATATGGCAAGTTACCAATCTGGATATCCCAGACTAGATATATCCTCTTTTTATTCATTGATATAATTAAATAAAATGCTCCTATCCTTTTAAAATTGATAAACCTACAAAAATTGCATAGTTAGCTTATAAACTATGTAAAACCTTCGAAAAACTTATGTACAGATACATTTCATCCCAGAAAGAAGGTACTGTGCACAAGCATGGAATAGCTATCTTGTTCATAAGTATATAAGTCATTGAGATAAACAAAAATGATTTAATAATCAATTGAGTTGGTGTTTACTTGATGAAAATCCATATTTATTAATTAAATAAAAATAAAACATAGTTTTATTTGATTTTCATATTTATTATATAATTCAGTGACAGCTGTTTCGGTACACTGTACCTTCTTCAGACATGTTAACAAATTTTATATTTATTTAATTAATAAAAAATTATTATTTATTTTGTTTTGTTCATACAAGAGAATAGAATTTACCATACATAATTAGTTACAAAAAATACAAACAAAAATAAAATTCAGAGGATATTATCTTAAACCAGTTGAAGATTTGCTGCTGACTCCTCCTGCTGCTTATCCCAGGTTCTTCTAAATCAGTTTTCATAAACTGATTAGTCACTCAATATGGAGCGTGATTCCTCAGTAGCAGGGCAAGAGAGAGCCCAGATGAGGAGTTGTGGAGAAAAGTTGATGTTATAATTATACCTTCCCTTCCTTGACAGCACAGTGGTGGTCATATAATGATCAGGAACCATGGAGGATAGTACATCATCAACACGAGACTTCGTGAGGAAGCATATTGTATTGATGTGAAGTGTTAAATTTGAAATAAGATATATTACATATAAATGATTTTTTCTGTTATTAAAGATAAATCTTTGTATTTTGTTGTTACTTTATAAAAATGTTAAATGTTTTAATTAAAGATACTTTTATCAGTAGGACCACCTTAATTCTTAGTTTGTATAAGTAACCTATGAAAATATATTTAAAAAAGATATACAATAGAACTAACAAAATATTTGTCTTTCTCCTATAATAATTGTCCTTATTCCAATTGGTCGGTTTTTGGAAATCCATTATTTAATTATAGTAGTATATGACATATATACAAATTATAGACCCATAATATACTCTATCAAAATATAATACTGTAATTCTATAGTGTTCTGCCCTAAGGCAAGTCCGTCACTGCAATCACAGCATTTTCATGCTTTGCAGCTTTTCTAGCGAATTATAGGTCTGGTAGCTTGCTGTTGCTTTCCATACCGGGGATGATGATGCCCAGATGATGTTCGGGAACTCTTTGGGTTTCAAAGCTTCCTGACATTTGTCTTATAGGTGAGGAAAAACCTCACCCAGGAAAATTATCCAGACCGGGAATTGAATCCAGGCCCGCTGCATGACAAGGCAGAATGCTACCTTGAGACCACAGCGATGGAATACTGTAATGCTATATTAAAATCTTCATCGTTTCAAGGTTTAGAAGAAATCTCTTGTTCCAGCCTACATTACAGTTAAATGGATTCTTTCCAACATTTTCTTGGTTGTCCCAAATTCCGTCTTTCTGTTGGGCTTATCTTGGAATGCAGAATGTTGGTATCTTGAATACATGGGAATTCCATATACTTATTCTTGATTCAAACAGGAGTTAAACAAGGAGATCCATTATCAGCCACTTTGTTTAGTTTGATAAATAATTGATTATATTTTTAAACGTATGCAATTGATTGGAAATGTTTAAACTATTCTTAAATAATACATAGCATATGCAGATGATACAATGATAACAGCAAGAAAAAAACAAGCACTAATAGAAACTTTCAAAGAACTTAAAGAGAAATTGAAGCAATTTGGATTCATAATAAATACAAATAAAACAGAATACCTAAAATGTAGTAACTTCAATAGAAATACATATGATCTACAAGTAGATAATAGTCAAATTAAATCAGTGTCAGTATTTGAGTACAATAATGAATGGACATAATTCGTTGGAAGAAGTAGTTAAACAAAGAATTGTAAATAGAAATAAGGTGTATTATGCACATTTAACATTATTTAAAAGTAAACTAATATATAAATCTGCCAAACTTAGAATATACAAAACACTAATAAGACCAATAGTGACTTATGCAAGTGAAACTTGGACTCTCAAAGGAACAATCAAATCAAATTAATTTTTTAGAGAAAGACACTTAGAAAAATTTATGGTCCAAATAAAAGACCAGACCAAACTTAGAAAATCAAAACAAATAGTGAATTAAATAATATAATTAACCCTCTGCATTTCACTTGTAAAATCTCTTGTGTCAGAGATTTAAATTGTATCTGCCGATGTGATCGGCTTTGCAAGTAGTTTAAATATGTTGCCTGGCAGGTGATGGAAAGGAGCATCAGAGCCGATCTAATCAGCTCATGGCACCCAAAGGGTTAGAATTCAAATTTTTAATAAATCATATCAAATCTCTTACGATTGGATAGTTTGGTCATCTGATAAGAATGGATCAACAGAGATTAGTTAAAAAACTATATAAATGGAAGCCTACAGGAAATAGAGCTGTTGGTAGACCTAAGATAAGATGGCAGGACAATATTTGGGAGGATTTGAAGGAGATGAGGGTGACAAACCTGAAACTGGCAGAGGATAGAAGAGTGTGGAGGAAGATTATTGAGAAGGCCAAAACATTCAATATCAAAGTTGTTGTGCCTTAAGATGAAGATATACTTCATCTTCATCATCATCTTAAGGCACTACAACTTCAAAATTGAATGTTTTGGCCTTTTCAATAATCTTCCTCCAACTCCTCTATCTTCTGCCAATTTCAGGTTTGTCACCCTCATCTTCTTTAAATCCTCCCAAACATCATCCTGTCATCTCATCTTAGGTCTACCAACAGCTCTAGTTCCTATGGGCTTCCATTTATATAATTTAACTAATTTCTGTTGATTCCATATCCAGTTTTTTTTTCATGGAGGGGATATATGTTGAAGTTGTTGTTGATATCTTTGTTTCTTATTTCATCTAATTTATAATATTCCTTAAAGGATTTTAAAAGTTTAATTTCTGCTAACTCTTTTTTATTCCAATCTCCCTTTTGCAGTATCCCAAGTTTCACTCCCATATAACAAAGCTGGAACTGCGTTTTATATAATAATAATGCATTCAAATCAATTCATATGGCAGAAATACCTCTGCATAGTTCTAGAAATTGATACTGTCTTCATGCCCCTTCTGTTACTCCCCTACCTCAGGCCTCTCACAAACAAAAAACAAAATATAACTTGCTCCCTCCCTATATCAACACATGTTGTCTGCAAATGAAAATGTTTGCAATACTTTAGGGAGTCGGATATGTGATTTATGTAGATTGAAAAAGCAAAGGTCCAAGCACTGAACCATATGGAACTCCAGCTTTACAGGACTAAGAAGAATATGTAGGATTTCCTACAGCAGATTGCTGGTGCTCAGGAAGGCAGGAATTGAACTGTTGTGTGGAACTGTTGGAAGGTTAGAGGTACTTTTTTTTAGTTTATGCAACAATAAGTCCATGTCTACCACGTTAAATGGTTACTAAAGTCAAGCAGTGTTAGAATGCTATGTTTTCGATTAACAGCTGATTCACTATATATTCACATATTTAAAATAAAGCAATGTTTGTATTGTGTCCTGTCATGAAGCCTGACTGAAATGCATCTAAATGATCATATTCATTTAGTTAGTCAATTAAGTAATAAAGATTCCAAAGGTTTTAAAAATGTAGGTAAAATACTACTAAGTGGAGAGTCATTCGGAGTTGAGGGAGTGTTAACTTTGTGCAATGGGCATACAAGGAGTTGTTTCCACAATGAGAGATATGAAGAAGTTTGTAGTGAGGAGTTAAAAACTTAAGAGTTATAATATGTAATATAACATCAGTTATTTTGTTCAGTAGAGTGATATTTATATGGTCAGTTCCTTCTGTTTTTTATCTGTCTGGTAGCTTTCTTATGCCATTACCTGTAACATATGAGGAATGGAAATGTTTTCTATCTGGTGGATTTGTCAGTAGAAGTCTATTTATTGTCTGTTCTTTATCATTTGCAGTTGAGATTGTGCTTGTAAGAATTATCCAGGGAAACAGGTAATGTTTATACCTTAGTATCTTTCCTCACTATTGCCATTCTATTTAAGTTTTTACACGTTTCTGAAAAGGCCTCTAAGCAAAATTTACCGAATTTTCCCGTCCTAGTACTACCTTGGTTTCCTAGATGTCAGTATTAGGCAGAACGCTGACCACGGACCACTCAAATAACATCTATACGAAAACAAAATATAACTAAATTAGTATGGTTCAAATTCTTCCCTGTAGGGGGGAGTGCCTAAATCTCTGTTAAGGGAAACATGGGCTTACAAAAAGAAGATACACATTTCTGAAGTATTGGTATTTGGTTCTTAAAGCTGTATAAGTGTCTAAATTTGGTATTCCTGATAACTTCATTATCTTGTTTTGTAATTGTTTATATTCATTGAGATTTATGTCTGTTTTCTCGAGTCTATATTTATGATATTCGGTGTCTCTTTCACTTATCAAATTATAAATTACAATAGCCATCCAGGGAGCAGGATGTCAATTCACAAGTTTCATTTTCAGTGGGGTGTCTCTCATATAATAATAAGGTTGTTTAGTGAACTTTTTCGTCTACGGGACATTCCCTACGAAATCGGCAAAAAATTGTGAACATTGAACTCGCATCTTTAAAAGTTTACAATTTTTCTTACAGTGAAACTTTATGTTATACTGAATATCTGAACCGAATTTCAAGTTTTCGCTTAGTGTAATTAAAGAGTAATAGAGCTGTCTATTTATCGTATTGTTTTAAATAGTCTCTTTTATGAAATAAATTTCTCGAAGTATAACTACTCCCTCAACTTGAAAAGATAGTCACATTATAGATGAATTCATGCTCTATCGCTTGAAAATTAGTGCATTAATATTTACGTTTTTCTGAAGGGCGTAAATGCAATTAATATGCAATTGACCTTTCCCACCAAACATTTTATAAAATCAAAAAATGCCACATTATTACCTGAATACCAGTTAATTTTTTGTAATTAGTATTAAAGTGGTGGGATGAAAGGAAGCTACCAAAAATGATTATTTTCCCTAAAATGTGTAGACTGCCCGCAATACTTTTCGCGTGAGTAAAGATCGCTCGCTCGTATAAACAATGCCGGAGCTACTTGGTAATAGTCCTTTGCGCACTTACAAACATTTTTATTGTTATTGTCATTACATTATTTTTTATTATCATTATTACGATTATTACATTATCATCATCGTGGACTAGTGGTTACTCTGCACGCCTCCGATTCCGAGGTTCGCGGGTTCAAACTCGATAGGAATCAATGGAATTTTAAAGGCGTAACAATTCTGAATGTAGCTTTCTCCAGAAGGAAGGAAATCCGTGAGTCTCGTGTCGTAAATTTACGGTACGTAGGAGAACCTCGCGCTTGAAATAAATTGCTACACAATGACCTCACATGTTAGTGAGCGTCATTAAATGTAACAATCTTTATTGATATCTTCAGTATGCGGTTAATTTTGTGCTGACTTTGGCTAATATATAGTTTAATTTAAATTACTAAGCACCTACGAATTTAAGCTTGTAGGCCTATTAAAAAATTATTTTCTAGAGAGTAGTTTTGTAATGTGTTGTAATATTCTGTACTTATACACTACACTATTGTCTGATGTTGAATATTGCAAATAATGTTAAGCTATCGATAATAATTTATTACAATTTTCATGCTGTTACAAGTAATATTTAAGAGGTATTTTATTGGCTTGGCATCACTTACTGATCTTGCATCCCCTACTTATGACATATCTAAGATGATATTAAAATGCACGATATAAGCGAAACTATTGTTCTAGTTCCCTATTAGGTTCGTCTTCCGGGCATATAGGCCGTGGTCCAGTTGTTCTTCTACTCGACGTTTCGTCTACTGCTGCGGTAGATATCTTCAGGAGATACTGCGTGCTCTCTGTGAACTCCTCAACAGTCGGCTGCAGACTGTTGAGGAGTTCACAGAGAGCACGCAGTATCTCCTGAAGATGTCTACCGCAGCAGTAGACGAAACGTCGAGTAGAAGAACGACTGGACCACGGCCTATATGCCCGGAAGACGAACCTAATAGGGATCAAGACGCCGGCCGTGAAAGCCTACAGTTATACATATTGTTCTAGTGTTTAATTTAATGTCTAAACTTCCATGGGCGTAGCCAGCAATAGATTAAGGGGGTGCAATTTTTTTTTCGAAGGTATACCTTCCGGGTACAAACGAACAAATAAAAAATACAAAATTCTACCTTTATTTTTTATACTAACCTCAATATATTTCGGAAGAAAACTACAGCGCTCTTGAAGAGGAAATATTAAGAATAATAGTGAACTAATTACAGAATTTTTAGGCTTTGGCTAATTGAATTTTTTGTCAAGATTGCTTCTTAATTTTTATACTTAATTGTATTAAAAATAGTGCAGCTACTAATAAAGTACAACTACACACACAGTTCGACTGGCCTTTTCGTTTGAGAACATTTTTTTAAGGATGTTTTGTTTGATTTTTCAAATATAATTTTTAATAAGTTTTTTGTGCAAACTGAGCATACGCAGGTCATTAAGGCGATTTTCTATCATTGTACAATGGTACTATGTCTTCACTCTTCTTAGGGTGCTAAAAGTGCGTTCAATCGACGTCGTAGTGCATGGTAAAGACAAGCATATTACAATTGTTTTTATAGAAGGGAAAAAATCGCACTCGTCCACGATGTTAACGAAATCGCTTTTTTTATCCTTGTCACTTTGTTTATCCACATTACGGTGCCATAGTTTAATTTCATTGGACAAACCCTCGATTTTATAAGACTCTGAAATTTTGTTCGCCGTTGCTTGGGCATCTTTCAGAAATGTTTTTAGGTTCTTAGGATGCAGCATTTTAAGTTCAGAAACAGGACTCTGTTGTTCTTCAAATCTGTTTGACAAAGCAGTGTGAAATGAATCCAAATACAGATTTAAGATGGCCACCTTAAAGTAATCTTCGGGATTACAATGTGGATTAGCTCGATGTGTCTGCTTATTGGATATTCTTGGTAGTGTGATTTCTACACCTAGCTCAGAAGCAATAGTCTCCATCTCTTTAATGATGCCTAACAGAGATCTCGTAACCTTTTTTTGCGATGACCTATTACCATGCGTTTAATGCTTTCAACCTGGACCATGCATTTTAATTAAATAGCCGGCTTGCAGCGAATTAACGACAGGTTCCAAATAACTAGAATATTTTGCTATCAGGCACAAACAAAAGATGAAAGTACTTCTACTTGCAGCTGCATGCAACTGATCAGCTTGTTCTCGATTTGGTGCGTTTTTGTCTACGGCAATCAATTTCAGCCGTTCATCAATTCCAAAAAGTGTTTCTTAAATATCCCAATACTTTTATATTTTTGCGACCATCATGTTTCGCAGAGCATGTGGATGCTTGTGACGTGCTGTCTTCTCAACGGAGACTCTCGAAAATAGTTTATAATATCCTTTATTGTATCATGTTTCTCACCTTGGGCACACTATTCAAATCATTTACCACAGGAATTATTTTGTAGCTCACGCAGTGGAAGTAAATACCTTTGGGGAAAAAAAAAAAAAACTCGCGCAGACGTTTCTGAACCCCATTGTCTTTTCCTGTCATTGTTGAGCAGCCGTCATAGCCCTGACCGACACGTTTGTGCGGGTCAATGTCTATCTCTATGAAAAATAACTCAATTTCTGTAGCAATTGATTGGGCGATCATTCTTTTCAGTTCAACAAAGCCCAAAAGTTCTTCTCTAATTCAATTCAGTTTTTCATCAATAAACCGCACACCAGTGGACAATTGCTCCATTCCAGAAATGTCAGAGCTTTTATCAGCTAAAACACTGTAAGCGCTGGTATTTTTTACATCATCCGCAATCATTTTCTTTGCCTCGAGTCACATAATTCAATCAATTCATTTTTAATTTGTGGAGAAAGGTAGGGTAGCATTCTTGGCGTTTAAATGAGGTTTTAATTCTCCATTGAATCAAATCCGTGAATGCCTTCCTACAGTGTTTTACCCCTTAAATGTAAGTCATGCAAGCCACAGAAAATAATGGTATCAAAGATGGAAGACAAATATTTCTAGTTACCCACCGCAATCTTCTTATAACCACTTAAGAGTTTTTGGCTAACAGGGGCCTCACTTAAAAACAAGCGTGCTGACTGCGAAGCTTCCACATGCCAGCTGCTCTCACTATTTTTTTTGGCGAATTCATGCATTTTGAAAAACTTCTGGAAGAGCCTCACTATGAATGACCCTTTAACGTCCCTCACAATATGTGGGAAGAATAGAACACAATTTTACAGAGTGCATCTTTGAGTCTTGCGGAATTCTTTAGCCAGGATGAATACTGTTGGATCCAACATTGCTTGAATTTCCCTTTTAAATATTCAGCATCTTTGCTGAAATTGTAGCTTTCGGGTGGACTCCAGCAGTTTGTCACAATTTTCACTTTATCTTCTTTACTTATTAGCTCTGTTCTCCCGAGCCAGTTGTTAATATTAGGTGGGTAAATGGTGGGTGTATATCTTTTTCGGATGTGATGGATTCTAAACTATCCGGGAAAAAATAAAATTGTAACGATACAACTTGTGTAGGTACTTATCAAAGAATTTTCTTATATCCATTTTTAAGCATACGCGCACGAATACGCGTAGTTCAAAGCACGACTCTAAAACCTTCGAGTAAAGAATATGTCAATTGGATAATTATTTGAGCATATCGAACGTACTAGACACAGGCATGACGAACCTTTGACCATACACAGTAAGTGGGCGTTGGTCAATATAAGCAAGTTGGTCAAAAGGCATTCATTACTGAAGTGTGTGCGGCCAATGACAAGTCAAGGTCAGGTGAAGCTTCTACAAGCGTATAGGCGTCGAAAAACAAACTCTGGTACTCAGCTGAAATTCGAGAAGTGAATGTTGCGTTAGCCGTTCATAATTGGAGGTCAAGAAATTTCTGGCGATGCTTATGTCCACTGGGACAGATACTTGATATATCACATCGATTGGGTTTGGCGGGCTTAATATTAATTTTTGCATCTATTTTTAACATTTTAATTTCGGATAGAAGAAAATCTTATTATATATAGTGTTAATTGGTCGAAAATCAAGGGGGACTTGCACCCCCCTGCACTCACCTCGCTACGCCCATGGAAACTTCCCATTATTCTCCTTTTATAACACAAAATGTATACCTCTACGATTATTCTCTCATTCCAGACACATTTAAGAAATTGTAAAATTATATATTAACACAATATATCAATTTTATCAAAAAAAAAAATTGAAGACCGAGAAAAATCCTCTCCATTTGAGTGCGGGTTTGACCCCAAAACCTCTGCCCGACTTATTATTGATAACTATTGTATACTAATATAAGCATAATTAAAGTTATATTTAACTTCTAACTCACAATTTAGTCTTGCAGATCTGCAAACTTGTTAGTTAAAAACAATAATATATTATTTTAAATTTGACTGTGACATTTAAAATGACGAGGTGCACTAAAAACACGCACTAATTTAAATCAACTGTCTACAAAGTAATCTGGACTCGAGAATTGTTTATGAAGAAAGCAGATGTTTCAGGAAGACGTCCTGATTCAGCATTATTATCGTTTGTTCGGAAGTGGTAGAGTATTAAAACATTCGGGTTTATTTGGAAGTGATATAACAACGCTATTTCGTCATAGTTTTCAGGGTGCATTACAGTACACTGAATAAAAAGTTACTTTAAGATTTAAATTAGTAAATACAATATGATAAAAATCTATACCAGTTTACTCAATTAATTATGTAAGAGTTTTTATTATAATATTACATTTAAATTGTAATGAAAAATTGGTAACAAAATTAATGTGTTTTAAGGGAGGAAAGAAGATTACGAGTATTTGAGAATAAAGTTCTTAGGAAAATTTTTGGATCAAAAAGAGATGGACAGGCGAATGGAGAAAACTACATAATAGTGAACTACATGATATGTATAGGGAGCCAGATATAATAACAGTTAAGTCTCGTAGGCTGTGATGGGCAGGACATGTGGCACGTATGGGGGATGAAAGAGGTGCTTGGAAACTTCTGGTAGGAAAACCGGAAGAAAAACGCCCAGTTGGAAGACCAAGAATGAGATGGAAGAATAGCATTATACATGAATTGAGGGAAGTAGATAATACAGGGGATAATTGGAAAACGTTAGCTCTGGATAGGGATGTATGGAGAGCTTATGTATGCGCTGCCATGAACCTACAGTTTCCACAGAGCCAATGAGTTAGTTATAAATAATTGGTTAAAAATTCACAGTAAACGTAAGTAACAGAGTTCTTTTTCTCGCTTCAGCAATAAAATTACATAAACATCTACTGCGTAAGAATTATAATATAGCCACTTTTATAAATTTACGGTACTGTTCCATTAAGCAGAACATTAAATAATCTATTAGATTTAATGGCAGTTGAAAAAGTCACTGATGAAGCGGGGTCAACTCTTTCAATTGACTACGCGCGCGACCTTGGTCATGAAATGAATCAGCTGCGCTGTGGATCCGCCAGTTTTATCGAAAATAGAATAAAAAACATTTATATTGTCTGAACTATTCATCCCACCAAAAAGGTAATTGCTGTAAATTAATCCTTATTACGTGAATAGTATCCTGTATTTTTTTCGTTTTCATTTTTTGATATGTAGTGCAGTAAACAGCATAAAATAGAAAATTGACACCGAAAATAAAAATATTTTAATTATAAAAATAACACCCTTAAACTATATATCATCTATATAAATACGTTTGAAAAGAAATGTTTGCTGTTTACTGTTTTAGAAATATTAGTTAGTAAACGTTTTAGTTTATCATATTTACGATAATTTTAGATCATAACTACGAACCTATAAATGATAAAAATTAAATTTCGATATTAATACGTTTATAAATGTATTCACTATATTTAGGGATACATAAGATTAAAAAAAATAATTGCAAAATTTTTGCTGTCCGATTTGATATGGTTTATTCCCTACAGAATGTACCATACATATTGTATGCCATGGCATCTGCATAGATTATTTAAGTAGGGCTGTGTAATCGATATAATTTAGGTCTCTATATGTGATGGTCTTCAAGTTAGTTTAGGACACTGGCAAGTATGCTAAGAATATATCATCATTTTCTGATATTCCAGGAGCCGGCAGTTGTCTGTAAATCAATACTCAATCAGGAATATTAGTTACAATCAAGTCGAGTAACATCTCAGAATGATGTGTATGATGGATAGGCTGTAGGGGAAAAATAGTCTTATCACAAATCCGGAACTCAGTCATCAGCTGTTGTGTATGTCTGTCGTCAGTGTCTAGTATATTTACATTGAAGTCGCCCAAGGTTATCATGTGTTCATTTTGTATTTGTACATTTTGTAAAGTGGATTATATTTTGGTTATAGTTTTATTTTAGGAGGTTGTGCACTACACAGAGAAGACATTTTTTAATTTGACAAGTATTTATATAAATATAATTTCAACAGGTGGCTCATTGTTACAAAAAAATACACAAGCCCTTACATAAAAATATACACTATGCAAATAAGCATAACACTGGTTGTTGTTTAAAACTCTGTAGTGACAATACTGAGTGACTCATCCTGCTCTTTCTACAGCTTACTGTTAAGTACTCAAGATATTGAAATGTCTATCCTGTCCCCTATATTACATCATGCAGTGTATGTTTGTGCTGGGCAACGATACTATAGACATGTGTTCTATGCATGTGTTTGTGTAAACTCATTCCATTGCACCGGCCTTCAAGAACATTAATACAGAACCTTCGTGTCTGCTTTACCGATTGAGGGTCTTTCCACTTTTCAGCGGTTGCCCTTTTACCAGCCGGCTGCTGGCCCTTCACATCCACATGTGTCAAACACAGAGGTAGATGATCAACAGCCAGTGTAGGGGTGACATGTGGTTAGCATGTCGAGTCCCCCAGCCGTTATAGCTGGTTCCTCAACCTGGAGCCGCTACTTATTGTAGCTACCCAATTGCCTCACGATGCTGGGTGGGCACCGGTCCCATACTGGCCGAAATACCATGAGAAAATTTCTTCCCCCATGGAGACTCGAACCAGCGCAAGTCCCGTAGCTCTACGCCAAGGCTTCCTACCTTAACCGCTCGGCTATGCTTTACAATGAAACAAATCAGTGGTGATAGAGAATGGATATAAGTGTTGATTTTCAAGTAAGACCAGTGTTCGTGTTAGGGTGGGGGGGAGGTGGCATGAGATCCAAGTAAATGCATTGGTATATATGTATTTACTCAACACCAATGGGCTGGAGAGGACTCTTAAGATCCTAAAACAGTCGGAATAGACAGACCCTGAATGTGTCCCTTTTGATTCCACTATCTCCTCGCAGGATGGGTGGATTGGGCTCCAGTCCATCTCGTGAACCTGAATGACTTTAGGACAAGGGGATCTGCTCCTCCAATATCTAGTGTAACGTAGTCTTTACCTTAAGCTTCCTAATGCTAGTTTTTTTTCGTATTTACTAATGTACACAATTCATTTATCTTCATTTTAAATATTGACCTTTTTATAACATGCCATTGATCATTTGAAACGAAAATGTATTTCGTTTCCGCCAAATGCAAATAGTATCGAGGCTTCCTTGATCACGTGTGCTAATGCTTGATCATCGTGTTTATACTTTTAAGGTTACAATTTTTTTTTGCAACATTTAGAATTTAATAAAAGGAAAATTAACTTGCTTTGATTTGAGGATGACAATTAATTTCAGTAAGATATGCCGTCTTTGCATGATTGAATCTGAAAAATTAACACCAATTTTTGGAAATAATGATTTTCCTGCAAAAATAATATCACTTTCACCGGTGATACATGTAAGTTACAGATACGTGATTTTAAAAATTATTGAAAATAATTACGTAAATGTAATTCTGTATTTTTTATTTTTAGTTGCATGCAGAGGATGACCTACCGCAACAGATTTGTCTTGAGTGTGAATTCTTGGTTCATACAAGTTACAATTTCAAAATGAAGTGTGAAGAAAGCAGTATTAAATTACAAGAACTTATACAAAAACAGGTATATCTCTAAAATTAATATTCAACTATCGAAAACTAGGAATGTAGTGCAGAGCTGTAATTAATTTCTGCCATAATTCAAAGGCTTTTTATACTTGGGTATGGAAATAGGCCTCTGTTAAATGTTTCGTGATATTGTTAGTTTAAAATGTATTTTTTTACAGAACTGTAAATCAAAAGAGCAAGATTATGAATTAGACACTATGAAAATTGAAATGATTGATACACATATCAACATGGATGAACCAGCAACTGATCTTGACACCAGCAGTGACAAAGAATTGTAAGATCTATACTGACTATATTTATTAGATTTAAATTATGCCTAATCTTAAATTTGCATTTATAATCGTCATATGATTTAGTTCATGAGGATGGTGCCTCTCCTTCACAGATAACCCTTTCAGCCAACCATGCTTAAGCAATATTGCTCAGTAATAACTTCATAGTCCGTCACTGAGAATAGAGTAACTGGAATATTACCTGTGCCTAGACAAAATATCATAGAATTAAAATCAGAGATTCAAAAAGGATTAATGGAAAATCTTTAGTTTACCTTTCCTATTAAATTTTGTAAGTCCTACAGAATAACAATGCACATGCACAAAGGTATAGACTTGTTCATAGATGATACCACATATCTGTGAAGTGCTATAGAAAATTTGTAGAGTTGTTGCTAGATGGAATGACATAGCTATGAAATCAGTATAACCAACATTCACAATAAATTCCCAAATATTTATTAGAAATGGATGTACATCAACTAACCTCATCCTAACCTCATCATCAACTTCACAGATTAGGTCTTTGCCTGTTCTGATCTCACATCTGTTCAGTCTAGCGCTTTCTTGGTCTTCCTACCGATCTTTGCCCTCCAGGATTATATCTAACAAATCCTCCAGGTTTAACCTAACAAAATAAATTACATGTATTTTATTTAATGAAGTGTACACTAATCTGATGTACCCTAACTTGTCCCATCGGAACCTAACAAAATGAAGTGAGTGAACATCCATTTCTTAAAATTTATATTTTTTAATGTTGGTCAATCTGATTTCACAGAATTGCCATCTAGCAAAAGTTTATTTAAGTGTTCTCGGATGCTCACAATGATTCTGCAGAACTTTGAAGAAATCATTGTATTCATAGATAAATATTTAATAATTGTAAAAAAGTTAAAAGTGTAGTTACAAAATGTTTAAAATTGTACAAAATATCAGTAAAGACGGAAGAAGTACGTAGAGTAACAGTGTTACAAGAATATACTATAGAAAAATCAAAGGAAAGGTAATCTAGGCTTAACATTAGATCAATTTCCACTTGATTTTCCATACATAATTCTTGTAATTCTATTTCTCTGCATACTTCTTCTGTCTTTACTAGCATTTTGCACTATTTTAAACATTTAAAATGATACATGTAACATTTTTACTACAATTATTAAATATTTATCTATGTATGCAATGACTTAAAGTTCTACAGAACCACGGTAAGTATGCATGAATCCTTAGTGTAACTTGCACAAGATCTCCAAGTGAAATCAGTGTTACCAACATTTGCAATTAATTCCACACCTTACTTCAAGAAACTTCAATTTGTTAGGTTAGTGTCAGTTAGTGTACGTCAGATTAGTGTATGCTTAATTAAATAATACGCATGTAATTTATTTTTTTTAGGTTTAGGTAGTGGTAAGTTAGTGTACATTCATTTCTAATAAACATTCGAGAATTTATTGGAAAGGTTGGTCTTATCGATTTCACAGCTGTGTGCTTCCATCTAGTGACAACTCTATAAATGTTTGTGTATTCTCACTGTTATTCCGCAGGACTTTGAAAATTTATGGGTGGAAATCAAACTAGAGTTCTGATAGAATATTATTTTCTATGCATATTGGTGAAAGTTTCATATTTTAATTAGCATTAGAAATAGTCCTCTGCTCATTCTGTATTTATCGTAGCAGTGATAGTACCTTTTGGCCTTAGCACTCATGAATAATATTGATGACCCACCACATCTGTTGATATTTCACAAGTGTAAATATTTCATGACCCTCCATGGTATCTTTTACCTTGTCGTGGTGGAGTGGCTTGCGTGCTTAAATGATCCTGAGAGCTATGCCGGCGGTAGCATTGCTGCCGATAGGGTTACCCATGCCAGACTGGTCGAAGGTGATAAGCCAGACGAAAAAAGTACCTTGGGCGAAAGACTGACGATCTTTCACCGTAAAAATACAACAGTCAAGAAATGCGGACATGGGTTCATCTGGGGTAAAATTTTCCGGAGGTCAAATAGTCCCCCATTCGGTTCTCCGGGCGGGGACTACTTCAGGGAACCCATGCCAAAGGCTCAACACAGGGACATGTTCCTAGGAACATGGAATGTTAGGACTTTATACAATAGCGGGGCACTAGAGATATTAACGCGGGAATTGGATAAATCGCCCTTGGATATAGTCGCTTTACAGGAAGTTAGGTGGCCAGGAGAAGGTAGTCAGGAATCAGGAAGCTTTGCGTTATACTACGGGGGTGCAGAAAGACCTGCATTTGGAACGGGTTTTTTAGTCAAAGGAGGATCCTATCCGCTATCCGAGATATTAAGTTTGTTAGTGATAGGATATCATACATAATTCTAAAGGGTAAACGACATGATTTTATAATTGTAAATGTACATGCCCCCACAGAAGATAAAGATGACAAGATGAAGGATGAGTTCTATGAAGAATTAGAATGCTTATTTGATAGCCTTTCACGATATCATATGAAAATTGTCTTAGGAGATTTTAATGCAAAAGTGGGGCGGGAAGATATATTCAAACCAACAATAGGCAAATTCAGTCTTCATGAAGATAGTAACGACAATGGCGTTAGATTAGTCACATTTGCCACATCGAAGAATCTCATTGTTAAGAGCACAACATTTCAGCATAAGGATATTCATAAATACACCTGGACGTCCCCAGATGGAGAAACTTGGAACCAGATAGATCATGTATAGTGGATAAACGCTGGCACAGTAGCATCATTGATGTTAGATCAGTTAGAGGGACAGACTGCAATTCGGATCATCATCTGGTCAGAGTGAAAATCAGACAACGGCTATCGCTTATGAGAGGAACGAACGCTAATGATGATTCTGTAAAATATGAATTAAAAAACTTGAAAAATGATGAAATGCGACAAGAATACCAAATCAAAATTGCTAATAGATTTGAAGTCCTGGAATCTTCAGATGACAATGTGGCAAACGAAGAAGAAACTGATATAAATAAAGAATGGGAGGCTATAAGAGATACTATTAAATTGTCAGCATCAGAAAGCATTGGTTGTTTAAAAAAGAGGCAAAACAAGAAATGGTTTGATGAGGCATGTGTCGACATTGTAAAGAAAAGAAAGCTAGCAAAAATGAAATGGTTACACGAGCCAAATGAGGTAAATTTAGAGCAATTGGGTAGTGTTAGACGGGAAACAACCAAGTTACTAAAGAGTAAAAAGAGGGAATATTTGAGAGAGAAGATTAATGATCTTGAAATGAATGCAAAAAATAGGAACATTAGAGAATTATATCAGGGAATTAGTATAGAGAAGAAAGGGTTTCAGGCTAGAACAAACATAATTCGGAATGAAAATGGGGATATGATTGCAGATTGTTGGAGTATATTAAATAGATGGAAAGGTTACTTTAATCAGCTATTAAATGTACATACAGAACAGGACATTGAGGAGGATAATTTACAGACAGCAGACATGCTAGTCGCAGAGCCAAGTGCATTAGAGGTTGAAATGGCGATTGAAAAATTGAAGATGTATAAAGCATCAGGTTCAGATGAGATCCCAGCAGAACTGATAAAATCAGGGGGAGAAAAATTGATGGACAAGATACGCTGGTTGCTTAGTAAGATTTGGGGAAAAAGAAGCTCTTCCAGATGAATGGAAGGAATCAATTATCATACCAATTTATAAGAAAGGAGATAAAGCAGATTGCAACAACTACAGGGGCATCTCATTACTTTCAACTTCATACAAAATTCTAACAAATATATTAGTAAGCAGACTTACTCCCTATATTGATGACATTCTAGGAGATCATCAATGTGCATTTAGAAGAAACAGGTCTACAACAGATCAGATTTTCAGTTTAAGACAGATTTTAGAGAAGAAATGGGAATATAATGGTACTGTACATCAACTATAGACTTCAAAAAAGCATATGATTCAATTAAGAGGGAGAAGTTATATAGTATCCTGCTGGAGTTCGGAATTCCTAAAAAGTTAGTTAGACTTATACGAATGTGTCTAAATGGCTCAAAGAGTAGGGTGCGTGTAGGCAAACAGTTTTCAGACACTTTTGAAATCCAGAATGGGTTGAAGCAAGGAGATGCACTATCTCCTTTACTATTTAATTTTGTATTAGAGCATGCCATTAAATCTTTAGAGAATGAGGAAGGCTTACAACTCAATGGTATTAATAAGCTGTTAGTTTATGCTGATGATGTAGTACTACTGGCCGATAGCGAGGAGATACTAAAGGCCAACACGCACACACTATTGAGTAACACTAAGAAATTAGGACTGGAAATAAATATCAGTAAAACTAAATATATGGTCACACGTAGAAATTCAGTATATAATGGAAGTGGACAGCTAATGACAAATGAGGGAAATTTTGAGGAAGTGGCTGAATTCAAATACCTAGGAACAATAATCACAAATAGGAATGAGATGCAAAAAGAAATTAAACATAGGCTCAATTCTGGAAATGCATGCTATTATGCATTGCAGAGACTTTTGATGTCCCAACTCCTTTCAAAAAACGTTAAGCTGAAAATATATAAAACTATTATTTTACCAGTTATATTATATGGCTGCGAAACCTGGACTCTTACTTTAAGGGAGGAAAGGAGATTACGAGTATTTGAGAATAAAGTTCTTAGGAAAATTTTTGGATCAAAGAGAGATGAACAGACAGGTGAATGGAGAAGACTACATAACAATTAACTACATGGTCTTTATAGGAAGCCAGATATAATAACAGTTAAGTCTCGTAGACTGCGATGGGCAGGACATGTTGCGCGTATGGGGAATGAAAGACGTGCATGGAAACTTCTTGTAGGAAAGCCAGAGGGAAAACGCCCAGTTGGTAGACCAAGAATGAGGTGGGAGAACAACATTAACTATGATTTGAGGGAAGTAGATTATACAGGGAATGATTGGAAAGCATTAGCTCAGGATAGGGATGTATGGAGAGCTTATGTCCGCGCGGCCATGAACCTTCGGGTTCGATAGTGCCAGTGAGTTAGTTAGTTAGTTAGTTAGTTAAATATTTCATGCATCTACAGTTGATATTTTACAAGTGCAAGCACTTCTTCACATCTTAATTGTTTAAATTAAATTTGTATTTTAACGTATATTAATTATGTAAATTATTTGTGGCTGTGCTATATATTAATTTACATTTTTATTAATATAAAACACACAAAACTTTAACATTAGACATTTACTTCCCATACCAAACAAATGCAAAATATAGACTGTAGGCCTAAATTATTATGGTAGCTTTATTATTAATATGTTCATAACATATTTGTTGGGACTATTTCAACTTAAATAAGCCCTTAACATTAATAATTTGAAATTTAACTGTTATAATTCAACAAATTAATAAATGCTATGTGATATTAAGTGTAACTCCATTTTGGTAAATTCTACAGGAGAAACAAATAATTGATTTAAATAATTATGAAATTTGGTAAGCAATAGTTCCCACATATTTTACTACAGAATACGAGTCAAGTTATTAATAAATTTGAAGTCCGTGTTCTCAAGAGGTTATGCATCACATATTTCTGTGCTGGCTACTGGCGTTATATAGTTTTCAATGACTAATGGAGTTACGAGGTTGCATACCATCGATATATGCACTGACTTATGATTGGAGGCAAATCAGTTGTATGACAAGGATTAAAACCACATCCTTCTAAATTTAGTGTCCATCCATAGTAATTCTGCCCGAAGGCAGGTCCTTCACTGCAATCATAGCATTTTCATGCTAAGGTTGCAGCTTTACTAGGGAATTGCAGGTGTGGTAGCTTCCCACTGCTTTCCACACTGGTGAAGGATGATGATGATGATGATAATGATAAGGAGGAAGATGATGATGGCCATATGATTTCGGGGACTGTTTGGGCCTTAAAGTTTTCCTGACATTTGTCTTACAGGTAAGGAAAAACCCCGATAAAAACCTCACCCAGAAAAACTGCCCCGACCGGGGATCGAACCCGGGTCTGCTGTGTGACAAGGCAGCACGCTACCTCGAAACCACAGCAGTGGACTAAATTTAATGGATAAAGCCCCTCAAGTATGAGAATATTCAGTCCTTAATTATTTATATACTTCCTCTATACCTGATTCTGTTTTTTACACTTTCTTACCCAGCCAACAGCTGATAGAGCAAGCATCCCCTGACTGAATTGGACAGCCTGAATTCAATTTTCAGCAGTGGAACAAAAAAAATGTTTTTTCTCTTTATTTCCAGATGGCACTCAGCCTCTTATAAAATGACTGGTGGATCTAACTCATTAAAATGTTATTGGTTGTGAACGTGTTAATCCTTTAGGGCACATCCCTTGTGGGTCATCATAGAATATCAATTTGCACTTTTTACCTTTTTCAATAATATGCTATTTTCATATGTAGTTTTTTAAATTTAATTTATTTATTTATCTATTTTCATCTCTAACTACTGGGTTTCAATTTCTAAAATAGCAACGAAGAAAGAAGAATAGTCCAACATTTTGTTATGAGTTTAAGATACACATATATATTTTCAGGTTGAACAGAACAAAAGAGGAGGATATAAAATACCAAAACCGTGAAAACATTGGAGAAAAAGATTTGCTTACTAAAAAAGAGAATACTGAAACCAGAAAATGGATCTGTGATGTATGTGGAAAAATGTTTAAAAGAAAAAGCAATTAATAAATCATATGGTGACACATACCAAAGAAAAGCCTTTTGAATGCAACATTTGCAAAAAAACATTTGGTTTAAAGCATTCTCTGAAACTTCATTGTATGATTCACACTGGGGAGCGACTGTATTCTTGTGAAATATGTGGAGTTAATTTTACACACAATAGTAGCTTAAAGAGTCATATTAAAACACATACTGGAGAGAAACCTTACACTTGTGTTATATGTGAATCGAGTTTTGTGCGACAGAGACAACTTCAATTGCATATATTGTGTCATACTGGAGAGAAAAAATTTACTTGTGATATCTGCTCAAAAATGTTCTCCAGGATTGATAATTTGAAGAACCACCTTGCACATCATTCAGGAAATAAACCGCATCTTTGTACGGTTTGTGGAAAGAAATTCTTGACTCTTTACAAACTAAGGGTACATAGTTATACACATTCGGGTGACAAACCTTACATGTGTTCAGATTGCGGTAAAACATTTTCTAGGAAAGATAGATTGAAGGAACATCTTGTATCTCACAATGGAAAACGTCCATTTGAATGTCAGCAATGTGGGAAAAGTTTCGTGAGGAAAGAACATCTTAATTACCATATAAACAGTGTACATGCAAGAAATAAAAAATAGCAGGAATTGTAGTACTTTTTAAAAAATGTATTTTTATCATAGAAGAAGGAAACTAACATAAGACTTACCTTGATTTATAATACCAGAGACCTAGATCATTAATTTATTTTTGTGTTATAAGGTGGGTTATTTTGGTAATTTGTATAAATTACATATATAACTTGATAATATGTTGTAGATGCACAATGATCTGCAACATTGTTCATTTTAATTTTGTGGTTTAATTTAGTTGCTGTATTGGGTTTTGTTTAATGATGGTATGATTTATTTTTAAAATATATCATTATTCAATCAATTAAATAACTCTACACATTTTTATATATTTGATATCTTAATTGCAAAAAGCATATTTTGAGAAATACCTATAACCATTTTGTCATTTGGGAAATTATAAACAGGGTTATGGCACAAAATATGGACATTAAAATTTCAAGATATTTTTGTTTTCAAATAAAGCTTAGACATGTCCAACAATAAAACAAAACTAAATATTGTAGATCATACAGAAACAAACCTAAAAAATAATTTATAAACAACTATTTCAGAATTATTAACAGTATTTGTGCATTAAGTTATCCTTTTGACCTACATCGATTCAGTACATTACTATATACAATGATTTATGTTCTAATACCAGTGATGTCACTGATTATTACAAGCAATCTTCAAGTTTCAATAAAGGACCATTTTTTCAAGAATATATTGATTACGGCGCAAAAAGTGGACATCCAAATTTCGAGATAACTTTGATTTTAGAATGAAGCTTAAGACCACTACACATGAAAACACAAAAAAAAAAATTGCAGACCATCCAGAAACAAAGCAGTAAAATAACATTTTATAAGCACTACATAATACACATTTCACTAGTTTACTATACAAGACATCCCCATTCCGATATAAATTTGGTATTAAAATGAAGCTTAGGATCACCAAAGATGAAAACATGAAGAAAATCTGCAGACCATCGCTAAAGATACTAGGTTAGAGTAATTGAATTAGACTTTTAGATTCTTATACATAATTAGGTTAGGTTAGCTTTTAGTTTCTTATACATATTGTATAATTTATTAACTTACTTGTAATTTAATATTGTCTAAATGCCATTCTATTTATTACTTTCACAGGGTAGAGTAATTAAAATAAATTAGGTTAGCTTTTAGGTTATATATTGTATTCTAATAAATTATGTTACAAATTTCGAAGATTATGTTATAAATAAGTGGTGTCTATTTATTGAATATTTTGTAAGGGCTAATTTGCCGTTATTAATTTTCAAGAAATACATACAATGACGTATCGATTATTATCGACAATTGATTCAGTTAAACCATTTTTTCTTAAGAAATACTCTGTGAGGATGTGATTTTTACTAAATTTTAAACTCTTTGCTATGTAATTTTGAAAATATAGCATTTGGAAATACAGCAGTGCACTTTTATTACAATAAAATATTTATTCTATTTTTGCATCTCTATTGAAGAAAATGTATTTTCATGCTGGACTAATATCTAAATATCGAATCTGACGTCACGACCACAATGGCAGCCACATCCTTCAGGTAATATAGGGAAAAGTTCTTTATAAATTATTTTCCAGCTTTCATTCTGGATGGTCCACAAATTTTTTCATGTTTTAATTTTCGATGTTCCTAAGCTTCATTTTAAAACCAAAATTATCTCGAAATTCGAAAGTCCACTTTTTGCACCGTACTCCAATACATTTTAAAAGCTAATTTATCCAATAACGTATGTTAGATAAAAATGACAGTGCTACAGTACATTCAATACTAGTAAAATTCATATCAAATTCCGTTGAGGTGAAGTCATATGATGAAAGTTAAAAATTAAATTGTACCTATTGGTAGTTGCCGTCATCCTCAACTTGTTAATATATTGTATATAAAATTAACTGGAGTGCTTTCGGAAGTTACCTTCCATCTTCTGCAGGTTGAGTTTCCGTTACTTGTTGTTGTTGTGTACGGTGATGTATACTCCAACTGACTTGTTTTTGACGATCTTGTATAATGGGTTTGACTGGGGTGCGTTCTCAATGAGAACATCACCGTACACAACAACAAGTAATGGAAGCTCAACCTGCAGAAGATGGAAGATAACAAACGAAAGCGCTCCAGTTAATTTTATATGCAATATATTAACAAGTTGAGGACGACGGCACCTACCAACAGGTACAATTTAATTTTTAACTACAGTACATTATGTTTCCCTTAATTTTCCATAGTATATTCTTGTAATACTGTTACTCTATATACTTCTCCTGTCTTTTACTAATATTTTTAACTTTTTTAACAATACTGATAATATTATTTTACAATTTTTACGTATTTATTTATTTATTGTTATTGAGAGAACTTCAACAAATAAATTTATTAACTGAATTTCTAATTTAAGAGATTCATCAGACACTTGTAGACAATATTGTGATACTCACTAGCTATTTTTGCTCCTCTTCCAATGTTGCCACCATCAACAACTCAATTACACTATTTTTGTTAGGTTAGTGTACGTTAGATTAATGTACACTTCAGTAAATAATATGCAGTTAATTGATTTTGTTAGGTTAGGAAGGGAGAAGTTAGTGTACGTCCATTTCTAATAAATGTTTAGGAATATATTTTGAACGTTAGTCATACTGCACATACTGCCATCTAGTGACAGCTCTATAAACTTCCTGTAGGACTTCAAAGATATAGTTCCACCTAGCGACAGCTTTATAAACTCATGAACATGTGTAGTTATTCTGTAGGACTGAAAATATATTGAGAAAGGTAAAGTACTGTTTCTCCAAAAATTACAAATTTAAAGTTACACTAATTTTAGTTAGTTTTTTTTAATTAAATACTAATAACCATGCTAACCTTACATTTGTTCTTTGTGTCCATGGGTTATTAATTAAGTTGTAATATTTCTTGGTTTTAAACTTAATATTCAAATATTAGTGTTCAGTATATTGTGATCAGTTATAAAATACCATAGCCTACATAGTTTCTTTATAATTGCCTAAATACTTAAGTCTGTATATTGATGGTAGGCAATGAAAACCTCGTAACTCCAGTAACCAGCACAGAAATATGTGATGCATAACCTGTTGAGAACATGGACTTCAAATTTATTGATAACTTGACTTGCATTCTGTAGTAAAATTTCAAAATGGAGTTACGAGGTTTTCATTGCCCACCATCGATATATGAAATTAAATTCAACATATCATGTGAAAATAGTATGTGAAAGTAAAATTTGTGGAATGAGGTAGGAATAATGAAATAATTCACTAAAATACTAGTTCAAAAGTGATATCTTTCTACACAAGTACCTTATTAATTTTCATCATTGATGTAAAATGTGTTTTATGCCATTAACAAAATTTATAGAATTTTCTAATGCTCAACATAACATGGCTACTAAAGTTTTTATAACACATTAGAAAGTCATCATCATCATAATCCATTCAAGAATTTAGGCCAAAGTATTAAATCTATATTTTTAACATACCCTAATATCGAAAAATGATACACTTGCATTTTATATTTTACTTATCTTCTTTTTAAGACATTCAAACTTGATTCTATATAATTTTAACATCTATACACATTAAATTATTTTCAGTCTGATCATCTTACCTCAATATCAATGTTGATTTGTTCTTGGACATGTTTGAAAACAATTCTGTTTTATCGTCAGCTTGTCCAGAGTCTGGACCTCAAATAACATATGAGGTAAGAATGTTAAAAAAATACAAACTCAAATATTAAATTAAACCTCATAATGTAACTTTTTAACGGCTCACCTCATATAATTTCAAATTTCTTTGACACCGGCGGTTTCAGACAATATCTTGTCCCCCTTCAGTCATGGCTTCCACTGATGAAATTCTCTGGTTGTTGATTTCTCTAAGGACATCACCTCTTGTGCTGCCATCTTTGGTTGGGATTATAAACTTTGAAATTAAATTTTTATCCACCGGAGTATTGAAGTTCATAGATCGATATTTATTCTTCTGAATGAATATCTTTTCCCAAATTGTCAATTCCAATGGTTTATCCAATTGTTTCAAAAGTTTTGCTTCTTTTTCAATTTTATGATGTTCTAGCAAACTATGTGCAGCAATTGCTGATTTTTCAATTTCAATATTTCTAAAATGTGTGTTTTCAAATTCCCTTTTGTTTTTGCTATGTATACTTTGCTACAATCATTACAATTTATTTGATAAATTCCAGATATCTTACTGTCTGGGATGTTGATTTTTTATTGGTACTTAGAAATTTTTCCAGACTTAATTTATTTATTGGTGCCAAAGTAATGTTGTGCTTGTCAAACATTTTTTTGAAATTTCCTACGTACTACTGGATGGTAAGTAATTTTCTTGAATTTCTTCTTTTCTTTACTAACAGTTTGTAGGGTAGAGCATTCTTTAAGTTGTTTTACCTTTTTGAATTTCTTTAATTTTTTTGATATTATACTCCTATTGAAACCATTTAATTTGGCTATATTTAGGATATTCTTGTATTCTTTCTTAAAATTTTCTTCTTTTAATGGGACATTTACAGGGCAAGTCAAAATGTTGTGCAGGTTTTCAGAAATTTATTATGTGAAATGTAATGAACATATAATATCGTGAGACATATTGTATGAAAGGTAAACTCTCAAAGTTTAGTTGTCCACTTCTAAAGTTCCGCGTTCACCCGCAAGATGTCAACAGCAGAGCAGTAAAGGAAAATGGCGTTGACTGGGGATCAGAAGTCTTTCTGTGTGCTTGATTACCATGTAAACAACTCTGTGACTAGTGTTCAACGACATTTCCGTACCAGATACGATAAAGACCCGCCGGATGGGAGATCCATTCGTAAGTGGTACACACAATTTAGGGATTCAGACTGTATCTGTAAACGAAAATCGACTGGCCGTCCGTCGACGAGTGAAGAGACAGTCGAACGCGTTCGCACATGCTTCGTGCGGAGTCCACAGAAATCCACCTACCGGGGAGCGACAGAACTTCAACTACCACAAAAAACTGTATGGCGGATTCTCCGGAAACGTTTACAGATGAAACCCTACCACTTGCAACTGGTTCAAGCCTTAAAACCCGCCGATTATGCTTTGCGAGCGTCCTTCTGTGTTGATTTTCTCGCTTTAATGGAAGAGAATGAGTTCCATGAGAGGGTAGTTTACAGTGATGAAGCGACTTTCCACCTTTCAGGAAAAGTGAATAGACACAATGTAAGGATTTGGGGAACTGGTAACCCCCATGCAACTCTGGAACATCAACGTGATTCTCCGAAAGTGAATGTCTTTTGTGCCATTTCCCATGCAAAGGTTTATGGGCCCTTTTTCTTTCATGAACGTACTGTGAACGGACATGTTTTCCTTGATATGCTACAACAATGGCTCCTTCCGCAGCTTGAAGCGGATAGTCCAGATTTCATTCTGCAGTTGGATGGTGCCCCTCCACATTACCATGGCAGTGTTCGAGACCATTTGAATACGGCTTTACCACAACGCTGGATAGGCCGTGCATCTCAGGGTGATCAACAACTCATTCATTGGCCACCTCGTTCACCAGATCTAACCCCGTGTGATTTCTTCATGTGGGGTCTTGTAAAGGATCATGTTTACGTACCACCACTTCCAACAACACTGCATGAACTGCGTGCCCGCATCACAGCAGCCATTGCTGATATCGACCGCGGACTGCTACAGAAAGTTTGGCAGGAGATTGAATATCGGCTTGACATCTGTCGTGTAACAAAAGGCGCTCACATAGAACATCTGTGAATATTTAAAAAAAAACTTTGAGAGTTTACCTTTCATACAATATGTCTCACAATATTATATGTTCATTACATTTCACATAATAAATTTCTGAAAACCTGCACAACATTTTGACTTGCCCTGTATTAATCTATATAAGAGGCTATTAAATATTGCATGTTTATGTGCCTAAGGATTGAAACCCATTGATTTGATATAATTATCAGTATGTGTATCCTTCCTGTATACATCAAATTTAATTTTTTTAAGTTTTTTCATTCCTAATTATGTATAAATTTAAAAACGGAATTTGGTTTTCAATTTCTGATTCTATGGTAAATTTAATTGATACATCTTGTAGATTAAGTAATTTCAACGCATCATCAACATGTTTAAAATGTATTATCGATAAAATATCATCCACATATCTGTACATATCTTGGTATGTTTAATCAATAGTGGTTCTGGACCTCGATTTAATATACTACTTTGAAATGGACCTCCATGAAATCTAATTGGTGACCCCTGGTGTAGAGCATTGTTAAATGAAATACAAATATATAACTGCCTCTAGAAATATTTTCATTTGCAAACTTTGTGACTCTGTGTTCCATCTATGAATTGTTGCTATTTTCAAAATTATTTTCATTAGTGTCTTGTTTTCTACTCTAAAGTAGTGCTTAGATTAGAATAATGAACTGTAAACAAATATATTTACCTGGAAAATTATGGTGAATTTTATTGAACAAAACTAGTTTCTTTCTGAAATATGTTCAAGAGCTAACAGGCATATTAAATTAAAGTTTCAGGCTCTATCTCTGAACTTGAAAGCATGGTACTTACCTTATATCTTACATCTCCCAATGTTGGGAACTTATATAAATGTAACATTATCTGAAACAGTCCACCGCTATGGTCTCGACGTAATGTGCTGCCTTGTCATGCAACGGGCCCAGATTCGATCCTTGGTCGTGACAAGTTTCCTGGGTGAGGTTTTTCGGGGTTTTTCCTTACTTGAAAGATAAAAGTGAGGAAACATAAGGCCCAAACGTTTGCCGAACATCATATGGCCATCATAATCATCATCAGGATTAAGGACTCTCCTGGCACACCACTATCATCATCATCATTGGGACAACGTAACCCTGCCTTCCAGGCATCCCAACCTCAGAAGTGGGTTACAATTATGCCTATACCAGGAGAAAACACTAGAAATGTCAAAGTGTCAATCTAGGGCACTGAATAAAAAAATACTTTATCTGAAACAATGAATTTCAGTCATGGCATGTGTAAACATTAGAGAACGTGAATAGTGCTGTCATAGGATTGTCTGCTGCAATCAAAATGGCGGCAGGTGTTGATTTGAGAAACTAAATTTGAAACTTGTTTTTCTCAGTAATTACTTGTTGGAAAAACTTATGGTTTATGCCATAATTCTTCATTTTTGTGCTCTTTTAGGAATTATACTTTTATTTTGCATATGGAACCCCATTATGCATTGGACTGAAGTTGTTAACATTTTGATCAAAAGTAAATTACAGACATAGAGCTGAGAAATGAGAACACTCAGTGGAAATAATCCAAATTTTATTTTTATTTTATTTAATTAACCACAAGCAAATTCTGAAAGAAAAAAATAAAACTTTCTCTTTAAGCACACTTTCACAATCTTCAAATAATACTTTTGATATATCTTTTTAAGGCAAATTCTCACAGCAATTAATCAAACCACCAGGTCACCTCCAGAACTCTCTTAAATTTAATAACAAACCATTCTTAAAATTATTGACAATATAATCTCCTTGTTGAAATGTTATTAATTATACATATATCTTTTCCAATGATCCCTATGTTTGTATGTAAATGTAAGCCATTAACAAATATTAAAACTAATGAAAAATTCTTCAATAATACCTGTACTTGTATGTAAACGTAAGCCATTAACAAACAATAGTCTCAAACTCTAGCCATCTTTAACCTTAGTAAAGTTCATAGTACTAATTTTTAAAGGAGGTTGAGCGGACCTAAGGCCAAGACAGAACACAAATAAATTAAGGAAAACTTCTGCTCCTCTATAATTGTACACATCAGCACATTGAAGATAAAACATTTAATTGTACTTACAGATAAAATAACTTAATATGTGGGCCACCACAAAAAAAAACACAGAAACAATAAATTATATGATATTTAGAGGAGTAAAATAATTTTCAGAAAGGTATTACCTGTTCATGAATCCAATCACTTTATAATGGAATAAATTGTACATTCAAAAGATTTACAATATGTGTAAGAAAAATAATTGAGAATTTGATGGATCATCCACATGTTCTATAGAAAAATCATAAAGACAATATTTAAAATAGAATCTAGAAAAATACCATTGATTTATTTTTGATTGATTGATCCCCGCTAGTCCTTTTTGGGTGCTCCTCTGGTTAGAAGTTTCTTAACCAGATAATTTTGTTAAACTTATTTCCCTATAGATGCCTGTAAGTGGCATGTGGTTAGTACATCGTCTCAAGGAGACATCTAGTAGAAAACTAAGGTATTACATGGATGAAAACTGATTAAATTTTGCTCAGAGGCACTATGTAGGCTTGTGGTTCTTTAACAAGGCCAAAAATCTTCAGACTTCGGATCCATGGCTTGAAGTCCCTCCCAAAGGACTTGTCTCTTGGATTTTTTCATCCTAGAAACCCATCAACCTGGTTTGAACCCATGACACAAGTAACTTAACCACTTGATCATCGTGGGTGACAAAAGACCATTGGGAAAACCTAATTAAGATATGTGGATATCTTAACGAATGATTTTAACAGTGGAATATTATAAACAATTTTGGGATATCAATCAGAAGAGACAAGTATGCCATAATATTGTCATATTAGGTAAATTAGAAGTGACATAAGCTTTTTTTAAACTGCTTTTGAGTTAGGCAGTTCTTGGCGTAAGGGGCAAGGAACTCCAGGGACAGGTTGCTGAAAAAGGAAGGATGAAGAATTGCAAATGACTCTCCATTAGGACCGGATCATGCAATTTTTTTAAAACAAAAGAAATGCAAAATAGTAAAATCTAGTCTTTGATAATGAAATGTGATGGTAAAGTTGAAGACTTAGCAAATATGACTTTTCTGCAGCTTGAAAAGGAAATGATAGTTTTGAAGCTAAATATAACAATAAAACTATTCAGAAAACCTTGTTTGTAAAAGTACCACAAATTGCAATCTTATTCTTTATGTAAAAACTAAATTTTGACTTAATTCTGAAAGCAAGCCTAAAACCTAATCACAAAATATAACCTTAATTCTGTAAATATAAAAAAATTGTAATGCAGTAATCTGTAAACAAGAAATAAATGTACCCCACTAACAGGCCATTATGGATCCATGATTTGTAAATGGCATGTGAAGAACATCGGGTGGCTAATCTTATGTTCTGACTGACTATATTTGCAGCAAAGTTCCTGATATTAATTTTATGAGAGATGATTCCTAGGGCAAATTTCAGTATGAATGAGCAAAGGAAAAGCTCCACCCTTCCACTGCTTGAAACTTTTTTCTTATAATAATACTGATTTTTTTATCTTTCTTTAGAGTGGCTTATACTTTATATATATTTTCTTTTATAGGCAGTTCAGCCCAACGTCAAATGCTTAAGCTACCTGACATATATATATATATATATATATTTTTTTTTATAAATTTTGACTCTAAAAAGCAAATGGCTTCATTATGTTTACAGCATGTTTCTCTTTTAAAATAAAATAGCTCCATTATTTTACCAATCCAGGTATTTGGTTACCAGTAAATGTACATGGTTAGAATAACATTCACATCGTTACTGAGTATAATGAATATTTGAAGATATGGATTGTAGAAGACATTTTGTTTCTACTGGTAAAAGAGATTCTAAAAGTGAGCTGATGTTCTGTAGGCACTACATACATACTTTCATTCATGAGGCACATTGTGTACAGTTAAATACAGATTACTAACAGTGGCAATGAACACATGATGATAATGAGAATGATAAACATTAGGATGTTCATTTGTTGAATTTCAGCTTAAAGTTCAGAACTCCTTGTTGTTCCTTACGATCTTGTTGTATGTTTTGGGCCCAGGATCGGCACTCCACATCTATTGTTTTACCAGGAACTGTAAAAACATGAAGTAGCACCTTAACATTTTATTTTATTCAGAAAAGAGATTAGATTTATTCATAAGTAATGCCACGAGTGATTTCCAAATTATCAATAAATTTACGAAGTGAGGTGTGAATTTATCTAGAGAATTTGGAAATCAAGAGTGGCATTTGTTAGAACTATTTAACAAATAAAATTTAGCTGTTTACTCACAAATCATTATTTAAATATAGTTATTTTAAAATATTTATATATTTAATGTAAATGGTGATGTTTGAAAGCAAATGAGAAATATTATGTTTCATTTGTTCATCACTGCAACCAGATCATATTTACTGCCAAATAGAATCGCAATATTGTAAGAATGCACCCTAGTGGAGAAAAAATGTAACACATCAAACTGTATATTAATTAATTTCTGATGCCCTATGATGTAAATATATCAATCATATTTTTCTGCAACGTTAATTCCTGGGAAATAATACTTTAAGAAAGTACAAACACTGGTTTCTTTTTTTTTATGGTATAATCAATTGCTACGAATGTTTTTCTATTATATCTCACATGCAGAATCTGGTTACATTCGTGCACTATATATATATATATATATATATACTTAATCACTGGCACTATCGAACCCGTAGGTTCATGGCCGCGCGGACATAAGCTCTCCATACATCCCTATCTTGAGCAAATGATTTCCAATCATTCCCTGTATAATCTACTTCCCTCAAATCATGGTTAATGTTGCTCTCCCACCTCATTCTTGGTCTACCAACTGGATATATATATATATATATAATATATATATATATATATATATGTTATATTGCAGATTTTCGTGGATATAAGTATGAATATGAAAGTTTTCTTGGGTTTTCCACGTCTTGGATTCAAGTTCGGCCTCTGGCCACTGATTCCGACATTTCGGCATGATCCCACATGCCATTATCAAGGAATGATAAGTTTGAGTTACAGGTTTAGGTCTTATATAATAAAACACTACAGTTTTCGCTGTGGTCCGTTTCCAAAGCCGTAAACCTAAAGATAGGTGTACGGCTTCGGAAACGGACCAGACTGAAAACTGAAGGTATTTAACTACATAAGAACTAAACCTTGGATGGGTGTACGTCTTCGGAAATGGACCACAGCGAAAACTCTATGTTTTTTATTATATAAGACCTAAACCTGTAACTCGAACTTATCATTCCTTGATAATGGCATGTGGGATCATGACAAAACATCGGAATCAGTGGCCAGAGGCCAAACTTGAATCCAAGATGCGGAAAACCCAAGAAAACTTTAATATTCATATATATATATACAATCTGGGAGCCACTTGATAAAATGAAAATGATAAAATTGAGGTGAAAAACAACTGTGATTGGTTGTAAATCAAAATTCATTGAAATGTGATTGGTCATTGACTGCCATTTGGGGCATGAGTTAAATAGTCATTATAAATGTATAAATAATTATACACAAATATATTAAGTGATTGTGAAATTACAATAGGAAATAACATTATGAGGTTTTTCTTAATAAATATGTTGAGTCTGTTGTCATCTTACCTCATATTTGTTGATTTCAAAACAGCTCTGCTTTTTTATCTTCAGCTTGTCTAGACTGATTATTCTCACATTATCCTATTCCCCCTTTTTGTGGTCCAAAGAACTTGCATATCAAACATCTCTCCCTCGGAATTTCAAAATTCATGATTCTCTCCAGCCAGGGCTGACAACATAAGAATCATCAGTCTGGACAAGCTGAAGATAAAACAGGTGTGTTTTTGAAATGCATCTTAACCCGTCAGCGTGGGCATTTAAACATGGCATTTCCTTTCCAGATGCAGAAGGACATGTTAGAACACCTGGACTTTTAAATATCCAAATGCAGATTGGCATGTCTGTACGCGTTGGTACATCTATGATTTCCAAGGCCTATAGCAAGTTTGTTAAACATGCTGGAGAACTTATTTTTTGGTTGCTGTTGTAAGGAAAATCCCCCTTCATGTTATGACATAATTTACGACTGGCATACGGAGTGAGTTGGCTACTTATTAGTGAAATACTTTTGTATTTTTTTTTCTCTTCAGCTATACTCTTTGTTCGAACTAGTGAATGCCCTATTTTGCCAAAAAGAAATATCTGTAAAGTGTCTCACTGTGTGGTCTCATAACTAACGTTTTCTTTTAAAACCAGCATGGCTCGTGTGTATACACAAAAATCACATGTCTCAGAAGAAGAAACTTTATGGATTTCAAGTAAATTAGTTTGACATTTTCCAACTTCTATAACAATTTTATGTAGCAAATTAAGAAAAATTAATTAAAAAATATAATAGAAGCATAATAATAATAATGATAATAATAATAATAATGGTAATGATGATAAAAATAACAATATAAATAGTAATAATAATATATAATAATAATAATAATAATAATAATAGTAATGTCTGTATGTATTGCATACTTCCAACACAGGTGCTCCCTAGCGGGAGTTTATTAACCATGGTATTAGATTTAACGAGAATCAATTTATGTAATTATATAATGCATTTATTTCACAAAAAGTGTATAAAACACTGGCTCTTCCAACTCTTTTGTATGGTAGCGAAGTATGGACGTTGAAACAGAAGGATATACAGAGACTTAGATCTGCTGAAATGAGATATCTTCGGAGGACTGCAGGATACACACTACTAGATCACAAAAAAAATGAAGACATCTTAGAAGAATTTTTGCACTAATGAAGGTTTTAAAACTCTATTAATTATTCCCATTGATTTGTTGAATTTCACAATTTTCTCTGATAAATCCAAATTTTCAACAAAAGAGAGTTTATATTCTAAATTTAAAAATATGAATGAAGGATAAATGGACGAAGTTTATAAATTATAAGTAAACCTTTAGCAACAATTTAGAAAAATGAATGCATTTTTAACTTATATGTGGATGAGAATATAAGGAAATTTCCATCTACAATTAAATATAACTTGTAATTAACAGACACCATTCTATATCGTTCTTTGTTTTAATATTGTGTTCTAGTGCACGTCTTTCACTGTAATCATAGAATTTTCATGCTATGAACGCAGCTTTATTAGGGAATTATTGGTGTGGTAGCTTCCCATACAGGGGGATGATAATGATGGTAATGGTGCTGATGATGGCCAGATGATGTTTGTGGACCATTTGGGCCTCAAAGCCCACTTCGTGACAAGACAGCATTCTACCTCAAGACCACAAATATAATAATTAATATTTTCTTAACCCTTTCATTTTGTTATTTGTTTTGTTTATAACTTTAAGGGAGGAAAGGAGATTAAGGGTCGTATGCAAATACATTACTCTCTACTCAAATTACTTCCAATCACTGGCGAGCTGAGATCGAATTAACGGCCGCCTTAACCGGTCATGCATGAATGTTGGCATTTTCGTAATATTGGCAACGAATTACCCAGAATTCTCAGCGATAAAACCACTTCCGTTATTTTCGTCTGCTATAGAGGAATGCATTTATGCTTGCATCCCGCAAATAATACCGTATACAAACACGTCTGCGACGCGCAATATTACGCCGATTCTCCTGTTCTTCCAGTTGAATTCTTTGGTATACTCTATCAAATTCCTCTTCTCCGCGTATACCGAAAACATGATCGAAGTCTTCAAGGTCCGACATCTTGGATAAGTTTCAAACTACATCGGTTACCATCAGTTCCCTTCGGGATTTTCACATAAGTTTATATCTTGAGCTACGATCTTAAGGTACCTTGTCAGGTAGCTTTACAATTATTCGCGTGAATAGATTTCTGAGTAAGAAAAATGTGTTTGAATAAAACTTTATCAGCAGAGAACGCCTTTTACTGTCTAATGCGTTCAAACATTCGACCCTAAAAGTATTTGAGAATAAAGTACTTAGGAAAATTTTTGGACCAAAGAGAGATGAACAGACAGGTGAATGGAGAAGATTACATAACAATGAACTACATGGTCTTTATAGGAAGCCAGATATAATAAGAACAGTTAAGTCTCGTAGACTGCGATGGACAGGACATGTTGCGCGTATGGGGAATGAAAGACTAGCATGGAAGCTTCTTGTAGGAAAGCCAGAGGGAAAACGCCCAGTTGGTAGACCAAGAATGAGGTGGGAGAATAACATTAACTATGATTTGAAGGAAGTAGATTATACAGGGAATGATTGGAAGCATTACCTCAGGATAGGGATGTATGGAGAGCTTATGTCCGTGTGGCCATGAACCTACGGGTTCGATAGTGCCAGTGAGTAAGTAAGTAAGTTTTGTTTATAAACATGTACGCTTATTTACCAACATGTGAACAAGATACACGTGGTTAGCACATCGCCTCAATCAGAGATCTAATAGGAAATTAAGGCATAACTTGGAAGAAAGACGAACATAACACTGAGCAACATGATATTTATGAAATCCAGATGTAATAAAACAGTGCACGTGTCTTAGGCTGCTATGGGTAGGGCATGTGACATGAATAGGAAATTATATAGGAACTTCGTGTATGAAAACTAGAAGTAAAGTGCCCAGTAGAGACGGATAACCATGACGTGAAATAAAATATTAACCAGGATTTGAGGGAGGTAAATTATACAGGACTCTAACTGCTGGGGTCCCAAGATCGAGTCTCGGGTCACTCCATGTTGGTTTCGTGGTGGACGAAATGGAGCTTGGGCAGGTTTTTCTCGAAGTTTTCTCCCATTTTCCCCTGACACAATTTCATTCCACCATTTCTCCATATTCATCACATTCATTTCGTTCAACTGGCCCTGTGATGGTGCGTCAGGCATGGTTGGCCGCACCCTTGTCATTCACAGACCTCTAGACCTATATATAGGGACTTCATCTCATCTCATCCTTCGACCCGACCCCGAGTTGGACACGAGTTGAGGATATTATTATAAATTATACAGGAATAATTGGAAAACATTATTTGGGATAGCAATGTATGGAGAGGTTATGTATGCATGACCATGACATCCATGTTCGATGGTGCCATTAATTTCAAGACAACACAAAACAAGTTGGTTTCCAATGCTATTCACATTTTTTTTTTTCAAAATTTTCCCTTTCATTGAATATTTTAATAATACATTCCAATCTCTCTACCTTCCAAATCAAGATATTTTAATTGATGAATCATTATGGTTATGGAAGGGGCAAACAATTCCCTCCAGTTAAAACTGCCAAATTTGATGTTAAAACATATGAATTGTGTGAATCTAGAACTGGATATGTGGTAGCGTGCTGCCTTGTCATGCAGTTGGCTGAGATTCGATTACCGGTCTGGACAGGCTTTCTGGGTGAGGTTTTTTTCAGGGTTTTTCCTGAACCATATGACAAATGTCAGAAAGCTTTAGGGCCCCAACGGTACCTGAAAATCATTGGGTCATCATCATTATCATTCACCAGTGTGCAAAGCAACAGAAATCTACCACACCTATAATTCCCTAGTAAAGCTACAAAGCACAGAATGAAAGTGCTATGTGAAAGACCTGTCCTTGGGCAGAACACTGTAAAATAGAATAGAATGGTCATTTATTGTTTATATTGTATTAATCAGAATTTAATATGTATCTAAAATAAGTTACTGGGTGAGTAGAGTTTAAAAATACTACCGCACAGGGGTAGTGCATGGATTTTTAAATGACTGCATAGAAGGGAGGAAACTGGTCTCATATAAGTATGGCAAACCACATTGAGGAGTTAAAGAAATGAACGAGTATGAGGTAAGATGACAACAGTCTCAACTTATTCATTTGATTGTTTATTACAAACTTGTATAGAGTGGCAATCGGCTATTCTTTCATAAACTGTCAAACTTTATTCTTAGAGTTCCATGTTCAAATTATTTTCCACCATTTACAATGATTTTTACATTTTTTCTAACAATTATTTCAATATATTTTTCTATGATATTTAACTACACATGTAGCATGAAGACGTGGCAGCCATATTGATTTTAACAAATGTTCTAAGCAAAAACAATGTTGTGTTTTAGTGTAGCCAACATAGAGTATGTAATTAACTGTACATATATACTTCAGAATTTCAGAACTTACTATTTATTTTTGGGCGTTGCATTCCTGCACAGGTTAGAGTGCTTAAATTGTGTTAGATTAGCTTTTAGGTTGGTCTTTCACAGGTTAGAGTGCTTAAATTGCGTTAGGTTAGCCTTTAGGTTCATTAAATATTGTGTATATATTGGCTACATCTTGTGATTCCATGGTGTAAACTGCTTCACGTTTCTTGGCGCATGCGCAATGTGTATGATTGGAACTTAGAAACATTTTTCGCGTCACATGTTGTAAAGATTCCCTGAATCTTTATATTTGTCTTCTATTAAATGATTTTCTCCACTTCTTCTTCTTCTTCTTCTTCTTCACTTTGCAGGCTAGGCAAATTGCCTGTTCCACCTCACAGTTGCTCTGTCCATCTTTTCACTGGCCTTCTTACATTCCTTGAACCTCTTGGCTTGTAGTTGAATGCTGCTCTTGGTAATCTTGTTACATTTATTCTTTCCACATGTGTAAACCACTTCTCTCTATATTCTCTGATTTTCTCATTCAATGGATATATATTTAACTCTGTTCTTATATCTTCATTCCTTATCCGATCCAATCTTGTGCAGCCTTTTGTTCTTCTAAGGAAGTTCATTTCTGCACTTTGTATTCTACTTTGCAGTTTTTTGGTCATTACCCAAGTTTCACTCCCATAAAGTAATGCAGGAACTGCCAATGTTTTATAAAACTTCAATCTAGTATCTCCTCTTGTTTTATTCGCCACTAATTCCCATAATTAACTAGAGTTTTAGAATTAGCATGTGTGTATGTCTAGTGCCAACCCAATGCACTTTGCAATGCTTCAGGTTCTGCAGAAAGAGGATAGATTGCATTAATGTGGTCTATGTAACTTTGTATAGGCTTTCACAGCCAGTATCTTGAATCTTGAATCATGTTCCAGGCTGAATGGCTGTGGTCCATAGCTTATGCTTCTCAACATTTCATCTATTGGTGTGGTAAATGTTCTCATGAGACTGTGCTTATCCTCTGTGAAACTCCTCAAGTGTCTGCAGCTGTCAGCTGAGATCAAGGACAGTGTGCTGAGGATGACAACCGCAGCAGTGTATAAAACAATGAGTAGCATTAGCTCTGGACCAGCGAGAAGATGATACCAAGAATTAATATGGTCTGTTTTTTTATTTATCCTCCACTTTATCATGCATTTTTTGTTGGATTATGTATATTCATATTGTGTATGAAAGGGAATTAAACGGATCCTGAGAATAGGAAAAACAGCGCCATCTTGTTTTGCTTACAAACTCATGAGAGAGACCTACTTCATAGAGGACATAAGAACACAATTCTATCTACAATCCACAGAACCATACCAGAAATTAATAAGCATCAGAAATAGGAAGAAGAACGAAATAGACATGGATTTCTACACCACAACTGCCATGCTGGACGACAGATGGACCAGAGAGTGCAACCACCAGAGACACATCACAACACGACTCGCAGTACATGGGTTTCATAACAAAATATGTCTAAACAAGAAATTCCACGAGCCGACCGAAGAATGCAAGTGTGTGTTATGTGGACAAAGATGTAGGAAATACCACATCATAACATGTGTGAAAAGAACAGAAACTATCACAGACTACAGTAAAGACTAAACCACCACTAATGCTCAACCTGAGTGCACATTTCCTATTATTATTATTATTATTATTATTATTATATTATTGAGCAATTCCATATGTGACTGACTGACAATTACAATACACTTTTGCAGCAAAATGGTTGCATAAATATTACAATTGAATGAAATTAGGGGTGTTATCTACGTGACATGATAGAGGGATAGTGTGTGGTTAAGACTGTACTTAAATATACAACTTTTGAAGAAAAACATTGCTATTTATTATCTATCAAAGTATGTGTGACTGACTGACATAAATGTCAATTCATCATGCAGCTTAACATGTTCATCTGCATCATTATCTGAAGTGTGATTCCTAATTCAATTTTCCAGAATACCGTTTGGAGGACACATTTCAAGTTACATTCTCAATAAAAAGTGAAACAAAAATCACAATTAATACCAAAGTTATAACCTAATATGTGATGTGTGACTGACTGACTACATTCTGTGACTGACTGACATATCTGAATTTTATTAAGACTTTAATATTGTGGAGCTGCAAATATTATACAAATATTACAAAATAATATGAAATTATAATAGATAAGTTCACCGCTGTGGTCTCGAGGTAGCGTGCTGCCTTGTCACGCAGCGGGCCCGGGTTCGATCCCCGGTCGGGACAGTTTTTCTGGGTGAGGTTTTTATCGGGGTTTTTCCTTACCTGTAAGACAAGTGTCAGGAAAACTTTAAGACCCAAACGGTCCCCGAAACCATATGGCATCATCATCCTTCACCGATGTGGAAAGCAACGGAAAGCTACCACATCTACAGTTCCCTAGTAAAGATGCAAGCATAGCATGAAAATGCTATGATTGCAGTGAAAGACCTGCCCTTGGGCAGAATTACTATGGATGGATAATAGATAAAAAGCGTTAATATGGAGATGAATAAAGAACTTCACTCCTTTTATCATGTATAGGAAATGTACAGTTTGATATGCTGTAAAACATTAAATAAATAGTGTAATTTATTTAATTTGGTTACCATGTATCATTTTAAATTTCACAAAAGAAAGAAAAAATTAACTTCTTTACAACAAAGGGCCTTCTCTATAGTTAAATATGCCTAATACGAGGTGTGATCAATAAGTTTCCGGAATGAGGCCATAAACACAACACAACACTTCAAAGTTTCTATTCATCACTGTCACCCTCGAAGTAGTCACCTTGGGAGTTGATACACTTGTCCCAGCGCTTCTGCCAATGCTGGAAGCACTTCTGGAAGTCGTCTTCTTTAAATGTGTCCAATGCCTTCTGCAATTCGCGCTGGATGACATCAATGTCCTCAAAACGATGTCCTCGGAGCCGAATTTTTAGCCGTGGGAACAGGAAAAAGTCTGCTGGAGCCAGATCTGGAGAATAGGCTGGATGGGGAACAGTACTCATCCTATTTTTGTCCAAAAACTGGCGGACAGAAATTGCTTTGTGCGCGGGCGCATTGTCGTGATGCAGGAACCAGTCACCAGTCCTCCATTTCTCTGGCCGTTTGCATCGCACACTCTCCCTCAATCTTTGCAACACTTGTTTGTAATACACTTGATTCACTGTTTGACCCCGTGGTACAAATTCCTTATGCACAATTCCATTAATGTCAAAAAAAAACAATCATTGACTTCACATTCGATCAAACTTGTCTGGCTTTCTTGGGGCGTGGAGATGCAGGACTCTTCCATTGCGAAGACTGTTGTTTAGTTACTGGATTGTAGCCATAAATCCATGTTTCATCACCAGTAATAACCTTTTCCATGAACCGTGGGTCATTTTTAAGCTGTTCTTTAAGATCTGTGCAGGCAATCACACGACTTTCCTTTTGGTCATTTGAAAGGAGGCGGGGCACGAACTTCGCAGCAATTCTTCGCATGTTCAAATCGTCTTTCAAAATGCTTTGAACACTTCCAAACGAGAGTGCTAATGCATCAGACAGTTCTCGTATTGTAATGCGCCTATCATTTAATACCATTTCCCTCATTCGATCGATATTTTTATTGGTTTTGCTGGAAGTTGGTCGTCCCAGACGATTTTCATCCTTAACCGATGTCACGCCCCTTTTAAATTTCGAAAACCACTCAAATGCTTGAGATTTGCCCATTGCTTCCTCCCCATAAGCTGTTCTTAACATTTGATATGTTTCTGTTGCAGTTTTACCAAGTTTAGAGCAAAATTTGATGCATGTTCTTTGTTCCTCGTAATCCCGCATTGTTGCTACACAGAGAAATCGCCGCACGCACAAAACACGTCTTCACTTCAGAGCTTCTACCAGCATACTGCAAGGTCAGAGAAGGTCGCGCGACCCCTCAAATTCATCACAAGGAAATTCTGAGTGTACAGCCTGGGTGAAAATTAAAAACTCCTCAATGGCATAATTGTTTTGAAGCCATTCCGGAAACTTATTGATCACACCTCGTATGAGTATAATTTTATTACATCCATATTAACTGATTCAAATTTATCTGATGCTGTTCATAGAGGGAACCATTGAAATAAATAAAAATGCCGATATGGAATTTTCAGTGTTCGTTAAAATTAACTTTCACGCGTCTCAACTTTAAAGACAAAAAATTAACGAAAAAGTACAGTATGCAAATTATTAAAAATTGTATTTAAATGTGGAAAATTCATTTACGACCAGGAAGGACCGAAATATGGTATAACAAAAGAGTCAGTGAAACAAAACAAATTTATGCAGTGAAATCGTAAAACAAAATTTTGTTTAATTTTGCATGTGTTTTCAGGTTTTGGAATATGTTATGTTCTACTATTAATTTTAGAAAAGAAATAATCCGTATTCCAAACATTAACTTCAAGAATCAGAAAATTTCATCTGTAAAAAAGTATATCTCATCGAAAAAATTACTCCTGCGCCAATTTCAAAATTTTCACGGAATTACTCTACATTTAAATCCTTCCGCTGACTGCCTTTTAGCTCAAATTGTCACATAAGAAGGGCCAGTAATTATTTTATGAAACAGCTGAGCCGAACAGTCTACCAGATTTCCTAAACCATTAATAAATTAATGAGTCATTTTAACATCTTAACTCATATTTCATGTTTTATCAAACACGGTAACTATAGTTTTCAAATGATCTTGTCATTCATTTTCAACCGCCATCCCAATTTTAACTTTGAATTCCTAAACCATGTTCATGTTAATGCACAGCGGAGTCCAGCAAGCAACTGACTGCGTCTTGCGTATTAGCAATATAAATGAGAGGACAAAAAGTCAGTCAGTCACGGGACTCCAGCGAGAAAAATAATGACTTTACAAGAAAATGTCATCAATACTTTTTTGTTAGTTGTGTACCGATAACGTAGAATCCAAGAGGAAATTTTAATCCATCAATTATTATGTTGTGTACAGTAATTTTTATCTGTTTTCTGTGACTGACTGACCATAACTTACAGTTAACAACTATAGGACACATTTAAGGTATATAGAATATTAGAATGCAATTAATATTGTTTCATTTATGACTAAGGAGGACCAAAGCATTGTTTAGAAAAATATTTTGTGAAATAAAACGAATTCATACGACCAAATCATTAAACAAGAAATTGGTAAAATTTTGCGTATTTTTTCAGGTTTGGAATATGACAGGTTCTACCGCTATTATTAGATTAAAATAATGCACATTAGAAACATTTTCTTATAGAATTATAAAATTTGATATTTACAGATACATATTACATCAACAAAATTATTCCTGCGTCAGCTTCAAAATTTTCACCTCGGTATGGCATATTCATGGAATCACTCTATTATTAAAGGGAATTAAAATTAATATGTACTTAAGTAGATCATTCCAACATAACAAGTATAATGTTTCATCCATTATACTTTGTAAAATTTTAAACATTTTTTTAATTTAAAAAATTGTCTACTTTTCTCAAATAAATGAATACGTGAAAGAATTAAATTAATATTTTTATTACCTCACCTAATATCCTTTAATATTCAATACTGTAGTTACATCTTCAGCAGCCTCTCATCGACCGGTGTTATGTCGTTTCTTGGTGGAAGAAGAAAACTACCAAGAAACGACATAACACCGGTCGATGAGAGGCTACTGAAGATGGAGATGTAGCTCCAAAACTGCAGTCTAGAAGATTAAAGGATATGAGGTTAGGTAATAATAACATTAATTTTATTCTTAAATTTAACCTCATAGTATTTTTTTCCCAGTGAAAGGTAAATAAAATGAATACATATTTCCTGAAATCCAAAATTTCTTGTTTAAACTCCATGGCATGACAGGCCTAGATGGCCCTTTGCATACCAGCCGGCTGCTAGCCTCACATTTACATGTGTTAATCACACAGGTAGACAATCATCCTGCTAGTATAGGTGTGACATGTGGTCAGCATGTCGGGGTCCGCAGGAATTATAGCTGGTTTTCTCAACCTGAAGCCGCTACTTATTGTAGCTACACAAATTCCTCACGATGCTGGATGGGCACTGGTCCCATACTGGCCAAAATTCCATGTGAAAATTTCTTCCCTCATGGAGACTCGAACCCATGCAAGTCCCATAGTTCTGTGCCAAGGCCACTTGCCTTAACCACTCAGCTACAGTGCAGGATAAATTTCTTATTTACTCTATATTATAATTTTTTTTAAATTTATTTAGGCCTGACACCTTCCATTGATGAAATAAACCTCATAGTGTCACTTCCTTTAAATATTAAGATAACAGACAAAGTAGACAGAAATATATTATTACAAATTTTAGCTGATGATAACGTTCCACAACAATATATTACTAATATCTTCAATATCTATAAAGACAATGAAATCTCTGTTAAACAAGATGGCAAACTATCTTCTTGGGAAAAGATCAACACTGGAGTAAGACAGGGATGTGGACTTTCACCGGTGCTTTTCATTATATATATGAATAGAATAATAAACGAATGGAGGAAAACACAACGGGGATATATACCCATCAATAGGAACTTCAAACTCTATGCTATTCTTTTTGCAGACGATTTAGCGCTTCTGGCACTTTCCAAAAATGATTTGCAACGATCAATTTATAATTTACAAAAAATGGGTGCCAAATTTAATATGGAAATATCAATTAACAAAACTAAAATTATGGCATTTCATGGGAAGGAACCCATACAAAGTAAAATCTGTCTCCAGAATAAAATTTTAGAGAGATCTAGTCAATTTAAATATCTTGGATATTATCTCTCTATCTGGGATGTAAAGGATATCCCTGAAAAAATTACTAGTTATAATAAAAGTTTGGGAATTATTAATCAAGTTATGAAACCATCCCTTGTACAAAAAAACACCAGATTACGTTTATATAACATTTTGGCTAGACCAGTGTTGACCTATGGTAGTGAAGCATGGACACTAAAAAGACAATATGAAAGCAGAATAACGGCTTGTGAAATGAGATTCATGCGCAGAACAACAGGTTACACCAGATGGGATCGGAAAAGGAACACCGATATCTTAAAAGAATTGAAGACTACGCCAATTTTGGAATATATTAAACAGTTCCAACTAAATTGGAAACACCATCTTGAAAGAATGAGTTCAAATTGGATCCCCAAAGCTGTTTATAATTATGTACCAAGAGGACGAAGATCTCTGTGCCATCCTATGAAACGCTGGAGGGAAAATTTTCTATAGGATCGTAACAGGCCTTGGCCTAATACTTGGAAGAAAGAAGAATTATTTTGATACCCAATTTAAATGACATTTGTTATGAAATTTAAAATGTTTATACACATAATGTATTACAGGATATGGGAACTCACTTATGCAAGGAGAAAAAAAAACATTTTTTAAAAATTGTTTAAAATCCTGCATTTATAGAAATTAAGAATTTATATGAGATATGACATTTGTTATGTTGGAATGACCCAACTGTTTACGTAATGTTGGTGTTATGTCAGGAATCAAGATGAAGAAAAAGAATATGAAATCTGGTGCCAATACAGGACCGGTTCTTGTGACTATCAGACTTGAAGTCCCCATCCATTGAATAAAGTACTATAAATAGTACCACACTGCCTTCTCAACATATGTTCTAAAGTGATGGAATTTAATCTGGACATTTTATTTACAATTAGGCAATTAAAAATTGTACACAGTCCCCTCCTATTCCTAAGATTTAAAATGTAGCAAATTAAAAATCTCGAAACCTATCAGGTACTGACTCCAGATCTGTTCTCAACAGACAGAAATACTAAATAGATAGGATGTTAATTAGGTGGGAGAATAATATTTAACCATGATTTGAGGAAAATGGATTATACAGGGGGTGATTGTAAAATGTTAACTCAAGATAGGGATGTATGGAGAGCTTATGTCAATGCTACCATGAACCCATGGGTTTGATAATGTCAGTGAGTTAGTTAATGGTGATGGTGATCTTAAGTCAAATTATTATTATTATTATTGTCATCAGTGTTGTTATTATTCATAATTATTATTTAACTTCACTCCATGGCACGACAAGCCTAAAAGGCCCTTGGCCTACCAGGTAGCTGCTCGTCTCACATCCACATGTGCTAATTACAGAGGTAGACGATCATCTAGTCAGTGTAGGGTGACATGTGGTCAGCATGCTGGGTCCTCCAGCTGTTTCTCAACCTGGAGCCGCTATTGTAGCTACCCTAATTCCTCACAATGCTGGATCGGTACCAGTCCCATACTGGCCGAAATTCCACGAGAAAATTTCTTCCCCCATGGGGACTTCGGCTCGAATCTATGAACGCATTAGACCATAAAAGGTGTTCTCTGCTGAGAAAGTTGTACCCTAATACGATTTTGCTTACTCAGAAATCTGTTCATGTGATAATAATTGTTGAAATTCGTAAGCTACCTGACGAGGTGACTTAAGAGAGAAACAAATCGTGAGAATCCTGAAGGGAACCGATGGTAACCGATGTAGTTTGAAACCTTGCTGCTTTATCTAAGATGTCGGACCTTGAAGACTTCAATCATGTGTTCGGTATACGCAGAGAAGAGGAATTTAATAGAGTCTACCAAAGAATTCAACTGGAAGAACAGGAGAATCGGCGTAATATTGCACGATGCAGATGTCGTTGTATACGGTATTATTTGCGGGATGCAAGCGTAAATGCATTCCTCTAGCAGACGAAAATAACGGAAGTGGCTTTATTGCTGAGAATTCTGGGTAATTTCTTGTCAATATTACAAAAACAACGACTTTCATGCATGCCCAGTTAGTGAGTAGCTAATTCGATCATTGCACTTGCTCACGGTGAGTCAGCTCACCAGTGATTGGAAGTAATTTGAGTAGAGACTAATGTTACTTATTTTAGGAATTCTCACTATGAGGTATATTCTACCTTAAGAGACTAATGTATTTGAAAAGAAAAATATATGCCTAGACTGGGGTTTGAACCCAGGACCTTTGACTTTCTATGTCAATGCTCTTCCATCTGAGCCACCTAGGCCTCCAATCTAAACGCATATTTTTCTCTTACACATAGTTAATTCCCTAACACCAAATTCTACTAGCCGTTGCTACGATTTTTGCAAAAGGCGGCTTCTTTTTGGTGTTAGGGAATTAACTATGTGTAAGAGGAAAATACGCGTTTAGATTGGAGGCCTAGGTGGCTCAGATGGAAGAGCATTGACATAGAAAGTCAAAGGTCCTGGGTTCAAACCCCAGTCTAGGCGTATATTTTTCTTTTCAAATATAATTTGTCCATCATTAAGATGTTTAAAAACTAATAATATTAACATTTGCAGCCCTTAAACCAGCACAACCCTTAGCTCTGCACCAAGGCATCTTGCCTTAACTACGCAGATATGGTGCAAAGGATATTTTTTTATTATTCGGAATCAAATCAGTTCAAATATATATGGATTTGCAGACAAATTATCTAATTTTTTTTTAATTTATAAATGAGTTGAATAAAATATTTTTACATCTCATAAAGTTCAGTTGGAGTTTTGAAGATGAAGGCAAAATGGCTTTTGTAATCGCTATTGTAAAAACATGGAACTTTATGAGGTGAGACCTAAAACATTTTATCCAACTCATTTATCTTCTTCTTCCTTCCAAGTATTAGGCCAAGGCCTGTTACGATCCTATAGAAAATTTTCCCTCCAGCGTTTCATAGGATGGCCCAGAGATCCTTCCAGGAAATTCTCATACAAGACTTGAAAGCATAATAATAGTCCCTTCAATTGGTTGCTGGCCAAAGGAAGGCAAGACCAGTGATGGGGCTGCCATCTTATAGCCTCTGGTCAGGCTTTTCTGGAGAAGAAAAGAAAATAAAGGAAAGAAGAAATGGAAGAAAGGAAAGACTCCCTAGCTCTCGGATGCCCTAATAGCAACAGGGTCAAAAAAACAAGAGTTAACCAAGAGAGGTTAGATAGTAAAGTTAAAAGAGTGCAAAACACAAGTAAGTGGAAGAAATGTTTTGCTCAACTTGGACACCTTGTGGTCGCCATCCACATATCCCCTAGATGAGGACCCCTGAGGTCCAACTCATTTATAAATTTCTCATATTGTTACTTCTCACTGTAATTTTGATTAAAAGATATAATTATTGTTCTTCAAAGTGATATTCAATAATATAATGTACTGTAATTTAAGTAAATTGTATAGTTGATATATTTAGTAATGAATAGAAAGCAGCAACATTCTTCCCTACAATCACAGAAGCTATGAGATAGGCCAACAACAATATTATCCCTGTACTATAGGAATGATCTTTGTAAAAGTAACATTATATCTTAACTTACCTGGATTCTCAAAGTGTACAGCAACCACGGGACTCTTGTAATTTGGTTGTCTTTGAAATGGAAAATAATAAGCAGGGAATCCTTGATGTGGGTAGAACGAGATGTTACGGATATTTTGCTTGTCATCTTCATGTCTCCCTTCACAAGACAGCCACACCATTTTCATCTGAAAACCATAACATTTTATACTGAATCAATTGAGTTGTTTACTGGATGAAAATCCATATCCATTAATTAAATAAAAATAAAACTTAGTGTTATTTGATTTTCATATTTATTAAGATATAATTCAGTGACAGCTGTTTTGGTACACTGTACCTTCTTCAGACATGTTAAATTATAATAACACAATTCATAATTTGTTAACATGTCTGAAGAAGGTACAGTGTACCGAAACAGCTGTCACTGAATTATATCTTAATAAATATGAAAATCAAATAAAACTAAGTTTTACTTTTATTTAATTAATTTTATACTTAGTTTAATCTAGATCATCCATAATTATGCTATTATAAACAAGCTTTTTCTAAATGTTTCATAAAACGTAATTATCTTTTTCCATCATTGAGATATCATCATCATCACCACCCTGACATGTAGTAGTTCTTATAAAACTGTTATGGTATACCAAAATATTCTCATTCCATCTCTTCAGAAGATGTCGGAATAACTTTTTCTCATTTAGCATACAATCTAATATTGCCTTAAGGATCCTAAGTCTGGTTATTCAGTTGACATGTTTTAAACAAATAGTTTGGTAGTTTTTAATGTACATTGATATATATATATATATATAAAGATTTATATTAAAATTCTTTTTACCTGACCTCATATCCAGAATTCTAATTAAACTATTTTCAAAACCTATGTGGTTTCATCTTGAGGAATACCTCGACTGATGTTACAATGTTTAGGGAAACTACTTCTTACTCCATCTGTTGGTGGACTAATGAACCTCCAAATCAAATTCCCTGGGAATTTCGAAATTCATAATTTTTTCTTTCTTTTTTTTTTTTAATGTGGATTTTTTTTCCCAAACAGTGAAGTCTTGGTTTTTCAGACCAAGCATGACCAACTACTATTCATTAAATTATTTGGAATCTGTTTATCTTACCTCAATATTAATGTTGATTTGTTCTTGAACATGTTTCGATTAGATCTTAATCATCATCAGCATCTTGCCCAGACTGGTTGGATTTGTGTTGTAAACCCTGGATGTCCCTCTTGTGATTGGCCAAAGAACCTACAAACGAAGTCACGTTCCGTTGGTATTTCGAAATTCATAACTCTGTTTTTGTTTTTCTGAATATAGATTTTTTTCCCCAAATAGCTATTTTGTATTTTCTAACTGTTTCAATAATTTAGTGTCCGAATTTATATTACGTTTTTCAGACCAAACATGAGCAGCATGTGCAGATTTTTCAATTTCTCCATTTTTAATATTTCTTATGTGTTCTTTGGTTCTAATTTTTATGTTTCTTTTTGTTTTTCCTATATATATCTTTTCACAACCCGTACATTCAATTTGATATATTCCTGATTTTTTTATTTTTCTCAGTTTTTCATTTTTGTTGGTTTTTATTAGTTTATTTAAACTGTGGTTATTTTTCGGTGCAAATTTAATATTAAACTTCTCAAATATCTTTTGGAATTTATTGTGTGCCCAAGGGTGATATGCGAATTTCCTATATTTTTTCATAGGTGGTTTTTCTTTTACAAGAGTACTTTTGTTGATCATTTTTTGTTTCTTATACTTTTCTAATCCTTTTGTGTACCATTTTTTCATCAAACCCATTTTCTCTTGTTACTTGGATTATGTGTTTTTCTCCTGTTTGAAATCTTCTTAGTTGTAAGTTGAGTTAAACTATTAAAAACAAAAAGAAATCTAAAAATTAGAACCAAAGAACACATAAGAAATATTAAAAATGGGGAAATAGAAAAATCTGCAGTTGCTGCTCATGTTTGGCCTGAAAAACATAATATAAATTCGGACACTAACTTTTTAAAACAGAAAATACAAAAGAGCTAACTATTTGGGAAAAAATCTATATTCAGAAGAACAAAAACAGAATTATAAATTTCGAAATACCAATGGAATGTGACCTCATTTGTAGGTTCTTTGGCCAACCACAGGAGGGAGCTGACATCATCATCCAGGGTTTACAACATAAATCCAACCAGTCTGGGCAAGATGCTGTTGATGATTATGATACAAATAATCGAAATATGCTCAAGAACAAATCAACATTAATTATTATTATTATTATTATTATTATTATTATATTAATGTTGATTTGTTCTTGAACATGTTTCGATTAGATCTTAATCATTAATATTGAGGTAAGATAAACAGACTCCAAATAATTTAATTAAAAGAACCTCAAAACATTACTTCCTAAAATAAAACATTAACTACTGACTTTCCCACTTCACCATTTTTTTTACATTCCTAAGATGTTCTTACACCCTGATTTTCAAATTTCTTTTTGTTTTTGCTATATAAATTTTGTCACAATCTCTACATTTGGTCTGGTAAATTAACAATTTGTTTTCTTCTTCAATTTTGTCATTTAATTATCCTAAATAGGATAATTAATAATAAAAGCAACTAATTGAAGTAAAGGTTGGTTTAATCAAGCAAATAGAAAAACCAAAAGAGCTTACGGTTAGGGAAAAAAATCCACTTTCAAGAAAACAAGAAAGAAAAAGCTTATGAATTTTTTTTAATTCCCAGGAATTTGATTTGATTCAGAGGTTCATCAGTACACCAATAGATTTAGTAAAAAGCAGTTCTCTTGAACGACAAACATCAATTGAGATATTACTGAAGATGAAGCCACCTGGGTTTTGTAACTGGACATAAGGTGAGGTATGAAGAATCTTAATTTAAATCTTAAATTAAACTTCATAGTGATCTTTTCTATAAAAGTTCCATTGATTCATATACCGGTAACTGTAGTAGATTCTAGTATTATCAATATCTATATTTTATTTTTACAAAATAACAAATAGAGACTCATTATTTAATGGTTTAAGGCAAGCCGATACTATCAATTTTGTACTAGAGCAGGTAATGAAATCTCAAGATGATAAAAGAAGAGGTATAATTAAAATGGTATTAATACATTGTTGGTATATATTGATGATGCATTATTATTAGGTGATTTGATAATAAAAGTACAGCAAACTCCCAATTATCCGTGCATGTATTATCCGGTTTCCGGATTATCTGGGCATTACTCTTTTTCAAAGTTAAAATTGGGAAACACATTATGAGGTTCTTAATTAATAAATTAATGAGTCATTTTTACATCTTACCTCATATTTCATGTTTTATCTAACACGGTAACTATAGTTTTCAAATGATCTTGTCATTCATTTTCAACCGCCATTATGACTACCGGATATTCGTTGGAATCTCCCTCTATAACGTAGCCATCTGGTGTTGATTTGATGAACTTCAAATCAATAACAGATGGCAACGATATCTCGAAGTTCATCAAATCAACACCAGATGGCAACGTTATAGAGGGAGATTCCAACGAATATCCGGTAGTCATAATGGCGGTTGAAAATGAATGACAAGATCATTTGAAAACTATAGTTACCGTGTTAGATAAAACATGAAATATGAGGTAAGATGTAAAAATGACTCATTAATTTATTAATTACTCTTTTTACTGTATTTTTTTAAAAATGCTGTATTTTGTATTTTTATGAAAAAATTCTTTATTTTTAAATGTGCTACTGTGAACTGCACTTAGAAACTAGCACAATAGAGTAGCCTTCACTCACAACCCCCTCCCCCCTCCCCTGATGCATGTGATGGTACCAACCAACATTCTGAGAATACAATACAATTTCGGAAATTTCCATTGTGTGAAAGTTTGTTGTTACAGATTGAAACCACAGATATGCTGTGGCAGTGGGTTTATCGCTGGTTAGTAGTGTGGTCATTGGTGGTTACTAGTCCAAGGATATGCTGTGGCAGTGGGTTTATCGCTGAATTGTAGTGTGGTCATCGGTGATTACTAATGTGGAATCACTTATTATTTGTCATCGCTGGTTATAAGTGTGGATATCGGTGGTTACTAGTGTAGTTGTCGCTGGTTATGGCAGCCATTTTGAATAATTGTAACCAGAGTGGTCAATGACAGGAAATAGTCCAACTTTTATTTTTTCATATTTACGAGTAAAATAAGATAATGATAATTACGACTCACACCTAAATACATTTAATATAATATTTTATGAATATTTGTTACATTTAAGTAGTGTTAAAGTGGGTAAATACATTTCTGATCAACTTCCACGGCGCCGAAAAACTTAATTGGATTATCCGTGTTTTTCGATTTTCCATGCATATCTCGGTCCCAATTAACATGGATAATCCGGAGTTTGCTGTAGTTAGGAAAAATTTTAAATAAAAAAAATGAAGACAGGTGAATGGAGAAGAATGCTTAGCAGAAAGCTACACGTGATATTTATGGGAAACCAAATGTAATGAGAATGTACACAATTAAATTATTGTAATCAAATGGTAAAGAGAAAAATGTATGCCTGAACCGCATTAATTTACTTATTTCAATCATAGTAACAGCTTTAGCTTCTTAATATTAATTTATTAAACAATGCTTTAGCTATGTGGAGTCTCTTCATGTCTTCTTCAGGTAGAAGTCATTCATTGTGTATTTGTGAATGATGATTCATAGCATTTGAATGTGGGACCAAGAGAGTAAGGTAAAGGAAGGATTTATGCTTGGATGGGAAGGAAGCCTGAATTAGCTCAATGGATAGAGCATCAGCACGGAAAGCTGAAGGTTCGGGGTTCGATTCCCGGTTCAGGCATACATTTTTCTCTTTACCATTTGATTACAATAATTTGTGTACATTAATTTACTTATTTCAATCATAGTAACAGCTTTAGCTTCTTAATATTAATTTAGTAATGAGAATGATTTAAGTTTCATAGACTGCAATGTGCAGGACATGGGGAATGAAATACAGGCATGGAAACTAATATAACACTAACCATGATTTGAGAGAGGTGAATTATACAAGGAATGACTGGAAACCATTAGCCTCAGGATGGGGATGTATGGAGAGCATATGTCCGTGCAGCCATAAATCTCTGGGTTTGAAAATGCCAGAAATTTATTTATAAAATTTTCCATTAAATGTGAAGAAGCTGTTATCAATACAAATTTTGGTTAGCCTTAAATATCCTTCATATTATTCTTCTGGTTTCATTCGATGTTATCTCTTTATTTCCTAGCATTCCTATGGACAAACTGCTCACGTTTTTAAGAAAATGGTTAAATTCACTAAAACTAAAAGCAGAAATCATTGAAGAATATTTAAATTTGTATTGATAACAACTTCTTCACATTTAATGGAAAATTTTATAAACAAATTTCTGGATTGGCAATGGGAAATCCACTTTCTCCATTTTTGGCCAATTTATTTATGGGGTGTCTTGAATCACATATCACCAAGGCTTATCCTTTGATTTTTAAGTGTTGGTATAGATATGTGGATGATATTATCGCTGTAATTGATAAAAAATACATTCAAGATGCATTGAAATTGCTTAATCTTCAGGATGAGTCAGTGAAATTCACTATTGAAATTGAACAAGATAACAAGATCCCATTTTTAGACTTATACTTAATAAGAAATGAACAACTGCAAAGAACTGAATGTAATATTTATAGAAAGGACACTCATACGGACAACTACATAAAATCTTCAGGTTTTAATCATGTTTCACATAAATATGTAATTTTCAATAGTCTATTACACAGATTGATAAATATTCCACTTAATGTAGAAGATTTTGATAATGAATATAATCATTTTGTACACATTGCTAAAATAAATGGTTTTGATGAAGACATAATAAAGAACAAATTAAAGAAATTTAAACAACAGAAAGGTTACATGAATACACCACTCTGCAACATAATTCCAAGAAAGATGAAAAATTCAAGAAATTTACTTGCCTTCCAGAAGTCCATAACAAATTTCAAAAGATTAAAAAAAATTTTAATATAACATTGGCTCCGATTAACAAATTCAGCCTGCGCAATCTTCTGTTAACTAATAATAAAGTTAACACCCCAGACAACAAAAAAAATCTGGAATTTATCAAATTGATTGCAAAGATTACAATAGGATATATATAGAAAAAAACAAAGGAACTTGGAAACTCGTAAAAAAATAACACTTTAGAAACATAAAAAATGGAGAAATTGAAAAATCAGCTATAGCAGCACATAGTTTATTAGAGAATCATAGAATTGAAAAAGAAGCAAGATTTCTGAAACATCTATCTAAACCTTGGATTTAACAGTTTGGGAACAGTATATATATTAAAAAAACCATATTAGAACCATGAACTTTGAGATTCCGGACGAACCAAGCTTGATTACAAAGTTCTTCAAAAATACACCAGATGGCAGTTTAGAAAATTACTCCTTCAAAAGTACACCAGATGGCAGTTTGGATAATTACCGGCAAAAGAATAAATTGACAGCCATGAAAACAGCTGACGATGGGGAAGATTGTTCTCCGATACTGCAGTGCTGTGTTTAAAAAAAAAATAGAAGTATGAGGTAAGAAGAACTCACGATTCATTTGATTCTTAGTAATAATAACAGTTAAGTCTCATAGACTGCAAATGGCCAGACATTTGACACAAATGGGGAATGAAAAAGGGGCATGGAAACTTGTAGGTAAACCAGAGGAAAGTGTCCAGTAGGTAAAGAGATTTATTTAACTTTTATAGGAATTAATCACTATGAGGTTTAATTTATGGTGAAATTAAATGTTTCTTACCTCTTCTCATATAAATTTTCTAAGTTGATCGCGATTTCGAGACTTTAACTGTCTCATCATCAGAACTTTGTTGGCGACTGGTGTTATATCGATCGGAAGAAACTCTTCTTCTTCCCTCTGTTGGTGGACCGATGAACCTCTGGATCAGGTCAAAATTTGCGGGAATTTCAAAGTTCATAAGTTTTCCTTTGTTTTTCTGAATGTGGTCCAAAAAACATTTGATTGAATCAAAAGCCAGTCTAATTAAACAAATAGACAAACAGTAGCTGCCAGTCTAATTAAACAAATAGACAAACAGTAGCTGCCAGTCTAATTAAACAAATAGACAAATAGTAGCTGCCAGTCTAATTAAACAAATAGACAAACAGTAGCTGCCAGTCTAATTAAACAAATAGACAAACAGTAGCTGCCAGTCTAATTAAACAAATAGACAAACAGTAGCTGCCAGTCTAATTAAACAAATAGACAAACAGTAGCTGCCAGTCTAATTAAACAAATAGACAAACAGTAGCTGCCAGTCTAATTAAACAAATAGACAAACAGTAGCTGCCAGTCTAATTAAACAATAGACAAACAGTAGCTGCCAGTCTAATTAAACAAATAGACAAACAGTAGCTGCCAGTCTAATTAAACAAATAGACAAACAGTAGCTGCCAGTCTAATTAAACAAATAGACAAACAGTAGCTGCCAGTCTAATTAAACAAATAGACAAACAGTAGCTGCCAGTCTAATTAAACAAATAGACAAACAGTAGCTGCCAGTCTAATTAAACAAATAGACAAACAGTAGCTGCCAGTCTAATTAAACAAATAGACAAATAGTAGCTGCTCATGCTTGGTCCGAAAAACATTTAATTGAATCAAAAGCCAGTCTAATTAAACAAATAGACAAACAAAAGGAACTCACGGTTTGGAAAAAGATCCACATTCAGAAAAACAAAGGAAAACTTATGAATTTCGAAATTCCTGCAAATTTTGACCTGATCCAGAGGTTCATCGGTCCACCAACAGAGGGAAGAAGAAGAGTTTCTTCCAATCGACATAACACCAGTCGCCAACAAAGTTCTGATGATGAGACAGTTATAGTCTCAAAATTGCGATCAACTTAGAAAATTTATATGAGAAGAGGTAAGAAACATTTAATTTCACCATAGGTAAAGAGATATTAATTATACAGGATATGATTGGAAAACATTAGCTCAGGATTGGGATGTTTGGTTAGCTTGTCTGCAAGGCCAGGTTCAGTAATCCCAGTGAGTTAGACCTTAGCAAGTACAATGCTCACTTGATTCGTATCATTTATCTTTGTAATGACATCCTTCAGACTCTGAGGCATTCCTGAAGGTAATTTAGTTTTATCTGTATAATACTTAGGCGTCCATCCCATAACCTGAAATCACAAGTAAAATAATTAGTTTATGTTGCCATAATATGATTATGTGACAACACAGCTAAGTTTCTAAACACACACAAAAGTACACATAAATGTACTGACTCAAATTTATGTCTATAATTAAATGATTTTAACTTTGTCAAAAGTTGAAAAACTAAATGAGTTTGTGGAACATTTGCATCTAAAACTCATATTTGGGAAATTTCAAGTTCAAATTCTGGAGCAAAAAAAAAGAAATGAGAATTTTTTTCATGATTTCCTCAGTTGTCAAAGGCTGGGTTGGAATATCATCTATAAACATGATTTCATTATTATGTAATTAAAAATTAATATTCAGTGAATTTTTTCAAGAAACATAAACATACACAACAGATGTAGCCTATATACCTATTGGTATACACTCAAAATCCTATATGTGATATACAGTTGCAGCCAGTGACAGTTCCGACAGGTAGTGATAATTTTTTTTTGTAAGCCCATGTGTTCTCTTTACAGAGATTTAGGCACTCTCCCCCTACACGAAGAATTTGAATCATCCTAATTTAGTTACACTTGTTTTCGTATAGATGTCATTTGAGTGGTCCGCCTCATACTGACATACTGACATCTAGGAAACCAAGGTAGTACTAGGACGGGAAAATTCGGTAAATTTTGCTTAGAGGCCTTTTCATTCAGGCTTAAGGATTTTTTACGAGCCTGAAAATCTTCAGACTCGGGACCCACGGCTTAAAGTCCCTCCCGGAGGACTTGCTCCTTGGATTTTTCTGTCCTAAAAAATCCATCGACCACGGCCGGGTTTGAACCCGCGACCCTTGGGACCAGAGGCAAGGAGCATAACCACTAGTCCACCGCGGCCGACGGTAGTGATAATAATAATAATAATAATAATATAGTAATAATGATAACCATAATAAGTGTCTGCAAATTCCCAAACTTTGAAGTGTTTGCAAATTCCCAAGCTTTGATACATTAATGTTCAAATATTTCTGTGACTTTTCACGTTTTTTTTTTTAATTTTGTCATTTGATGAATAAGATTTGTAACACCAACCTCCATGTCTCCATGAAATACTACACACAGAAAACAGAAAACACATTTTTCTGAAACAACCACACAAACAATTTTTTTATATCCATTCTTCTTCTTCTTCTTCTTCTTCTTCCTTTCATGGTTTAGGCTGAAAGGCCTGTTCCAGCCTCATTCCATCTCATTCTTAGTTGTCCAGTATCTCGTTGTCCTCTAGGTTTGTATGACAGAATTATTTTCAGTATGTTCCTATCCTCCATTCTTTTCAAATGTTCAATTTATGTCTATATCTATGTTTTCATTTATTGAAAATATATTTAACTAATTTCTAATTTCTTGATTTTTTATTTTATCTAATTTTGTATATCTTAATAACTAAAAAAAAAATCTTATTTCTGACATCTGAATACAGCTATAATATATTTTTTCTTTATTGTCCAGGACTCATTGCCACATTTCAATGCTGATACTGCTATTACTTTATACAATTTCATTTAGTATCTATTCATGTTGTTTTCAATGTTATTTTAATCTATAAATCTATAAAACACAAAACTGAAGTAGCAAAAGAAGATGGTTGCGAAGAAAAAATTATATATAAAAAATAGATAAGTTACATAAAACAAAAATTGATGAATGAAAGCACTCTTCAGATAGAAAAACCAATTGAAAAGATTTTTAAAAAACTAATTTCAACCTCTTCTTCATAATTTAATTCCCTCAAACATATACTTATCCTAACATAAATTCCTTTCTATATACTATCTGGCAAAGGTTTCTTGAATTCTTGACTCCTTTGTATAATAAAGAGAACTTTGGTTAATTCAATGTTGGGTATTTTGAAATATTGTATAATTCAAATAAAATTTTATTTCCCATGAAATTCCTATTTAAATAAATGTTAAAATTTCATATTTAATTCAATTTTCGAAGCGTAAATTTGGATAATTGGAAGGCAGGATTTTATTTCAAGTTGGTAATTTTGTAATTTTACTTCCAAGAACTTGCAAAAATTCTCTGCTTTTAATGTACAATACCGTGGACTGAGAGTAGCTATTGTTAACAGACTTAACTAATATCTCTCCAGGCCTTGAGAACTCTACACTACCCACCTCCTGAACCGACAATGATGGAAGATCCACAGGCATTGACTATCACTATTGTGTAATGTATGTATTACTTCCGTCCATACACTCCCTTAGTTAAAAATGTTGAGAGTACATACATAGCAGGACATATGTGAAATTTTTATTTCTAGTGGATTGTACTAAATGTCAAAAGTGTGGTGCCTACATCAGTTTAACTCTTGAAAAAAAAAAACTTGAAATGTTAAGAGAAATAGAAACAAATGTAAAGAATAAGATTGACATCGAGTGTGGAATCTTGCCTAAACAGATTGTCAACATAATAAAAATAAGGAAAAAATTCTGAAAATCTGGGATTCACAAAATGTAGGAAACAGGTAATGAATTTCCCAACATTGATGAGCGTGTTTTAAAGTGATTCAAACAATCTCATGATCGTAACATTCCGTTGAATGGTCCATCAGTGCGTGCTAAGGGAGAAGAATTTGCCAAAAAATTTAACATCTATCATGTAAAACTGAACAAATGAGAGCAAACAAACATGAATTTGTTGATGCCAGAGTTATCTATATAATATTTAAGAGTTTACTTTTACTTCATATTTGAAGAGAAAAATTATATGCTCAGATTGGGACTTGAATCTAGGACCCTTGGTTGACCAAGTGCTTTACCAACTGAGCTACCGGAGCAAGTACCGATCTAAACGCTGTAATTCCTGCCCACCAAATGCTATGAAGCCTTTGCTTCTATCTTTGCAAATGGCGGCCTCTTTATTAAGGACACATATATTTGGGAATTAAATAATTTCAGTAGTGTATTCCTTCCCTTTTGGCCAAGATGTTTAAAAAATTCAAAATGTATTTTATCTGGACCAGGAGATTTGTTGTCTTGTAACTCATGTATTGCAGAATTTAATTCCCATATGGTGAATTATTTGCTGAATATATAATTTGTTTGTTCTTGATGCTTCTTAAGAGTCTTGAGATCTTTTTTCATTTGCCTTTGTTTCTTTTTAGCTTTAGGAGGGAGTTTGTGTTGAGAGCTGTAGTGTTTATTAAAAGGTTCAGCGATAGAGTTGTTGGAAGTAAGTGTTTTCCCATTAAATTTGAGTGGTTCTTTCTTTGTATCTCTCTGACTTGTGATTTTACTTATATATCTATATACCTTTTTGAGTCTTTTCTGTAATCAGCTTTTCAATAAAGTCACTGAATGCATTTTTCTTTGCTACATAGATTTCTTTTTTAAACTTTGCTGCCTTTCTTCGCCATTTTTGTGTATCTATTGGGTTGTTGGACAATTCTGCTTTAGAGGAACAGGCAATAACACAACATGAAAAAATGTTACGGTTACGACATCAAAATGGGAAAAAAGACAGTTACAACCAACCCTTGTCCAAAGTAATGGAAATAAAAACAGATTTGAATCTTCCTAAATCTAAAGAAAATATTTTGATCAGAGAAAACCCTCTTGCTTTTGAACCAATTAACATTCAGCTAAATCTAGAAGAACCAGTTACAAAATCTAAAACTCCCACACCTGTACTAAAAGCTCTAGCGTTAGAAGCTCTGAATAAGAGATATCCACCAGAAGAATGGTTACATGTCTACACAGATGGATCTACTATTGATAACAACTCAGGATCAGGAATTACATGTGCATTATTTTCATTTTATCAACCACCAGGATACCACACAACAAATTTTGATGCAGAAGTAACGGCTATTCATATTTCACTCCAACAATTCTACACAGAATAAGTCAATTTCAAAATGCTGTCATACTCTCTGATTCTAAGGCAGCAATATATGCAATAAATTCACAAAATGAAGTCAATACAAATTAAAGAGTGCTACAAAATTATTCAACAACTTCAAAAACTACAGAAAAGAATTCAATTGCAATGGATACCTGCACATTGTGGAATTGCTGGAAATGACACTGCTGATTTTCTTGCCAAAAAAGGCCCCAATCTAATTCAGAATACTACTAAAAGCTTACCTTTCACATCCATAAAAAAGAATAATTAAAAACAAATATAAAATCAAACAAAACCAAGACCTATGTAATAAAGCCAAAGACAAAAAATTGAATATTTTAGTAAAGAAGCCAGATATTATTCCAGAAATTCCACGTAAAACTACAGTAGCAAAATTTAGACTGCTTACAGAACATGACTATTTGGCCAAACATTTATATAAAATAGGATAAGTACCTTGGTCGAAAGAGTGACGATCTTTCACCGTAAAAATACAACCGTCAAGAAATGCGGACATGGGTTCTACTGGGGTAAAATTTTCCGGAGGTCAAATAGTCCCCCATTCGGTTCTCCGGGCGGGGACTACTTCAGGGAACCCATGCCAAAGGCTCAAACACAGGGACATGTTCCTAGGAACATGGAATGTTAGGACTTTATACAATAGCGGGGCACTAGAGATATTAACGCGGGAATTGGATAAATCGCCCTTGGATATAGTCGCTTTACAGGAAGTTAGGTGGCCAGGAGAAGGTAGTCAGGAATCAGGAAGCTTTGCATTATACTATGGGGGTGCAGAAAGACCTGCATTTGGAACAGGTTTTTTAGTCAGAAGGAGGATCCTATCCGCCATCCGAGATATTAAGTTTGTTAGTGATAGGATATCATACATAATTCTAATGGGTAAACGACATGATTTTATAATTGTAAATATACATGCCCCCACAGAAGATAAAGATGACAAGATCAAGGATGAGTTCTATGAAGAATTAGAATGCTTATTTGATAGCCTTTCACGATATCATATGAAAATTGTCTTAGGAGATTTAAATGCAAAAGTGGGGCGGGAAGATATATTCAAACCAACAATAGGCAAATTCAGTCTTCATGAAGATAGTAACGACAACGGGGTTAGATTAGTCACATTTGCCACATCAAAGAATCTCATTGTTAAGAGCACAACATTTCAGCATAAAGATATTCATAAATACACCTGGACGTCCCCAGATGGAGAAACTCGGAACCAGATAGATCATGTATTAGTGGATAAACGCTGGCACAGTAGCATCATTGATATTAGATCAGTTAGAGGGACAGACTGCAATTCAGATCATCATCTGGTTAAGGTGAAAATCAGACAACGGCTATCGCTTATGAGAGGAACAAACGCTAAAGATGATTCTGTAAAATATGAATTAAAAAACTTGAAAAATGATGAAATGCGGCAAGAATACCAAATCAAAATTGCTAATAGATTTGAAGTACTGGAATCTTCAGATGACAATGTGGCAAACGAAGAAGAAACTGATATAAATAAAGAATGGGAGGCTATAAGAGATACTATTAAATTGTCAGCATCAGAAAGCATTGGTTGTTTAAAAAAGAGGCAAAACAAGAAATGGTTTGATGAGGAATGTGCCGACATTGTAAAGAAAAGAAAGCTAGCAAAAATGAAATGGTTACACAAGCCAAATGAGGTAAATTTAGAGCAATTGGGTAGTGTTAGACGGGAAACCACCAAGTTACTAAAGAGTAAGAAGAGGGAATATTTGAGAGAGAAGATTAATGATCTTGAAATGAATGCAAAAAATAGGAACATTAGAGAATTATATCAGGGAATTAGTATAGAGAAGAAAGGGTTTCAGGCTAGAACAAACATAATTCGGAATGAAAATGGGGATATGATTGCAGATTCCAAGAGTATATTAAATAGATGGAAAAGTTATTTTAATCAGCTATTAAATGTACATACAGAACAGGACATTGAGGAGGATAAGTTACAGACAGCAGAAATGCTAGTCGCAGAGCCAAGTGCATTAGAGGTTGAAATGGCAATTGAAAAATTGAAGATGTATAAAGCATCAGGTTCAGATGAGATCCCAGCAGAACTGATAAAATCAGGGGGAGAAAAATTGATGGACAAGATACGCTGGTTGCTTAGTATGATTTGGGAAAAAGAAGCTCTTCCAGATGAATGGAAGGAATCAATTATCGTACCAATTTATAAGAAAGGAGATAAAACTGATTGCAACAACTATAGGGGCATCTCATTACTTTCAACTTCGTACAAAATTCTAACAAATATATTAGTAAGCAGTCTTACTCCCTACATTGATGACATTCTAGGAGATCATCAATGTGCATTTAGAAGAAACAGGTCTACAACAGATCAGATTTTTAGTATAAGACAGATTTTAGAAAAGAAATGGGAATATAATGGTACTGTACATCAACTATATGTAGACTTCAAAAAAGCATATGATTCAATTAAGAGGAAAAAGTTATATAGTATCCTGCTGGAGTTCGGAATTCCTAAAAAGTTAGTTAGACTTATACGAATGTGTCTAAATGGCTCAACGAGTAGGGTGCGTGTAGGCAAACAGTTTTCAGACACTTTTGAAATCCAGAATGGGTTGAAGCAAGGAGATGCACTATCTCCTCTACTATTTAATTTTGTACTAGAGCATGCCATTAAATCTTTAGAGAATGAGGAAGGCTTACAACTCAATGGTATTAATAAGCTGTTAGTTTATGCTGATGATGTAGTACTACTGGCCGATAGCGAGGAGATACTAAAGGCCAACACGCACACACTATTGAGTAACACTAAGAAATTAGGACTGGAAGTAAATATCAGTAAAACTAAATATATGGTCACACGTAGAAATACATTATATAATGAAATGGACAGCTAATATGGAAATGGACAGCTAATGACAAATGAGGGAAATTTTGAGGAATTGGCTGAATTCAAATACCTAGGAACAATAATCACAAATAGGAATGAGATGCACAAAGAAATTAAACATAGGCTCAATTCTGGAAATGCATGCTATTATGCATTGCAGAGACTTTTGATGTCCCAACTCCTTTCAAAAAACGTTAAGCTGAAAATATATAAAACTATTATTCTACCAGTTATATTATATGGGTGCGAAACATGGACTCTTACTTTAAGGGAGGAAAGGAGATTACGAGTATTTGAGAATAAAGTTCTTAGGAAAATTTTTGGACCAAAGAGAGATGAACGGACAGGTGAATGGAGAAGACTACATAACAATGAACTACATGGTCTTTATAGGAAGCCAGATATAATAAGAACAGTTAAGTCCCGTAGACTGCGATGGGCAGGACATGTTGCGCGTATGGGGAATGAAAGACGTGCATGGAAACTTCTTGTAGGAAAGCCAGAAGGAAAACGCCCAGTTGGTAGACCAAGAATGAGGTGGGAGAACAACATTAACTATGATTTGAGGGAAGTAGATTATACAGGGAATGATTGGAAATCATTAGCTCAGGATAGGGATGTATGGAGAGCTTGTGTCCGTGCGGCCATGAACCTGCGGGTTCGATAGTGCCAGTGAGTAAGTAAGTAAGGAATCTACAAGAATCCAAATTGACCTCTATGCAACAAAGACGAAGAAATGAACGAAGAACATCTACAAACCTGTGAAGTATTAACTGTTGGATCCACCATAGAGAAATATTGGAGAGCAAGAATGCTAATGGCTTCATTGCCAAGGCCCAGCATTTGAAAACAACAACAACAGACATATTTGGGAATTATACATTGCATTATAAATGCCAGTATGGCTTTTTTCGGTGTTTTTATTATTAATTTCATATCTCAATGATGGATAAATCATATTTGAAGAGAAAAATTATACGCTCAGACTGGGACTTGAACCCAGGACCCTTGGTTCTCTAGACCAAATGCTCTACCAACTGAGCTACCAGAGCAAATATGATTTATCCATCATTGAGATGTATGAAATTAATAATAAAAACATTGAAAAAAGCCGTACTGACATTTATAATGTAATGTATAATTCCCAATATATGTCTTCTTAATAAAGAAGCCGCCATTTGCAAAGATAGAAGCAAAGGCTTCATAGCATTTGGTGGGCGGGAATTACAATGTATATAGAGAAAGATATGCATTTAGATTGGTACTTGCTCCGGTAGCTCAATTTGTAGAGCACTTGGTCTATAGAACCAGGGTCCCAGATTCAAGTCCCAGTCTGAGTGTGTAATCTTTTTCTTCAATGATTTATCCATCATTGAGATGTATGAAATGAATAATAAAAACATTACTTTTACTTGTTTATCTCTTATACAAAATATGTTATTGCTAGAGATCCGTGAAATTCGCAAGTTGCAGTAAAGCGAAATGCTCTAATTTGGTATTTTCTTGTATCATTCCACTTCCCATAGCCTCAAAAAAAGCATTTATGAATCGCAAAATCCTACGATAATGCAAAATAACACCAAAATTAAAAATTCTCAACGAATTCTGGAGATTTTTTGTTCTATTCGCAAAATTTTTAATGCATTTTTAAACACTGTTTATGGATTCCATCTTCATTTTTTAACTGCCATATCTGCTTCCACCATGCACTCTTGCAAAGGGAAATGGTTGCAACACAGTTCACAACATAGAGGTAATATTTTCTGTCCTTCTCATGCTCAAATATGGTCTCTCCATAGATTTTAAGTTCTATGGCCAATATGAATTCCAAGAAATACAAATTATATTAACGTGTAAGATAAGTTTTTTTCCCTCTACATTTTTGCAGACATAATTATCAATTTTATATCAATCATTATTAAGTAATGGTATCTTCAAATCTGAAGAAAACTTTTTTTTTAAGTATGAGCAGTAACCTGACAATAATGCAAGCACTACCAAATTTGAATAAGCCAACAATCAACCATGAGCAATTATTTCATTTTACAAAGACAACACCATAAAGATTAAATTAAATAACAGATTTTCTGAAGAAGGAATTATAAATCGTGGTGTGAGACAAGGCTGTCCCCTATCCCCAACACTCTTGCAATTTATATCAATGAAGTAATATGTTGCTGGAACAAGAAATATAAATTTGGAATAAGAATATCAGAAAATAGAAAATTAAACACCCTATTGTTTGCAGATGACCAAATAATAATAGCAAATTCAGAAGATAATCTACAGAAAGGTCTGTATGAAGAATATGGATTGAAGATATCTACAGAAAAAAACAAATTATGGCATTTCAAGGTGTAGATCCTGTCAAAAGTAAAATTGTACTGGACAATAAAATTTTGGAGCAGGTGAATAATTTTACATATCTAGGATGCAATATCTCATATGAAGAAGAAAAGGATATAAATGCAAAAATATCAAAATTTTTAAGAATTTTAGGGTTAATAAATTCTATTTCAAGCCACAGTAAGTCCAAAAGCATTCAAGACTAAAAGTGTATAAAACACTGGCTCTTCCAACTCTTTTATATGGTAGCGAAGTATGGACATTGAAACAGAAGGTTATACAGAGACTTAGATCTGCTGAAATGAGATACCTTCGGAGGACTGCAGGATACATGCTACTAGATCACAAAAAAAATGAAGACATCTTAGAAGAATTACACATGGAACCTTTAGAAAAAATTTCTGATTATAAGTCAAGATGGATGCAACATGTTCATCGAATGGAAGATCACAGAATACCAAAACAAATGTTAAGATATCAACCTGCAGGAAAAAGAAGACCAGGACGGCCACTCAAAAGACTTTTGGATGGTGTTTCTCTTGAGGCCGAAACAGGTCAACAAATGGCCTAAATTTGTGAATGTACTATGATGATGATGATAAATATTATTATTCCCAATTTAATTAAAACATAATTTAATTTCACAAACACATTTTTTCTATTGGATTACATATCTATAACATGGATTTTTAAGAAAATGTAACAAAACAGATACTGACAGTTTGAACAACAATGGTCATGCTCAATTTTAATTCCCTCTCTTTCCCCTTTCAAACTTTGTTTCAATCAACATTGAATGTGAAATGCATACCTTGGTCAGTTTGTTTTACTTAAGTCAAAAGTAATTTTCATTATCATTTTTTTTTGTTTCTAATTTTCTACCTGTTGTCATGCCAAAACCAAATGTGTCAGCCACTCTTAAGAATGAGAATAGAGAAATACTCATCATGATTGGTTTTTCTTAAAAGATAAAGTTGCTTACAAATTAGTGACTACACCTAAAATTTTATGCATTTTAGTGTATTAACATTCCACCGCTGTGGTCTCGAGGTAGCGTGCTGCCTTGTCATGCAGCAGGCTGGATTCGATCCCTGGTCAGGGCAGTTTTTCTGGGTGAGGTTTTTATTGGGATTTTTCCTCACCTGTAAGATAAATGTCAGGAAAACTTTAAGGCCCAAATGGTCCCCAAAATCATATGGCCATCATCATCCTCCTAATCATTATCATCATCATCATCATCCTTCACCGGTGTGGAAAGCAATGGGAAGCTACCACACCTACAATTCCCTAGTAGAGCTGCAAAGCATAGCATGAAAATGCTATGATTGCAGTGAAAGACCTGCCCTCGGGCAGAATTACTATGGATGGAACATTGATATCAATTGTACAGGCTAAAAATTGACCTTGAACTACTGGATACTTCGTTCTTATTGGGTTTAATATACTAAACTAGGATTAAAGAGACTCAAATTTACATTTTTTTTTAGAATAACACCGCCAAATTCCCAATAACATTGAAATCTTGAAATTTAAAAACAAATTTTCCCTAAAAATTAAACCACTTTCACGGATCTCTAGTTATTTCTTTAAGGCTCGAATCTATGAATGCATTAGACCGTAAAAGTCGTTCTCTGCCTGTACTCTGCTGAGAAAGTTATATCCAAATACGTTTTTGCGTACTCAAAAATCTGTTCATGCAATAATAATTGTCGAAATTCCTAAGCTACCTGCTGAGGTGACTTAGTAGAGAAACGAATCGTGAGAATACCGATGGTAACCGATGTACTTTGAAACCTTGCTGCTTTATCCAAGATGTCGGACCTTGAAGACTTCGATCTTGTTTTCGGTATATGCGGAGAAGAGGAATTTGATAGGGTCTACCAAAGAATTCAACTGGAGACCAGGAGAATTGGCGTAATATTGCGTGATGCAGACATCGTTATATACGGTATTATTTGCGGGATGCAAACGTAAATGCATTCCTCTAGCAGACAAAAATAACAGAAGTGGTTTTATCACAGAATTCTGGGTAATTTCTTGCCAATATTACGAAAATGACAACTTTCATGCATTACCAGTTAGTGGGTAGTGCACTTGCTCACGGAAAGTCAGCTCACCAGTGATTGGAAGTAATTTGAGTAGAGACTAATGTATTTGCCCTAAGTGTTAACTGTAGGCCTATTTTTTTTTCTCATATAAAAATTTCATAAATCTGCAGACAGAGCATACCTAAATATGTTGATTTTTTTTTTAATGCTGAGGTAGAAATACTGCAAAATGTCTAACTTAAAATACAAAAGATTATCAAATTTCCTCTCCCTCTGTTATCTGTAAATTTTTAGCATAAGAAAACTCAGCCATATAGTACACTTCTTCTTCTTCTTCCTTCCAAGTATTAGGCCAAGGCCTGTTACGATTCTATAAAAAATTTTCCCTCCAGCGTTTCATAGGACGGCCCAGTGATCTTCGTCCTCTTGGTATATAATTATAAACAGCTTTGGGGATCTGATTTGAACTCATTCTTTCAAGATGGTGTTTCCAATTTAGTTAGTACTGTTTAATATATTCCAAAATTGGCGTAGTCTTCAATTCTTTTAAGATATCGGTGTTCCTTTTCCGATCCCATCTGGTGTAACCCGCTGTTCTGCGCGTGAATCTCATTTCACAAGCCGTTATTCTGCTTTCATGTTGTTTTTTTAGTGTCCATGCTTCACTACCATAGGTCAACACTGGTCTAGCCAAAGTGTTATATAAACGTAATCTGGTGTTTTTTTGTACAAGGGATGGTTTCATAACTTGATTAATAATTCCTAAACTTTTATTATAACTAGTAACTTTTTCAGGGATATCCTTTTCATCCCAGATAGAGAGATAATATCCAAGATATTTAAATTGATTAGATCTCTCTAAAATTTTATTCTGGAGACAGATTTTACTTTGTATGGGGTCCTTCCCATGAAATGCCATAATTTTAGTTTTGTTAATTGATATTTCCATATTAAATTTGGCACCTATTTTTTGTAAATTATAAATTGATCGTTGCAAATCATTTTCGGAAAGTGCCAGAAGAGCTAAATCGTCTGCAAAAAGAATAGCATCGAGTTTGAGGTTCCTATTGATGGGTATATATCCTCGTTGTGTTTTCCTCCATTCATTTATTAATTTATTCATGTATATAATGAAAAGCACCAGTGAAAGTCCACATCCCTGTCTTACTCCAGTGTTGATCTTTTCCCAAGAAGATAATTTGCCATCTTGTTTAACAGAGATTTCATTATCTTTATAGATGTTGAAGATATTAGCAATATATTGTTGTGGAACGTTATCATCAGCTAAAAATTGTAGTAATATATTTCTGTCTACTTTGTCAAAAGCCTTTATGAAGTCAACGAAGGCGATATGAGTTTCTATATTGAATTCCTTGTGCTTTTCTAATAGTAGTTTTAGAGTAAAGAATCCATCTGTACAAGATCTACCCTTTCTGAATCCATTCTGCTCTTCTCCAATTATATTTTCATAAATTTTCCTCAATTTATTCTTAACTATATTAGCATAAATTTTATATCCAGAGTTCAACAAGCTAATTCCACGATATTTATCTTTAATTTGGCGACTTCCTTTTTTGAAGATTGGTATTACAATGGATTTGTTCCAGCTTTGTGGTGGTTCTTGTCCTTCCCATATCATATTAAGGAGAATAAGAAATCTGTCTAAAAAATTTTTAGTTGAAAATTTAAATAATTCTTGATTAATGTGGTCTTCTCCGGGAGCTTTGTTACTTTTTAATGATTTAACAACATCAGTTAATTCTTCTATAGAAATTTGTTCCAAAGCAGTGTTATTAGAGATTGGTATTTGTAATAAATCATCCTTTTGTGTCCATAAATGATGAAAGTAGGTAAGCCAAGATTCTTTAGATATACAATTTAAATGTGCATTTTCTCTTGAATCATTATTTAAACTTTTTAAAACTTTATATATTTTTGGTTGAGGCCTAGTGATATCATTTTCCAAAAATGAGACAAATTGTTCCCAGCTTTGTCTATGTTTTTTGCGAACTTCAATTTTAGCTATGGCTCTCTTCCTATGATACTCTACTTTATCTTCATCTTTTTTTGTAGACAGAAATTTTTTGTATGCTTCACGTTTATCATCAATTACTTTTTTTATGTTTTCATCCCATATCCATAGTCCTTTTTTTCGATTCCATTTGGTTTTGTTACCCAGGCTTTCATTTGCTGCTTGTGTCAAAATACTTTGTAGAGCAAGCCATTCTTCTTCAATATTTTCACGATCTAATCTGCATTTGTATAGCCAGGTAATAGTAGGATCTCGGAAAAGACTTACTTTATAAGTATAGTCCATTTTTTTAAATTTTACATCATTCATTTTATTTTTATTTTTCCATCTCGGTGGCATACGAATTGGACAAACAAGTAAGTAATGGTCTGATTCGATTTCAGGTCCTCTGTAAACTCTTGTATCAAGAACTTTAGATGCTAATTTTTTATTACATATAGCATAGTCGATTATTGATTTAAGACCCCTGGCTTCCCATGTATATTTGTGACTATCCTTGTGGTTAAATACTGAGTTCATTAATTGTGAATTGATTATACATGACAAAATCAATTAACCGTAAGCCATTTCTATTACAGGTTTGCTCTCCATATGGTCCTATATATGTATCAAATTTAGTATTACCAATTCTGGCATTTAAATCACCCAAAATTATAATCATATCATTATTATTAATTGTGCAGATAACTTTCTGGAAGTCATGATAAAATTTTTCACTTTCTTCTTCATCTCCTTCTACAGGTGCATATATACCTATCACTGTTAAGTATCCTAGAGATAATTTTATTCGGATTTGAATTATTCTTTCATTCCAAAAAGTATAGCTATGTATTGAATTTCTAAATCGTTTATGAATCATAACGGCTACTCCTGCTTGTGCATGAATATGTTTTTTTACACCACTATAAAACTGAATATAATTTTGAGTTTCTTTGGTGCCTTGTAATTTATTTAATATAGTACATATACAAATTATATATTATGTAATAGGCCAAAATGGTGTATAAATTATAACAGACCACATTAATACCATATATGTAATGAGTGTTGAATCTGAAACATGAAAAGTGGGGTTAACATGCCATATACAGGGTGATTCAAAAGGTTGCACACAAATTTCAGGGGCTTGTAGAGGCGTCGAAATACATCAATTTTTGATTAGTAACTCATGGTCTGGAAAGTAGTCCTAGATCAGTACAAGCCTGGGAAAGTCGGGAACTTCAATGCGGGTCTAAACTTACTTTTCAGAGAGAGGCACTGGGTTCGATACACTACTTTATGAATTTATGTTGTCATACCGTTTAGTGCAGTACAGTATTTGTGCACTCTTCTGTTTACATCTGATTGTCATTCGTTGTGCTCTGTAGGTTGTTTTCATTTCAGTTTAGTATCTGCAGTGTATTGTAGAGTTCCAGGTCCAGTATAGCATTACTTTGAAGATTTGTGATTTTTGTGGAATGGAATAGGCCTACACGCTGTCAGAACTTCGAGACATGCATTTAATGCATGGTAAAGCAAAAGGTAATGCACACGAAGCTCAAGGCCAGTATAGCACACAATATCCGAACGGACGTTAACCACATCCTAGAAGATTTTAAAACGTTCATCATCGACTCGGGAGACAGGTTCCTTTCATTCATGGCATCATGTAGGCCAGCCATGTACAATTCGAACAGTCGCTATGGAAGAGGAAGTTCTTGCTCACGTGGAAGAACATGCCTGTATTCAATGTGGTGGTAGGCATTTTGAATACCTAGTGTTGTAAAACCAAATTGGTGAATAAATTTACATTTGCTTAACCCATCAGCGTGGACATTTAAACATGGCGTTCCTTTCCCAGATGCAGAAGGACGTGATGATACGCCTGGACTTTTAAATATCCAAATGCAGATTGCCATACATTACATGTTGATACATCTATGATTTTCAAGGCCTATACGGAGTTTGTAAGACATTCTGGAGAACTTATTTTTTGTTGCTGTGGTAGGAAAATCTCCCTTTCATGTTAAGACATAATTTACGACAGGCATGTGGAGTGAGTTCACTACTTATTAGTGAAAGGAGATACTCTTTGTATTTTTTTTTCTCTTCAGCTACGCCCTTCGTTCGAACTAGTGAATGCCCTATTTTGCCGAAAAGAAATATCTGTAAAGTGTCCCACTGTGTGGTCTCATAACTAACCTTTCTTTCAAAACCGACGTGGATCTTGTGTTTATAGACAAAAATCACATGTCTCAGACATTTCCAACTTCTAAAACAAATTTACATGGCGAATTTGATGTGTAGATTTATAAAAAAAAATAAAAAATATAGTAGAGGGATAACAGTAATAATAATAATAATAATAATAATGATACTAAAAATAAAATTAGTAATAATAATAATAACAATAGCAATAATAATAATAGCAATAATAGTAATGTATGTACTGCACACTTCCAACACAGGTGCTCCCCAGCGGGAGTTTATTAACCAAGATAATCCATTCAACAAGTTTCCGTAATTATATAAATGAATTTATATCAAATAAAATTTTAATTCTCCAACTTTTATAAATATTGTACATAGTGAATCTGATGTGTGGAATTATGAAAATCTTTAATTTAAAAATATGAATGAAGGATAAATAGATAAAGTTTAGAATTATAAATTATAAGTAAACCTTTAGCAACAATTTAAAAAATGAATGCATTTTAACTTATATCTTGATGAAAGTATAAGGAAATCTCCATCTACAATTAAATATAACTTGTAATTAACCGATGAAAGACGCCATTCTATATCATTCTTTGTTTCGTTACTATATTCTATAGTGTTCTGTTCTACAGGGTGCGGCAGCATAACTTCCTTTTTTTAAAACTTAATAAAATGCATTGTATGAATCAGAAAATTTTTATTCGTTTTTTATAATATAGGCACATACATAAAGTTTTGTTTTACTCAGTTTTGAAGATCAAATCAGGTAGGTGACGTCCCCCATTCTCCATACACTGAGTAAACCGATTTCTGGCATTTGTCATGACTCCTGCCAGCATAGCAGGCGTTATGTTGGCAATTTCTTCCTGGATGTTGGTCTTCAAATCTTGTAGGGTCCTTGGACGGTTCACATAAACACAGGATTTCAAATAACCCCATAGAAAAAAATCACAAGGGGTCAAATCGGGAGAGCGGGCCGGCCACTTCAAATCGCCCCTAATTGAGATAAGGCGCTCTGGGAAGTGTTCCCTCAAAACAGTCATCGATGCTCTTGAAGTGTGTGCCGTTGCACCGTCTTGTTGGAACCAAGTGTCCCCTAAGTCCAACTCATCTAGCCGTGGGAAAAAAAATTCCTGTAACATGTTTACATACCGGTCCGAATTCACTGTCACTGTGACTTCATTTTCCTCAAAGAACCAGGGACCAATAATTCCACTTGAGGAAATTGCACACCACACTGTGACTTTAGGTGAATGCAAAGGCCTTTGATGCAATTGTCGAGGATTGGTGTCAGCCCAGTAGCGCATGTTTTGTTTGTTGACGGATCCACACAAATGAAAATGGGCTTCATCACTAAAAAAAAACAATAGCGTCCTCAGGAACGACTTCCAGAAGAACCTCACACGCGTTCCTCCGAGAATTGAAGTCACGTTCAGAAAGTTCCTGCACAATTGCCATCTTGTATGGATGGAAATGAAGATCATCATGAAGTATTCTCCTTACAGAACGATCGGAAAGTCCAAGGGCAGACGCATGTTTGCGCGCAGAACGCCGTGGTGATCGCAACATTGAAGCTCTCACTACCTCAATGTTCTCAGGTGATCTAATCGGCCGAGGGACTCCAGTTCTTCGTCTTGTCGCACTTGCAGTTTGTCTGAACGTAGTGACCCACGCAACAATTGATTTCCGGTCCGGGACAGGGGCCAACGAGGCTAAATTAAAGCGATTCCGAAAGGCGCGCCGGGTTGCGATCACAGAACATCCGCTCGAAAAGTAGGCCTCAATGGCAAACGCACGCTCCTCACTGTTCCAACGCATGATGGCAACTGAACTGTGTCAGGACAAAACTTTATAGTCCCCCCTCTCGAACGAGACCACTAGCGCTCCGCTACGACATCAACCGACTAAATGGCGCACATTATAAAAAAGGAAGTTATGCTGCCGCACCCGGTAGTACAGGTCTTTCACTGTAATCTTAGAATTTTCATGCTATGATTGTAGCTTCATTAGGGAATTATGGTGTGGTAGCTTCCCACCCAGGGGGATGATATTGAAGGTAACAATGATGATAAAAGCTAGATGATGTCCATGGACCGTTTGGGCCTCAAAGCCCACTGCATGACAAGACAGTATTCCACCTCGAGACCACAGATAGTAATTCATATTTTACTAAACCTTTCATTTTGTTATTTGTTTTATTTATTGACACTTAGGCCTATGCTTATTTGCCAACATGTCAACAAGATACATGTGGTTAGCACATCGCCTCAATGAGAGATCTATTAGGAAATTGAGGTGTAACTTGGAAGAAAGACGAACATAACGTGATATCTATGTAATCTAGATGTAATAAAACATTGCAAGTCTCGTAGGCTGCTATGGGTAGGGCATGTGGCACGAATAGGAAATTATATAGGAACTTCGTGTACGAAAACTAGAAGCAAAGTGCCCAGTAGGGGGGATAACCATAAAGTGCAAGAAAAATATTAACCAGGATTTGAGGGAGATAAATTATACAAGACCCTCACTGCTGGGTTTCCGAGATCGAGTCTCGGTCACTCCATGTTGGTTTCGTGGCGGAAGAAACGGAGCTTGGACAGGTTTTTCTCTGGGTTTTCTCCCGCCTTCCCCTGCCGCATTTTCATTCCACCATTTCTCCATACTCATCTCATCACATTCATTTCATTCATCTGCCTCTGTGGTGGTGCGTCAGATGTGGTCGGCCACACACTTGTCATACACAGACCTCTATATATAGCAGCTTCTTCTCATCTCATCCCTCGACCCGACCCTGACTTGGACACGAGTTGAGGATATTATTATAAATTATACAGGAATAATTGGAAATATTATTTGGGATAGCAAAGTATGGAGATGTTATGTATGCATAATCATGACCTCTATGTTCAATGGTGCCATACATTTTAAGACAACACAAAACAAGTTGGTTTCCAATGTCCTTTATTTTTTTTTAAATTGTCCCTTTCATTGAATATTTTAATAATAAATTCTATTCTCTCTACCTTCCAAATCAAGATATTGTAATTGATGAATCATTATGGTTATGGAGGGGCTAACAATTCCCTCCACTTAAAACTGCCAAATTTGATTTTAAAACTTACGAATTGTGTGAATCCAGAACTGGGTATGTGGTCTCGAGGTAGCGTGCTGCCTTGTCACGCAACTGACCGAGATTCGATTCCAGTCGGGAGAGGCTTCTTGGGTGAGTTTTATTTCGGGGGTTTTCCTGACCTGTATGACAAATGTCAGGAAGCTTTAGGGCCCCAACGGTACCCGAAAATCATCCGGCCATCATCATCATCATTATCATTCACCGGTGTGAAAGCAACAGGAAGCTGCCACACCTATAATTCCCTAGTACAGCTACAAATCATAGAATGAAAATTCTATGATTGCAGTGAAAGACCTGCCCTTGGGCAGAACACTGTAGAATAGAATAGAATGGTCATTCATTGTTTACATTCTATTAATCACAATTTGATATGTATCTAAAATAAGTTACTTGGAGAGTATAGTTTAAAAATACTACAGCACAGGGGTACTGCATGGACTTTTAAATGACCGCACAGAAGGGAGGAAACCGGTCTCGTATATATACGGCAAACCACGCTGAGGGGTTAAGTGTGTGCACAAAATAATTTCTTGTCCATCCAGACATTCCAGGGCTTGTACTGATCTAGGATTACTTTCCAGGCCTTAAATTACTAATCAAAAGTTGTTGTATTTCGACCCCTCTATAAGCTCCTGAAATTTACATGCAACCTACTGAATCACCCTGTTTTCACATATGTGCATGCACTCTCTGAGGTCAGAGAAGTTTGTACATACCTTATTGATCTTGAAATATATGCAAGATGCATTAATACGTTTTCCATCTGGTTTACATTGTTTCCAATTATCAATGTCTACTTTACATGGCAGCACATTCGCTCCATTAAATGTACAGTCATTTCCTGTAGCGTTTTCATATTCTGAAAAATATACAAATATAATTAATGTGATTTGTATTATTCTTTAATGTTTATATATGAATATATGTTTGTGAAGATACCTATTGTGTATCTGGGACATAACCTAACATATAAAAAAAGGTTAAGTGATCCCACTACAGGCCTTTTAGGAGTAGGAGCTAAGGTTTCCACCTCCGTAGACAATCGGCATGAGATGTCCAGCATGACGGTTGCTGTACAGCCAGAACTCACTCGATAATCATTTCCATTCAGGGGCTAAATCAACCCCAGGATCATGGTGCAGGCTTGTAGTGTAATACGTTAACCAACTATCTAACATATATCAATACAAAATATTTCGTAATCAAATGGTAAAGAGAATTTTTTTTTTTTTTGTAATCAAATGGTAAAGAGAAAAATTTATGCCTGAACCGGGAATCGAACCCCGAACCTTCAGCTTTCCGTGCTGATGCTCTAACCATTGAGCTAATCCAGGCTTCCATAAATTTTTCTCTTTACCATTTGATTACAATAATTTAGTAGTGTACTTTAATATACTTACTTCAATCATAGTAACAGCTTTAGGTTCTTAATATTAATTTAACAAAATATTTCAATTAAAAAAAAAAGACTTTAAGACAATGTAGAAAATTAGAAGAAGTCAATCATGTAGGAACTGCATAAACTGATCAAATTCTTCAGAAAGTCAAATTTATGGTCCCATTTTGCTGGTTTACATAATACATATTTCTTTGTTAAATTGGAGAAATTCAATTTTGATACCAACTTATTTAAAAGTGTTGGATTGCAGAGAAAATAAATCATGCATAACTGTAAGTTATTACTACCTATTTGCAAATTGTATAATTTGACACCAATTCATATAATATCTACCATTAAATTTGAAGAGAAAAATTTTTGCCCAGACTGGGACCCAAACCCGAAACCTTTGGTTTACTGTACCAATGCTCTTCCAACTGAGCTACCGGGGCGAGTTCCAATCTAGATGCAAATTTTTCTCTTATATACGTTGTAATTCCCAACCACCAAATGCTTGAAGCCTTTGCTTCTATCATTGCAAATGGCGGCTTCTTGGTTAAGAAGACTTTTATTGGGAATATAAACACTACTTTTAAAAAATGTTTCTCTTCAAATTTAATTTATCTTTCAATGAGAAGTGTTAAATTAATAATAAAAACATCAATAGCTACCATTAATATATGTAGGAAATAACACTATGAGGTTTATTTTAATTATATTTGAGTTGTGAATTTTGACTCACCTCATATTTCTTGCTTTTTTTTTTAACTGGTAAGAATTTTTCACAGGTAAATAATAACTAATACAAGTTTTCAAAACTTTGTCTAAGATAGATCTTTAGTGAAGTTTTCTGATGATAGGTTAATTACATTCTTCCCCCCCCCCCTAAATTAGTGGTTTTATTTTGTGGGTTTTTACTGTTCTTCACTTTATTGATTTTGGTTTTAAATTATTTATTTTCTTCTTTTTGTATATCTATTTTTCTCTTCATGGTTAGGTTGAGTTGATTGTAGAAATTTTTCTCAAGCTGTTTGGCCTAAATTTTTTGTTAATTTTAAATGCAAAAAGTAGAGTTCCATGTCTATTTTATTTATTGTGGTGTAATGTTTATCTTTTTTCTAATTTCAAAGTTTTCTTTTCTAACATTATTTTATGGTTGTTATTGTTTCTTATCATTTTTCTGACAAATTTTGGTGATTTCCAATTCCAAACATCTATTGATGAATTTTATATTGGCAGCTCTTTTATTTCTAAGTTCTTTTAATTTTAAATATCTTTTAATTTCAATCTTAGTTTCTGAAAAATGTTCGTTAAATTCTTGAATTTTTGAAACCACCATCGTGTTACATTTTAACAACTGTATGTTCTTATTTGTTTTCCTTACAACTTGAATAGTAAACTTTATTAATACATATAGAAAATAACACTATGAGATTTATTTTAATTATGCCACAATAAATAAAATAGACATGAAATATGCGATGAGTTAAAATTCACAACTCAAATATAATTAATATCTACCAATTTATTTTTCCATTATTTTATTAAGGGGTAGTGACGTGTGTATAACCTCTCCTACCCAATTCTCATCCTCACCTTCTCGTGGTACAACCTGTTTTCACAAACGAGGCTCTGAGGACCGAGTCATGGCGGTATAACCGTTCCATCAGGTACTGAGTAAATGCGGTATCCTAATGTCTGTCCAGAGACTAAAAGGTAGCAGCCCTACCACTGGACTACTTAGCGTCGGGCCAGTAACCTGTCCTAAGGAACTTCAAAACTACTTTCAAGTCTCAACATGAAAAAAGCCAAAAGGAATTGAAATATGACGACCCACAGCAAAGAAATATGGTTAAAAGAAAACGGCACAATGATATTGTAAGATATGCAACCTGGAATGTCCGAAGCATCCATGAAAAAGAAGAGGAACTAGACAGTATATTTAAAAATAGAAACATTGATATTGCAGTAACTACAGAAACTAAGAAGAAACTTAAAGGAACGAAAGAAACACAAAATTATGTACAAATATATAGCGGTGCCGACAGGAAAACCCATGGACAAGCTGGAGTAATGATTTGGATTAATAAAACCATAAGAAATAAAATTCAACACTACACTTACTGGAATGAAAGAATATTAGAGCTTCGACTGAAAATAAATAGAGGTAATTTGACAGTTCTTGGGGTATATGCACCAGAGGAAGGCCGTGAAGAAGACAATGAAGAATTTTATAAAATATTACAAGAAATTTATAGCAAAATTAATAGAAATGATTACATTCTCATAATAGGAGATTTAAATGCCAGAGTGGGCAATGCTCAAGTCAACAATAATATTGGAACATTCGGCGAACCAACCAGCAATAGGAATGGGACAAGATTAACAGATTTTGCTATCTACAATGAACTGAAAATAACGAATACCTTTTACAATCATAGAAACATACATAAATATACCTGGCATCGTCAGGACTCAAAATCAATCATTGATTATTTCATTGCAAATTATAAGATTTTTAAATTGTTTCTCGGGTGTTTCTCTTGAGGCCGAAACAGGTCAACAAATGGCCTAAATTCGTGAATGTACTATGATGATGATGATGATTATTTTATTAAAAATATTAAATACATTAAACTAATGTATCTTATAGGATACTTAGCCAACTTAAAGAGTTAATTAAATTGTATGTTATACCCATTGCAATGGACCAAACATTGTGGTTGTTAGAGTAAATTTTTAATTTTGGGTTTCAGGTAAACTCCCACTTCTTCTGGTTAGATTTTGCTTATTTTTGTAGAATACCTTCCTCAGTTTATTTTAATAGCATATACTGAGTTTCATTGCAAAACATAAAAAATTGTGACTGCTAGAGCGGTTAAATTTAATCATAATTCAGATAAACTTCTATGCCTAATGATCCAATTTTGCTGGTTAACAAACTCAATCTTACTTTTTTTTTTAGTTTATTGCTATATGCCAAATTTGGTTTTAATGATACAAAATTTGTGGATGCTAGAGGCTTAACACATACACACACACACACACACACACATATATATATATATATATATAATTTAATATTTAAAGGAAATAACACTGTGAGGTTTATTCTAACTCCTATTGAACTTTTTTAGGAATGAATCGCTATGAGGTTCAATTTATGATTAAATTAAAATGTTTCATACCTCTCCTCATAAAGTAGATCGCAGTTTCAAAGCCTTCATGGCTTCATCTTCAGTACTTTCTTGTTGACTGATGTTATGTCGAGTTCTTCTGATCAACATAACATCAATCGACAAGATAGTGCTGAAGAATTTACTTAGAAGATTGGATATGAGGAGAGGTATGAAACATTTTAATCATATATTGTAACTCCTCTTGATATATATGTAAATTTTGGTCATGGCCATTTTTGGTGTCTATTACATAGGACTAGTGAAAATCTGTAAAACTTTTTCAAAAATATTTTCTTGAGAGTAACCTCATTTCTTCAGAATTTGCTAAAAACAATATATAAAAATTATGCACTTTATTCTTTTACACCATCATCATCATCATCATCATAGTACATTCATAAATTTAGGCCATTTGTTGACCTGTTTTGGCCTCAAGAGAAACACCATCCAAAAGTCTTTTGAGTGGACGTCCTGGTCTTCTTTTTCCTGCAGGTTGATATCTTAACATTTGTTTGGATATCCTGTGATCTTTCATTCGATGAACATGTTGCATCCATCTTGACTTATAATCAGAAATTTAGTTTTCTAAAGGTTCCATGTGTAATTCTTCTAAGATGTTTTCATTTTTTTTGTGATCTAGTAATGTGTATCTTGCAGTCCTCCGAAGGTATCTCATTTCAGCAGATCTAAGTCTCTGTATATCCTTTTGTTTCAACATCCATACTTCGCTACCATACAAAAGAGTTGGTAGAGCCAGTATTTTATACACTTTTAGTCTTGAATGTTTGTAGCTTGAAGATAGAATTTATTAACCCTAAAATTCTTTAAAATTTTAATATTTTTGCATTTGCACCATAGAAGCTAAATCTATTCGAATGTCCCATTCCGTATAGATAATTTAACTCAATTGGCAGAGGAATGCAAATTAAGTATTTTGAGATAGGAAACTGCTTGTCGGAAATGCCCACTCTAATATTCATGAGATCTCAAATGTATAGTAAGTATGAGGAATGCTTTTTGGCTGCTTCATTTTTTATACCTATAATCAACTCATAACTTTAGCAAATCTCAACATTGAATCATGTAATATAACAGCACATGACATTTTATAGCACTTTCTCAAACATTCTTAATATCTCTTGTATGAGACAGTCAGCTAAAACCCTTGACAACCTGTTTGTCTTATATCTTTATTGAATTTTCATAAATCAAAGATTTGATAGTACCTGTTAGGAAAAATTCCAAGGGTGTTGGATATAATGATCTTATTTTAAATTACAATAGGAAGTAACATTAATAGGTTTAAGATAAATTAAAATCTTTCATACCTCTCCTCATAAACAATCTTCTAAGTAGATCGTGATTTCGGGCTCATGGCAACACCATCCTCAGTAAAATTTTGCTGACTGCAAAATTGTCGACAAAATTGTACTGAGATGGGGTTGCCATGACCCCAAAATCGCAATCTACTTAGAAGATTGTTAATGAGGAGAGGTATAGAACATTTTAATTTATCTTAAATTAAACCTAATAGGTCCATCGCTGTGGTCTCGAGGTAGCGTGCTGCCTTGTCATGCAGCGGGCCCGGGTTCGATCCCCGGTCAGGGCAGTTTTTCTGGGTGAGGTTTTTATCAAGGTTTTTCCTCACCTGTAAGACAAATGTCAGGAAAACTTTAAGGCCCAAACGGTCCCCGAAATCATATGGCCTTCATCCTTATCATTATCATCCTTACCATTATCATTATCATCATCATCATCCTTGACCGGTGTGGAAAGCAACGGGAAGCTACCACACCTACACAATTCCCTAGTAAAGCTGCAAGCATAGCATGAAAATGCTATGATTGCAGTGAAGGACCTGCCTTCGGGCAGAATTACTATGGATGGAAGATTTATTCCTATAAAATTTCAATTAAGAGGTTTATTTAATAATTAAGATATTTGGTCTGTATATACTTACCTCTTATGATTGTTTTTGTTGAACATATGTTTCAAGGTTTCTGAGCCCCATCATCAGTATAATTGTCTGTAATCGCCGACGATGGGGCTCAGAAGCCTTGAAACATATGACATATGTTCAACAAAAACAATCACAAGAAGTAAGAATATACAGACCAAATATCTTAATTATATAATGATCTTGTCCACCGCTGTGGTCTCGAGGTAGCGTGCTGCCTTGTCACGCAGTGGGCCTGGGTTCGATTCCCGGTCAGGACAGGCTCCTGGGTGAGGTTTTTTCAGGGTTTTTCCTCACCTGTAAGACAAATTTCAGGAAGCTTAGGGCCCAAAGGTCCCCAAAAATCATCCGGCCATCATCATCATCCTTTTCATTATCATCATCAACCTTCAATGGTGTGGAAAGCAACGGGAAGCTACCACACCTATAATTCCTTAGTAAATCTGCAAAGCATAGCATAAAAATGCTATGATTGCACTGAATGGCCTGCTCTCGGACAGGATAATGATCTTGTTGGCCACAAGACGGGATGTCCCCATTCATCCAATAAAATATAAGTTATTCAACAAAAAAATAGGTAAGTTATAAATTTTTATGTAGAGTGTAATTAGCACACTAGCATACACAGCTAGAAGTTTTGGGTTGAAATCCAGATTCAGGCATTCATTTTTCTTTTCAAAATAATAAAGTTATAAATTATTATTTATGGATAAAAGAAGTAAATCAACTTACACAAAATTACTTATTTTTATTATTTGTTCCAATACCTTGTGTAGCTTGAAGTGATCGGTTTCAAATCAGTGATTACCTATTTCAAAATACTTAGTTTGGATTCTTCTACAACTGTGCTGAATTTTAGAAATATTCTATGTATATACAAATAGCGTCCACCGCTGTGGTCTCGAGGTAGCGTCCTGCCTTGTCACGCAGTGGGCCCGGTCGAGGCGGTTTTTCTGGGTGAGGTTTTTATCGGGGTTTTTCCTCACCAGTAAGACAAATGTCAAGAAAACTTTAAGGCCCAAATGGTCCCCCAATTAATATGGCCATCATCATCATCATCCTTATCATCATCATCATCCTTATCATCATCATCATCCTTCAACAGGAAGGTACCACGCCTACAATTCCCTAGTAAAGCTGCAAAGCATAACATGAAAATGCTATGATTGCAGTGAAGGACCTGCCCTTGGGGCAGAATTACTATGGATGGATACAAATAGCAAATGTTTAAATTTGATAATCATAATCCAATATCAAAATTAAATAACAGTATTGAAAAGTAGTTATATTTAAATTAATACTGGGAAGTAAACATTATGAGGTTATAACATTAATACTGAGTGGAGAACATATTTTTAACGACTCACCTCATATAATTTCAAATTTCTTTGATACCAGCGGTTTCAGACAATATCTTGTCCCTCTTCAGTCATAGCTTCCACTGATGAAATTCTGTGGTTGTTGATTTCTCTAAGGACATCACCTCTTGTGCTGCCATCTTTCGTTGGGATTATAAACTTTGTAATTAAATTATAAACTTTGTAATTAAATTTACAAATAATTCCAACGAAAGATGGCAGCACAAGAGGTGATGTCCTTAGAGAAATCAACAACCACAGAATTTCATCAGTGGAAGCCATGACTGAAGAGGGACAAGATATTGTCTGAAACCGCCGGTATCAAAGAAATTTGAAATTATATGAGGTGAGTCGTTAAAAATATGTTCTCCACTCACTATTATTGAAAAGTAGTCTCAGAAGTCTAGGTGTTAGTTCCTTGCCTCTGATACTTACAGTTGCAGGTTCAATCCCAGACAATGTCAATTAATTTTTCAGGATGGAAAAATCTAAGGGACAAGTCCTCTGGTAGAAATTTTATATCATGGGTCCTCAGTCTGAAGACTTTTGGATTCATAAAATCAGTGACATGTGTTGGTCAGAGCAATTTTACCCCAGATGTATGACGAAAATATGACTTATAGCATATAAAAACTTACTGCCAAATATGTTAATATTTATCCAAGGTTGGTAAATGAATTTACTCTTTCCAGTATTTTTGAATCTATACAAATTTTTGCTATGTACTGGGTATTTTCCTTGAAAAGCCATTACTTTTGTTTTCTTTGTATTGATTTTCATAATATATTTTAAATATCATACATGACAATATTGCTTTCTGATAAATTTAAAGCATGAAACTGGTGCCATTGTAGACTTTTCTTTTATATGCTAGTCATTAACCCAATGGACTCTTATTTAAATGCCTGCCAACTTTCCCTTCCACTCAGATTTAAAGGCCACAGAAGACAGGAGGTGTCATGCTCTTTACATACAAACATAAATATGCTCATAGAATGGAATTTAATAAATATTTTACTTTAGAAATTTTAGTGAAGACTTCTGAATAATTGTACTTGCCTAAAGCGATATTTTTGTGTGCTAAATCTCAAAACATTCCGGGACACAAAGTGCAATTTTACACTTTTTGCACTGAAATGTAGTTTCACTACTTTTGTTCTGTTTTGAACACACGTTTGTAGGGTTTCTTTTTATTGTCTGTGCTGGGGATATACAATGGAAAGTGAGCCCACTTCCTTGCCTGTAAACTGACAGGATTTGTACTTGATGATGGGGGGGGGGACTCTCACATTTTAGGATGGCAGCTAAATTGTCTCCAGTAACTGCTTGGCGACAGCTATTCTGAAGGTCGAATATACTGTCTTACTATCTATGAAATTATTGTAGACCACAAAAGAGTTAAACATAAATATGTCCAGCAAATAGAAAAATAATTTTCTGTATCATTTTACAGTGCAACACATTATAGGGAAAAGGGCAGTGATCTGCTCTTGCAAGTCAAGGCCTTGCAACCTGGTATCAAGCAGAGTCTTGGTTTTTTTTATTTCTTCCCTAGGTCTTTGCCCTTTTACCCTCCTCAGTTTTTTTGTTGGTGTTCTGTCTAATGTTTCGAGGACAAAACTCTCTAATAAACTCAGAATCCTGTCATGATCATCACCACACACCCTCTTAGACGCCATTTCAAAGACTTAGCACTACAAATTTCTTCTATATATTTCCAACAAATAGACAGCTTCTAATTTCACGAATTCTTACAAAAAAAAGTGGGTCCTCCGACATGCTTTCTCTCAGCAACCTAGCAAAGCTAACAGATTAGACATCTATGGGGTAGTTTGGAAGTTATTGCAAAATATATGAGCTCATGCAGTTGACGTGAATGTCACATCATTCGAAGACTGGGCCTCACTAGAGCACGTGTGTACGTCACGTCATATGAGTTGAATGGTTAATAAAGATATTGTGGCAATAATACTAATGGTGGAAGTTCAAATTAACTTAATTAAAACATTAAAAAATAAATTAATAAATTTGTTCTGTACTATTCTTACCTCATGTAGTTGTTCCTGTTAGACTTATGTTTCAAGGGATGTGTGCCCCATCTTCAGTTTATACAGACTGTGCTATTTTTACCTCATATAGTTGTTCCTGTTAGACACATCCCTTGAAACATATGTCTAACAGGAACAACTGAATGAGGTAAGAATAGTACAGAACAAATTTACTTGAGTAAAACCTCATAATATTACTTCCTATTGTATTTTCAATTAAAAAATGTTTGATAAGATCCCTTCTGTAAATAATTTTCTCACGTAAAATTTATGCATAGTCATTGGTATTGATAGGTTTGCTCCTATAAACTATTCAGAATGTGTAGTGGACTAATACCAACATGCAATTTAGGTAAACTTTTATCACTCACCTTGTATTCTTCTTCTACAGGGCATATCAAAAGTCTGGTAACACTTTCAATATTTTATTACACAAAAACTACAAATGATAGCACTTTCAAACACATGTCAGTTTAAAGTCAAACTCTCAAAGTTTTGAATACTACCGCATAGTTGCATAATTTACCGACAGTTGGCATTAGTTACAACAATGGCGAATACTGGCGCTGAGCGAGTTTTCTGCATGTTACAATTTCATACAAACAAGAGTGCTACTGATGTGCAACGAAAATTCCAGACCGAGTATGGAAACGAAGCACCAAGTAGGAAGGTAATTTACCATTGGTATCGTAAATTTGAAACCACGGGTTGCTTGCGTCCGCAAAAGAGGAAGCGAACGCTGAGCAAGTCAGAGAAGCATTTGTAAGGAGCCCAAGGAAATCAGTCCATAGAGCGTCCCGTGAGATTCAACTTCCTTCAATGACTGTGTGGAGGATTTTGTGTAAGAGGCTGAAAGCATACACACTGCGGCTTCAGCATATGCTAAATGAGGATGACAAACGCAAGCGCTACGAGTTTTCTTGCCAGCTACAACAATTGGTAGCAGATAACGGTAACTTATTCAGCTGCTTAATTTTCAGCTACGAAGCAACATTCCATACGAGTGGGAAAATTAACAAGCACAACTGTCATGTTTGGGGTACACAGAAACCTCATATAATCATTGAACATGAGCGTGATTCGCCAAAGGTGAATGTTTTCAGTGCGTTGTCACAACAAAAACTGTACGGACCTTTCTTCTTCATTGAGGCTACTGTGACTGGACATTCATATCTGAACATGTTGGAGCAATGGTTGGTGCTTCAACTTAGACAAGATCTCGATGACCAATTTCATCTTTCAGCAAGATGGGGCTCTGCCACATTTCCACAATGCAGTTCGTGCTTACCTGAATACGGAGATGTCTGATCGTTGGATAGGACGTGCTGGATTAAGGGACAGATGTTTCATGACATGGCCACCAAGGTCACCCGATATGACTGCATGTGACTTTTTTCTATGAGGGTATCTAAAGGACAGTGTGTTTGTACCGCCTTTGCCACGTGATTTAGAGGAACTAAAAACCAGAATTCGAGAAGCTGCCGCCACGGTCACAGATGATATGTTGATAAGAGGATGGGAAGAGTTTGATTATTGTTTGGACATCTGCCGAGTCACTCATGGTTCACACATTGAATCTCTGTAAGGTGTAAACAAAACTTTGAGAGTTTGACTTTAAACTGACGTGTGTTTGAAAGTGCTATCATTTGTAGTTTTTGTGTAATAAAATATTGAAAGTGTTACCGGACTTTTGATATGCCCTGTATTTTAAACTAATTTTGGAACTTTACACTTCAGTTCCATCTTTAATAATTTTGTAACCATTGTTCTGTCCTCTTGAAGAGCCACCTCTCCAGAATAATGTTCATGAAATTACAGAAGATGGAACTGAAGTGTACTTCCAAAACTAGTTTAAAATAGAAGAAAAATATGAGATGAATGATAAAAGTTTACCTAAATGAATATATCTCATAGTGTGAATTCCAAAAAAAGTAACCAACATACAATTCTGCACATACACCAGTTGAGTATGTTCTCAGAACCTGTTAGGATTTTGCATAGTTGATATAGTCACTTGAACTGTCTCCTAGATAACCATTTTAGTTTTTTTTTCTGTGTTAAAATTGAAATTATCTTCAGTTTCTGAACTTGATTCATCATAAAAAGATCACTACAGCCTTCCAAATAACTCATTATTGAATTTCTAAATGTTTTAACAAGTCTTGTCTAACCTCAACCTAATATCTAAGAAAGAAAAGTCCTCTGCACATTTCCAGAATTCCCAGTTCTTGTTCATAATCTAGAACCAATTTCACTCATCTCATATATAAAAATGCATGTTTGTTTGTTCGAATTTTATGCGCTGCCATACCATTCTGCCAATTGTGATGGGGTTTTTTTGCAAAATGTTCAGCAAATTCCCAGGATGAACATAGGCTATAAGAGAGTTGTGATACTCAACTCCTACACCCTTAAAAACGTGAAAAAAGTATCTTTTTTGATGCTTAAATGGCTTATACTGCCTAAACCATATCAAATACACAAAGTTAATGTACACAGAATTCAATATCTCAACTCCTACACCCTTAAAAACGTGAAAAAAGTATCTTTTTTGATGCTTAAATGGCTTATACTGCCTAAACCATATCAAATACACAAAGTTAATGTACACAGAATTCAATATCTCAACTCCTACACCCTTAAAAACGTGAAAAAAGTATATTTTTTGACGCTTAAATGGCTTATGCTGCCTAAACCATATCAAATACACAAAATTAATGTACACAGAATTCAATATCTCAAAAAATTCTACAAAAAAGTCCATGACAGCATGTGTTTATCTTTTGCGGATAACTTACATTAGCCATTTTTGTCTTTCATTGATGCCAAGAAGATCGGAATAAGTAGATTCCCGGGTAAACATGCGCTGCCATACCGTTTATCCGATTGAGATGAGGATTTTTGCAAAATATTCAGGATTTTCCTGGGAACATTATAGGCTATAAGAGAGTTTTAATGCTCAAGCCCTTTACCCTCAAAAATCACCCTTTGTATTGAAAACTGTAAAAAAAAGTAATTTTGTACACTTAAATGGCTTACTCTGCCTAAATCATCATAAATAAACTGAATCAATCTACACAGAATTGAATATCTCAAAAAACTCTAAAAAAAAGTCTGCGACAGCATATATTTATCTTTTACAGATAACTCACAATAACCATTTTTGTCTTTAATTGATGCCAAGAAGATTGGAATAAATAGATTCCCGGGAAAGCATAGCAGCACATGGCAGGTATTCTTTTACGGATACTTACTTACGTGCCTCACTCTTTTACGGATAACTCAAAATAATGAATTTAGTCTTTCAGCTTATTTGTGCCAAGTTCATCGGACTACGTAGATTTCCGGCCAATGCCGGGTAAACAGAATGGGGTATCTAAAAATAATTATGATATAAATTTATCATTTTTTTTCCTTTTAATTGTTCAACTAAAGGTAAAAACACATTATGATTTATTTAGGTGTAGCAGCATACGTCAGGTATTAGCTAGTACTGAATGAATTTCAAAGCTTGATGGAACAGTAAGTTCGGAATTCAGAATCAGTTCTGAATCAGAAAAAGTCTGACATTCTGTGCACAAGCAGATGATTCAGAATTAATTAATTATCTTGGATGAACAAACCTGATATTTACAACTTAAGGGAATTTAGAATTTATTGATAAGAATTGTCTTTTCCTTTTTTTTTTATTTCAGAATTGAAGATGTACCTTGTAAGAATTCTTCAAACAACTGAGGCCATTCTGAATTGTGCCATTGTGTGCCATTATATTCAAATGATAAAATTGATTCTCGTCCCTCTGGTGGCATGGGCCTCGATGCCAGACCTGCAACATTCCAGGTAACAAGTTACTGTTTATTCGTCATATGTAGAATTTTATATAAATCATAAACAACATAAATAATTTTTATATCTACATATTACAAGTTCAGAAAAAAGGAGGAATTTTGAATAGTTATCAGCAAATTATCTTTAAATCTTAAAACAGAATATGAATTTTCACAGATTTTGCGAATTCATTTGAATTCAAATAATATGTCCAACATAAAAAATAATTGTATAAATAAGAGAAAAATTCACATTTAGATTGGATGGCTAGCTAGCTCAGTTGGCAAGAGCACTAGCATATAGAACTAGAGACCTTGGGTTTGAATCCCAATCTAGGCGTAAATTTTTCTCTTCAAATGTAAAATTGTTTCTCCTCAAAAATATTTTATCATCAATCTGAGTGTATAAATTTACATATAACTTCATTTTAATTGTTTATTCATCAGTAACTCATATGGTGATTTTGCCATCTAATAATGACATTAAGAATGAAATTCAAAGAATAACAGTACGTAAAAGTAAAAGGTAAAGTGATCCCACTACAGGCTTTAGAGGCCCTTGGGGTAGTAGGAGGTTAAGGCTCCCACTTTTTCTAGACAATTGGCACTTGATGTCAGCCCTGCATGACGGCCACCTTTACCCCCAGAACAAGCATCCGGTACTCATTTCAGTTAGAGGCTGAATCGACCCCATGGCCATAGTGCCTCCAGAACCCTCGACCTTCCAGCTTGTAACTTATTGCTTTAACCATTATGCTACAGAGTATAAATGTACATTTGCCTAATTCTGTAGAATTTTACTTCAGTGAAAGCCATGTTTACATTTCTTGATGGTAGCATTTTTACAGTGAAAGATAGTCACTCTTTTGACCAAGGTGCTAGTATCTCTTCTAGTCTAGGATATCACCTTTGACCTGTACAACAAGGACCCTCCTGATAGCAATGCTATTGCCAGCATAGGTCACAGGATCATTTAAGCATGCAACCTCCTCAGTCCCATGTATATCATACAGTATATATGCAAATTTTAATTGTGTACATGATAAAAAACAGTCATCTCACATGTAACAAATTAATTCTGTAATGAGAACTAATTATGTCCACTGCTGTGGTCTCGAGGTAGCATGCTGCCTTGTCACGCAGCAGTCCCGGGTTCGATCCCCAGTCGGGACAGTTTTTCTGGGTGAGGTTTTTATCGGGATTTTTCCTCACCTGTAAGACAAATGTCAGGAAAACTTTAAGGCCCAAACGGTCCCCGAAATCATATGGCCATCGCAATCATCATCATTCATGTTCATCTTAGATTAAGCTTAGGATTAGGGGCACTCCTGGCGCATCACTATCATCAGGGCAACGTAACCCTGCCTTCCAGGCGCCCCAACCTCAGAAGTGGGTTACAAGTATGCCATGCCAGGAGAGAACACCAGGAATGTCGAAAAGACAACCAGGGCATTTGAAAAAAAAAGAGAGAGAGAGAACTAATTATTGTGGATATCACAATGTATTGAAATTAATCTAGAAGATATCTGTACTGTCTCTTGAAAGTAATGTTAGAACTGTCTAAAGAGGATAAGGAAGGTAAAGTTTCAATCAGAAAGTACTGTTAACTATTAAAATAAAATTATTTCAAGGGAATTAAAGAAAACATTTGTAAGACTTTGATTAGGCAAATAATAACATGTTTATTAATTAAATAAAAATAAAATGTAGTTTTATTTTATTTTCATATTTATTATATAATTCAGTGACAGCTGTTTCGGTACACTGTACCTGCTTCAGACATGTTAACAAATTATGAATTGTGTTCCAACTGATCCAAGCAACAATACAACACTATTTATTTAAATTTTTTAATTTAACAAAGAGGATTCATTCAAATCAAGTTGAGAATTTAACAGTTTGTTACTACTTTTCAATTTATTAATTTCTACAGCCTCCAAAAGATCTAACTTCTTACCTTTATCACAAACATGTAAAATTTCAAAATTTGGATCAAAACAATGATTAAATTGGAATAGGTGGTTAGCATATTTTGAATTTTCTATAACATATTTTACAATAATTTGAAGACATACACTATTAATAAAATATAAATTACAGTCTTTGAAAGAAAATTTTAAGATAATATATATGGAATTATTAAATTTGTGTAGTGGTTAGAGATGTAGATATAATAATGAAATTATGGAATATTTTGTCAAGATTTGAACATAGTAACACATAAGAATTAACTGAATCGTGATTTTTTCTTACCTCATACTTCTATGTTTTTTAAACACAGCAGTGCAGTATCAGCGACCCATTGTCACCATCGTCAACTGTTTTCACGACTCAGTTAATCACAATTCAGTTAATTCTTATGAATTGAACCTCATAATGTTAAAAATTCCCAAATTAATATAAAAAATAGTAACACATATTAGATTTTTGAGGCTTAGATGATTGGGGGATTAAACACACTTGATATTTAATTTTAGGAAGTTATATTTTGAGGTTATTTAATTATATTATTTTTGGTCTGGACATCTTACCTCAATATTAATGTTGATTTGTTCTTGGACATGTTTCAAAACAATTCTCTGTTTTATCTTCTGGGAAAGCTGAAGATAAAACAGAGAATTGTTTTGAAACATGTCCAAGAACAAATCAACATTAATATTGAGGTAAGATGTCCAGACCAAAAATAATATAAACACACTTGAACCTAGCATAAAATTTAAACAGATTTTTAGTACAAAACCAGACGGGTTTCATACCAAGGGATAGGTCAATAGAGAGGTGTTAGAATGATGCTCAACAGGATTTTGGAAATATTTGGAATTAGAAGATGGGAAGAATTGTCAGCAAATAGAGAAGATTTAAAGAAAATATCCATTCTGGACTGTAATGCCAACAAATTAGAAGATACTAGAACCAAATAGATTACTTTGATATCTTCTAAACGTACTATTACATTACTGAGGACGATGAAACACCAAATATCTAAAGAAGAAATCAAAACATAATAAATCTCAGAAACTATCAAAGTTTTGACGATTTTATTATTAATTTAACACTTCTCACTGAAGGATAAATTATATCTCAGTTGGTAGAGCACTTGGCCCGGAAAGCCAAGGGTCCCAGGTTCGAGTCTCGGTCTAGGCGAAAATTTTTCTCTTCAAATATCAAAGTTTTATTGATTTTCATAAATATTTATTAATCAATATTCATGACAACTCTTTCGATACACGTATCACTCTAGGCAATACTTTAAAAATTAAACAAGAGCAATGCATAAAATTATACTTCTTTTTATAAATTTAAAAGAGGTGATTCATTTAACCCTTAAATTCGCAATGTATCCTCTAGGATACATCAATTAGTTTATTTTATTTAATATTTTTAGTAAAACAGAAGAATGCGAATGAGTAGAAATTACTTAAATGTGTGTAGAATTACACAATATACCCATTAATAATAGTTATGTATTATATCGTTTTCACTGCGGTCCACAACATTCGAATAACGGACATGAGAAATTAATGCTTTGCCAATTTAAGGATTAGATCCAATTGGGAGTTCAATAACTTATTGCTCTTCTTTAATTTATTTATTTCTAAAATCTTTTTTCCTTTGTTACAAACATGTAAAACTTTAAAATTTGAATTAAAACAATGGTCATATTGAAGTAAGTAGTTAGTATTTAATTAATAGTAGTAAATAGTTATATTTTGAAGTATCTAGTTTTCTAGTATATGCTCTCAGATGTTCTTTTATACAAAAAATAAAAGGTCTCAAGTTTGTTAAACAATGATTGGCGTACATATTTACCTGGAGAAGATCCAATGAGAGAACGATCTAGCAAGTATGTTGGTTCATCTTCACTGACGGTTTGTAGAAGTCCCCATAGACAAACAGCCCACATAGCAGCCAGGCATGCATAAAATATGATGTAGAACACTGTTATCTTGGCTGTGAACAATGAAAACATTTGTCAATGTTTTGTTTTAATGTCTGCCATGTTGGTTCAGATTGTAGCATATCTACAATGCATCTCACTCGACTTGTGGCTGCTAGCAGGAAAAGTGACTGCGGCAGTGAGTCATCAACTCGTGCTGCCCATGCAGTGCACTGGTGGAGTGAGTCAGTCGAGCTACATACTTGTAAGGTGAAACACGAATTTTACTGCAATACTGTATTCTCATGTTATAAAGTAAAATTAGATTAGATTTTTTTTTAGATTAGATTAGATTTATTTAGTCTGGTGGAGTTAAGGCCATGTGGCCTTCTCTTCCACTCACCAGGACAAACATATATTACATCAGAATACAACAATCTCAATTAACTCTAATATTAAATACTAAATAAAAATTTGATCAAAAAGATAATATCTATTATATACGATCTATAATGCAACCAGTTAATGTTAGTTAAAATTAAGACTAAAACTAATAATAAATTGTATACAAGCAAGACATATTAAATTGTCCCTGTCTAGTGTATATAAAAAACAAAGAAAAATAATGAGATATAGAAAACTAATTTTACGATTATACAATATTTAAAACAAAACAAAAGAAATTAAGCACTTAGTTAAGTTTTATAGTGGTCTTAGTTCATAATTATCATTATGCCTCGATCTGTGTTCACAGTACAGCATAGTGTATTTATGTACGATAATTATGTGAAAACCAAGTCTTTCAGAGAAGTCATTAAACGATTCAGAACATAATTTGCAGGTGTAAATCCTCCAAATAGATGGACTGTTTAACGACTCTTAAACAAATTTAGAAAAATGGGTTCTGTGCTCAATAAGAAACCAAGGGCACAAAACATGTGCTGACTGAGGATGAATTAGACGAAATAGGAGAAAGATTAGAACAAAATCTCTAAGGCAACTTGGCCAAGAAACCGGCATTTCGAAGAACACAGCACGGAAAGGTACAAAACTGTTACATATTTCCAAAATCTTCTGTCATGAGGTACTTATTTTCACTCTTTCAATCTTCACTATCATGTACCAACAAAGTGAGAGAAGTGCCATGCAGTTTATATGCCTGGCTGGCGCGAGTTGATGACTCGCTGCCCGCAGTCACGTTTCCCACTAGAAGCCGCAGGTTGAGTGAGATGCATTGTACTTCCTAACAGATTTGAGATTGGAAATGTTAATATTAAAACTTTTAATTTCAGAGCTAGAAAGGGTATGGTATATAGTTTCTAATTACTAGATTGTATAACAAATTCTTGTGTTAAATTCTACATCCCAAACTCCTCCATATATGTGAAGAGATGTGGTATTGCTGATAATGTTTCATCTATCAGATTGGAATATTAAGCATAGTACCCCCTTGGTGCTTCTTGATAAGAGTATCCTATATGCTGGCATTGCTTTTCACCTTTCCCACCTCTTCAGCATCACCACCGCCACCATTATATCTCTCTCATACAACCCTCTTGCACTAAACAAACATTTGCACATTCACTCTATCCAACTTGATTTCATTTTCTACAAAATAGAAATACAGATTACTTTATGTAAAAAAAAAAAGTTTGAAGTTTTACAAAGTATTGGCAGTTCCATCTCTTATCTATGGATGTGAAACCTGGACATTAACAAAGGCAGTTAGTAAACAAATAGAGGCTGCAGAAATGAAGATGTTGAGAGCAATAGCAGGATAAAAAGAAAAACGAAGATATAAGAACAGAACTTAATATATATAATCTCTGTGAAAGAATAAAATATTATCAAAATGCTTATCTTCAGCACGTATTACGAATGAATGAACAGCGCATACCAAGAAGAATGTATAATTATAAACCAAAAGGGAGAAGAATGTTGGGAAGACCATTGAAGAGATGGAAGGACCAATTCGACCTATAATGAGATCGGAACAGGCCATTGGGCTTAATCCTTGTTGTTGATGATGATGAAAAAAAAAAGTCTGCCAAAGCATGTATGAAAATAGAAAAGATTTATCTCATCTGTCTTCTAGGTACAGTGGCTGGGCAACGTATATACCTCTATACACACACACATTTGCACTCACTTTTGTTTACTGCCAGACTATGAATCTTGAGCTATAGCCGGTTGGAATTTATTTATTGTTTTATACTTAATTAGCTTCTTTAAAAAAACATTTATCACATATATAGTTGAATAGCTATACTTTTATTATTACTTATTGAGTTTCACTAAGTTATAGTTAATGTATCTTAAAAAAAGAAAGAAATATATAAACCTATTTCAAATCCTAACACACATTCATTTTTCTGTCTTAAAATAGATACATTTGGATATAAAAACTAAAATTAAGATTGAGTGATTATGTGAATTCAATCTCTTTACATATGCTTTCATATATTAGTCAATACCAGTTCTAAAATTAATTTGAAACTGTTCTTAATTTCTAATTCCTACACGATTATAACTAGATCCCACATTTGTATGTGAAATGCATGTTTTGTTTTATGCATTAAAAAGTATGCGGAAATGATTTACATGTTCAGTGGTCCCTTCACAGACAAATTTGAGTGATATTTGATAATGCATATTCCGGAGGAAAATGCTATTTTAGATTTTTAATGCATAAATGCATATTTTACCCCTAATTGTGGTATTAAATTATAATTTTCCCTTCACTTAATTATTATCTATCTCTATCTGTCTTCGGGTTTTTACAGCTGCTGCCGTCTTCCCGTGCCAAACCTCCAAAGCCTACGGTCTTGGGCATCTTCGATGCTTAGCCCTCTAGCTTGCATTACTGTCTTCATGTTTTCCTTCCATGTTAACCTTGGTCTTCCTCTTTTCTTCTTTCTGTTCGGATGCCATTCATATAGTTGCTTCGGCCATAGCTCATCTTCCATTCTTAAAACATGTCCTAACCACTTTAATTCCTTCTCCTCAATTCTTTCAATTATGCTTTCTTCTGCTTCCATTATGTTTCTAATTTCCTTATTTGTGACATGTTCTAATTTAGACTTTCTGGCACTTCTTCGTAAATAATCCATTTCTAGAGCTATTAGTATATTCTTGTAGTACTTATTGATTGTCCATACCTCACTTCCGTACATTGCAACAGATTCCACCAATGTTTTACTAATATATTTTTTTGTGTCTTTCCAAATATGCTTATCCCACCATATGGAATTTAACGATGATATTATTTTGCTACTCAATTCAATTCTATGTTTTATGTTCTCTTTGCCTATACCTTCAATGTTATCCATAATTATTCCCAAATATTTAGTTTGTTTCACTTGCTTTATTTGGATTCCTTCTTCCAATATTAAATTTTCTCTTTCATTGCTATTTAGTGCCAGATATTCTGTTTTTTGTAAATTTACTGTGAGACCCCATGATTCATATGTGTTTTTCAACCTTTTTATCATGAATTCCATATCAAATTTGTCTTGCTCTAAAACCAGTTGATCATCGGCAAATTGTAATGTCAGCAAAAATCTGTTGCCTATTGGGATCCCCATACCTTTGCAGCTTTGTTTCCATTTCGTTAATATAAATTCTACATAAATATTAAATAAAATTGGTGATAGGCTGCACCCTTGTTTCAATCCCTTTGTGGTTTTTATAGGATTAGACCTAATTACTAGTAATTAATTATTAATTAATATTTTTTAAATTAATAAAGTCTCTGCAATCCATTAGATATAAGCGTAACATATATATTTACATCTGTGTAAGAGGGGAATACCCGTCGACCTTGGGAATAATGTTACGGTATTGCTAAAATTGCATTTTATAAGCTTAGTGAAGTATTAAATAAAAATCCTGGCTACAATAGAATTTGTCAAATTAGCGAAATGCTCTCTGGTCATAGTGAAAAAACTGTAACCAAAGAGGAATTCATTGAAGAAGAACTGTGGTATTTTTCACATGCACCTGTGACAACATGTGATGTAGAAAGGACATATCCATTGTATAAAACCTTCTTCACTGGCAGACGAAGGAGCTCCACTCAAGAAAACCTCATGAAAACCTTCCATATCAACTTTCCATCCATCCATAGTAATTCTGCCCGAAGGCAGGTCCTTCACTGCAATCATAGCATTTTCATGCTATGCTTGCAGCTTTACTAGGGAATTGTAGGTGTGGTAGCTTCCCGTTACTTTCCACACCGATGAAGGATGATGATGACAATGATGATAAGGAGGATGATGCAATGATGATAAGGAGGATGATGACAATGATGATAAGGAGGATGATGATAGCCATATGATTTCGGGGACCGTTTGGGCCTTAAAGTTTTCCTGACATTTGTCTTACAGGTGAGGAAAAAGCCAGATAAAAACCTCACCCAGAAAAACTGCCCCGACCGGGGATTGAACCCGGGCCTGCTGTGTGACAAGGCAGCACACTACCTTGAGACCACAGCGGTGGACATATCTACTGTAACAGCCAGGAATAAGCTAAGATTACCCACAAAGCAAATGATTTATTTGAATTTACTACAATCTGTTTTTACTTATTTAGGGTGCATATTTTCTACATTTTTCATAAATATTTGGTACTTTATTTTGCATACAAATCCGGGTTCTAATTATAACTACTCACTGGCACTATCGAACACTTAGGTTCATGGCCGCACGAACATAAGCTCTCCACGCATCCCTATTTTGAGCTAATGTTTTACAACAATACCTGTATAATCTACTTCCCTCAAATTATAGTTAATGTTATTCTCCCACCTCATTCTTGGTCTACTAACTGGGCGTTTTCCCTATGGCTTTCCTTTAAAAAGCTTCCATGCCTCTCTTTTACTCCCCATTCGTGCCACATGTCCTGCCCATCGTAGTGTAAGAGACTTAATACATCTGGTTTCTTATAATGTATAATGCAAAAATGAAGTTTTTCCACATGAGTTCTTAGAAAGGCCTTGAGATAGTAGGAGTTCGAGGCCCCCAACCTTGCAGATAATCGACCTAGATATCAGCCCGACTGTCAGCTCTCCCAGAACACGCGTCCAGTACTCTTTTTCCATTAGAGGCTCAGTTGACCAAACAGGCCCTTAGTGCCGCCAGAAAGATCAAGGAAGTTAAAAAATTCCAACCCTATCAAAAATTGAACCCGCGATCTTTCGGCTTTAGCGTATTGCTTTAACAAACTGCCCCGAGTTTATTATTATAATACTTTTAAATTAATAATCTAATTTCAAATTATTGTTTAAAAAAGATATATAAAATTTTTGGGATAGTTTTATTGTTGAATTAAACCCTTGATACGCGTGTGTGCGTGTGGTCTATGGATTATTAATCAATGAAAATCAGAAATTGGGAACTACTAATTGAGGGTTTGATATCGTGAAAGAATTTGTTTTTAATGACAACGATACGATACCGCAATATCCTCCACTGACTTGGGAAGTCGTGACGTAATGCGATAAGATAATATTCTATATAACCTGTCGTAATGATAGCAATAAATTAACTTACTACTTTCAAAATTTAAAAAAATAAAGTCGTGTTTTACAAGAAGTGTTCGATATATCTATTAGCAGATTACCTGTCACTCTGTAGATTTTTGCTCCTCTCGTTACATTAAATGTGTACTCGGAAATGTTGCAGTAATTATGAATTTCAAATTTCATATTAGGATTATCATTAAACACAGGTAAATTTTGTCAATTATAGATTGTTTAATTTCTCACTCAGATGAGACTGCCTTATCACTCTACAAATATGATGAGATATCCTATCAGACACTCAACATGTAGCCATGTGCATACTCTCTCTTCTTTACTTATTATAATAGAGAAAATGACATTTAAGGTCGTTTCTTATCATTACATGAAATTCTTAACTTACTTTTACTGTTTACATCAAAACCGATTGTCATTATTGAGCAATCCATACATTATTTAAACGATGTTAGATTAAAATGGTTCCGTTTATAAGTGTAATTATTACTAGGCGCATCCATTGGTCTTCATTTGCGTTTGCTACAACTTCAATCCCAGGCGAGGAAAATTTGAGGACAGGATATACTACGACTCCCCCAAGTTAAATCTGCACGCGGAAAATACGCTAGGAATGAAGGTCTACGGGTCCTTAATATATTGTATAAACTTGCTAATGGTATCAAAGAAATATTTTTAATAATAAAATATTGATCTTGTAAACCAAAAATAAGGATTCCTTTAGGATTCTCTTTCTATTCTTACTGTGTTGCCACTTCCTGTCCCCTGTATTGTGTTATTTGACTGGGTTGGCTGCGCTGGCTTATACTGTGCTTTTTAAGTGACTATTTAACTCATAGACCGATAATCATGCCTCTTCCTGTTGATAATTGTGCCTCTTCCTGTTCGTAATAAGATATATCTCCGCAAATTAACTTCTTTGGCAAGTATATCGATTGAACAATGTACGATCGATATCGTACAGCAAGAAATGTCAAGAGAAAACAACTTCAAATATTACAAAAAAAAAGTTAGTTCTGTTGCTCTAAAATATTTATTAAATGTTGTACAATGAATCTGCATTATTGTTAATCGTTATTTCTCTTACAATCATATTTTAGTGATTTTTCCCAAGCCCAAAGAGATTTAACAGTAAAGATATGCTATTTATAATTATCCAGCCGGCTTAGAAACTGCCCGGAAGTAAGATCGGAATACATAACCTCACATTTGGTAAATATTAAACATTATAATTATTTTTAGCATCTGGTGTTATATTATTCACTAAATAGTCACTCCATATCCAACACGAGGTTGAGTTTTTCATTAAACAAAATCACTCGCGACTTCGTCGTTCTTTATTTTTTTCAGAAAAACACAACCTCTTGTTAGATTACTGTTGATCTGTTACCTACAGTATTCGTTGGCCAAATAGATAATCCAGCAACCATGTTACTACTGGGGAACGAGTCTGCCTCTCGTTTTCCTTCCTCGTAACATGTTGCCAATTCCCTCCGCTGTGTTGTATTGGGAGGCTGATAATAGACAAATGACAAATACTGTGGTTTTAAATGATCTGAAATCTTCAGCAGTCATCGATTAAATGACTAATTTGACAAACATGTAACAGGGGATTTTTGGTTGGGTGAAGGATTATTTTAAGGTTGGCTAGTGAAGGTAGAGCTAAGAGATTCTCTCCAGGGGACAGAGGATTAATTTGGCGAAAACGGTTCTTTAATAAGTAGTAGTTTTTATGATGAAATTATTAGTTTAATTTTATACAGTTGAATCTTCTTCCAAGTTTACTAGTAATATATAATTGTAGGCTTTCACGGCCGGCGTCTTGATCCATATTTGGTTCGTCTTCCGGGCTTATAGGCCGTGGTCTGGTTGTCTTCTTACTCGACGTTTCGTCTACTGCTGCGGTAGACCTCATCAGGAGATACTGCGTGCTCTCTGTGAACTCCTCAACAGTCGGCTGCAGACTGGCTGGTGGTTGGAAACTGTCTCTCTTTTTATAGCTAAACCCCGGGTGGTGGGGAGGTTTTCTGCGCAGACCGAGTTTTTTGCTGTTGTGCCGATTGCTGAAGTCATAGGCTTCGTTGTCGTGTTATGCAGTGCTGCATAACACGACAACAAAATTCCTTCAACAAAAAAGAAGAAACCATGAAGATAAACAAAATTTGGATCCCAGCACTGCATAACACGACAACGAAACCTATGACTTCAGCAATCGGCACAACAGCAAAAAACTCGGTCTGCGCAGAAAACCTCCCCACCACCCGGGGTTTAGCTATAAAAAGAGAGACAGTTTCCAACCACCAGCCAGTCTGCAGCCGACTGTTGAGGAGTTCACAGAGAGCACGCAGTATCTCCTGATGAGGTCTACCGCAGCAGTAGACGAAACGTCGAGTAAGAAGACAACCAGACCACGGCCTATAAGCCCGGAAGACGAACCAAATATGGATTTACTAGTAATAATTTGGTGGATTTAAACATCACCGATAACAAATTATATTCTTCTTATTGAATATTTGTAGAAAAAATTTCAATCTCCTCTTAACTGGAGTTCTAAGGAGAAATAAATAGATAAATATAGGCTATATATATATATATATATATATCCATCCATAGTAATTCTGCCCGAAGGCAGGTCCTAACTGCAATCATAGCATTTTCATGCTATGCTTGCAGCTTTACTAGGGAATTGTAGGTGTGGTAGCTTCCCGTTGCTTTCCACACCTGTGAAGGATGAAGATGATGATGATGATGATGATGATAAGGATGATGATGGTGATGATGGCCATATGATTTCGGGGACCGTTTGGGCCTTAAAGTTTTCCTGACATTTGTCTTACAGGTGAGGAAAAACCCCGATAAAAACCTCACCCAGAAAAACTGACACGACCGGGGACCCGGGCCCGCTACGTGACAAGGCAGCACGCTACCTCGAGACTACAGCGGTGGACTTATATATATAGAAAGAGAGAGCGAGCGAGAGAGAAAGAAAGAAAGAAAGAGAGAGAGAGAGAAAGAAAGGGGGAGGGGAGAGCGAGAGAGTTTTATTTTTAATTGCAAATAGGAGCCTACCGAGTTTCGTTGAGAAAATATAAAAATTGCTGTCGCTAGTTCGATTTTTAAATTTTGATTCAGAGTAACCTCCACTCCTATTGGTCCGATTTTGCTGGTTAACTAACATGATGTTACTTTTTTCTTAATTTATTTCTATATGCCGTGTTTGGTTCTGAAAAAAATATTGCGGCCGCTAAGACCGTTAACAGACATACACACATATAGTAATGGTTGTGTGTATATAGACCTAGACCTATATAGGCTATAGGCCTAAGTTATATATGTTTTATGCATACATACATAGACGTATATTCATCGTCATTTTCGCTGTTTAATAATAAGAATCAACGAAGATTTGAAAATGTTGTTCAGAGATTTTTTCATAGGTACAATCTCAATTAATAGCTACATTCGTTCGGAATTCAGTATTGAATTAGATGAAACCGCCTTATGAATGTTATCCAATATAAACAAAGCACGGTTGCCTAAAGTAACCGCGTAGACTGTAGAGCATATATGTAGTGAGTTTCACTCGACTAGCGTGGGCAGCGCTAGTTGATGACTCAATGCTTGCAGTCCCTTTTCCCGCTATCAGCCGCAGGTCGAGTGAAACTCACTGCAGTAGAGTAACTGAGCGATTCATGTTATAGGTTTTTTTATATTATTGCCGTGCTTATTTAAATCTTCCATAATCGAATGTTCAAATATATGATCAAAGAGAGACTATAATTTTGATGCTGACTGTCCATCAACCACATTTATAAGTGGTCTGTTGCGCTAGTAATAGCATGAGGACTAAATAGCGATTATTTATCGTATGTCAACTCTTAGCAAGCTGGCTTCGTATTTCCTTTTGCGAATAATTACGAACAGGAATGAAATGCTGAAAGAGATTAAAAACGTATGCTGAACTCTGGAAATGTACGTTATGCAATAACAGGGACTCTTGTCATCTCAACTTCTCTAAAAAATGTTAAACTAAACATATATCAAACATTTTTACTTAAAGTTATGTTATGTGGATCCTAATTTTACTTTAAGAAAGGAAAAAAAATGTTACAAGAATAAAGTCCATAGGAAAATGTGTGGACTAAAGAGAGACGAACAGAAATGTGAATGGAGAAACTGCGTAAGCGAACCACATAATATATTTGGGAAACCAGATGTAATAACAGTTAAGAATTGTAGATGCGATGGGAAGAACATGTGGCACAAATGGGGAATCAAAGATGAACATGGAATTTTCTTGTGGGAAAATCAAAAGTAAAGCTCCCAGTAGATAGGCCAAGAGTGAGATGGGAGAATTACATTAACCATGATTCATGGGAGGTGAATATTATACAGAAAATGATTGCAAAACATTAGCTCAGAATAGGGATGTTTGGAGAGCATATGTCCGTGTGGCCATGAACCTCCGAGTTCGATAGTGCTAGTTAATTATAAAGACTATTTAACTCATGCCGCAAATAGGAATCAATGACCAATCGTTTCAATGATTTTTAATTTACAACCTTATCACAGTCGTGTTTCGCCTAGAATTTACGAACTAAAGTTTATCATAATAAAGAAGGCTTTTTAACATTCTGGATAGATCATAGCATTATTTTGCAGTGACTGACTCACTAAGAAATACGGCTACCAAGATTGTATATATAGTTCATGAATGTCAACACATAGCGCATGCGGGAGTTGATATAAAAACATTTGTAACAATTGATTATACCACCAAAAAAGGAAACCACTGTTTGCACTTTTTTAAATGTATTTTTTCCCAGGTAATAACATTCCAGAAAAGTATAATTGTCACATTTACATCATAGGACATCAGAAATGAATTAATATACAGTTTGATGTGTTTCATTTTTTCTCCACTATAGTGTATTCTTACAATATTGCGTTCCTTTGGCAATAAATAATATAATCTGGTTGCAGTGATGAACAAAAGAAGCAAATGAAGCGTACTAATAGTTTCTCATTTGTTTTCAAACATCGCCGTTTACATTTAATATATAAATATTTTAAAATAATGATTTGTGAGTAAACAGCTTAATTTTATTCGTTAAATAGTCCTAACAAATGCCACTCTTGATTTCCAAATTCTCTAGATAAATTGGAAATCACTCGTAGCATTACTCATGATAATACTGTGCCTTATCACAAAGTCGTATTTTAAATGTGTTCGAAAACAAAAGTGTTGTGAAATTGTAATTAGGCTACATTTAAAAAGTGTGTAAACTAAACGAATTCAGAAAGTTAAATTTATATATAGGCCTACTTATGTTTTCCTGGTTTACGGAACATTTATGTCTTTTGTTAATATCAAATCGTATGTATCCAGTTTAGTTCCAATAAAAGTAACATGGCGGGGACAGCTAGAGCGATACATTTTTTTTTTTTAATTTCGTCTTTTATGTAAGCCCTCACTCCTAATGGTCGGATTTCGCTTATTTTTAGAATAATTTTTTTCGTTTTATTTTAATGGCATATACATAAAATAAAATAAGTTAAAATATACCTTCTTAGGTAAGATCCGTCGTCCTCAACTTATAAAATATGAATTCGTTATGTCTGTAGGCCTTTCAGAACATCCGTTCCATCTTCGCTACAATATCTAGTATGATGGTTGACAACACACCACATTAGGACAGCAGCATCAACCATCATACTAGATATTGTAGCGAAGAAGGACCTGCTGAAGATGGAACGGATGTTCTGAAAGGCCTACAGACATAAGGAATACATATTTTATAAGTTGAGGACGACGGATCTTACCTAAGAAGGTATATTTTAACTTATTTTATTTTATGACTCTCCACCTCAACGGTTTAAACAATGCATTTTATTAGTATTGATGGCATATACATAGTTTTGTAGCAAAAAAATAGAAAATTCCTGCCACTAGAGCGATTTTTAAATGTTGGCTTCAGGTTAATCCCTAATGGTCCAATTTTGCTGATTAACGAACTCGACCTTACCTTTCTTAATTAATTCCTACATGCTGAGTTTGGTTCAAAAACAGAAAATAATACATATACTCAGATACTCTAACATCTGAGATAATATCGTATCGGACAACTTTGGGTTGTAGATATATGGATTAGGGACTCTCCTGGCGCACAATTATCATCATCACCCATCGGGGCAACGTAACCCCGCCTTCCAGGCGCCCAAACCTCAGAAGTGGGTTACAAGTACGCCATGTCAGGAGAGAAACCAGGAATGTCGAAAGACAAACCTGGGGCATTTGAAAATATATATATATATACATATATCTGTCTGAGTGTATATGTTACAGTAAATATGATTATATATATATATATATATATATATTTGCCGGTTATTATACATAATCACCACTAAATTTGATAAATACGATATTTTTTTTAATGTATCAAATTAACCTGTTTGTTTGCATAATTCCCAACTCGTAATGGTAAATGTGATAAAAGTCCCTAACTTTACGAAAATTCGTTCAGTTTACTTGCCATTTCCTAACCTAACAAAACAATTCACATGTATATTATTTAGTCCCAAATACTAAACAGAAATGGACGTAAACCAACTTCCCATTTCCTAACCTAACAAAACAATTTACGTGCATAAATAAGTAAACTTAAAATATATAGTAATTTGTAGTAATAGCATTTAACGTTATTTGAAAAAATTTATTTTTTTCTCTAGAATATTGGCTTAGTTAGTTTTTATAAGTAACTGCAGTTTGTTTTTTTATGTGCAAGTGTTTTGTACAAGTTCAATAAAATTGTACTATAACCATTTATTGACTTTGTAATTGTAAAATATAAAATATTGTAATTCGTGGTCTCTTATGCCATAGTGTCCAACGAAAAAATATATTTCTGAGTAGTAACTACTAAAAAAAACTGCACTCTATTCTGCTGGCCCAATCAGTCATGATATTTATCACATTTACCATTACGAATTGGGAATTATGCAAACAAACCGGTTAATTTGATAATTTTTTTAAAAAATTATCATATTTACCGACATGAATGGTGATTATGCATAATTACCGGTTATTATATATAATCACCAGTTTATTACTTTTACCGTAACATATATGTTGTTGTCTGTAATTTTTTAATAGAAGTTAAATGTTTTATTTTAATGTATTATAAAATGATGATTAATACGAAATGGGTTTTGGTAATAGAATTTCATTTTATAACTCAGCATTTTAAAGATACCAAAAACAAGAATATATAAAGCAGTGATACGCCCAATATTGACCTATGCCTCCGAAATAAGAGCAGATGCTGTTAAAACAAAACATTATTTAGAAACATAATGAAGTTAATATTCTGAGGAAGATTGTACGTAAATCAAAGAAAGATCAAATTAGAAATGAATAAATAAGAAGGCAGCTGAATATTCAGGAAATACGTGAATGGGTGGAAAAAAGAAGATTTGAATGGAATTAACAACCACATGACACCAGAAATAATTGTAAGCATAGCAAGAGATAAGTTTCCAGATGATAGGAGAAGGAGGAAGTCCATAAAAGAGATGGTCCATCCATCTATAGTAATTCTGCCCGAGGGCAGGTCTTTCACTGCAATTATAGCATTTTCATGCTATGCTTTGCAGCTTTACTAGGGTATTGTAGGTGTGGTAGCTTCCCGTTACTTTCCACGCCGGTGAAGGATAATGATGATGATGATGATGATGATGATGATGATGATAGGAGGAGGACACCTGGAAGTCCATAAAAGAGATGGTCCATCCATCTATAGTAATTCTGCCCGATGGCAGGTCTTTCACTGCAATCATAGCATTTTCATGCTATGCTTTGCAGCTTTTCTAGGGAATTGTAGGTGAGGTAGCTTCCCGTTGCTTTCCACACCGGTGAAAGATGAAGATGATGATGGCCATATGATTTCGGGGACCGATTGGTCCTTAAAGTTTTCCTGACATCTGTCTTACAGGAGAGGAAAAACCCCGATAAAAACCTCACCCAGAAAAACTGTCCCGACCGGGGATCGAACCTGGGCCCGCTGCGTGAAAAGGCAGCACGCTACCTCGAGACCACAGCGGTGGGATGGAAAGACTTAATTCTGGATGGAATAGGTCATGGACCTAAAACGAAGAGAAGAAGAACTCAGCATTTGCCTTGACAGCTGAAATAAACCTGAATAAAATACATATTGGCGGCCTCTAGGTTTAAACCAGGGATTTAAAATGCTCCGCTGAGTTAAATCGCTTGGTACTAAAGTGTTGTAGATGGTTTTCAAATATTTATAAATTTCTTTTAAATGCACTTTCATGCCACGATGGACTAGTGGTTATGCTCCTTGCCTCTGGTCCCGAGGGTCGCGAGTTCAAACCCGGCCGGGGTCGATGGATTTATTTAGGATGCAAAAATCCAAGGAGCAAGTTCTCCGGGAGGGACTTTAAGCCGTGGGTCCCGAGTCTGAAGATTTTCAGGCTCATAAAAAATCCTTAAGCCTGAATGAAAAAGCCTCTAAGCAAAATTTACCGAATTTTCCCGTCCTAGTACTATCTTGGTTTCCTAGATGTCAGTATGAGGCGGAACGCTGACCACAGACCACTCAAATGACACCTATACGAAAACAAGTGTAACTAAATTAGTATGGTTCAAATTCTTCCCTGTAGGGGGAGAGCGATGAAATCTCTATAAAGGGAAAACATGGGCTTACAATACAATACAATTTACCAAAAATGCAATTTTAAAAATATGACTAAATTTAAACAATCTCACGTGGATATGAAAATTCGTTTTACAATTCCTGATCGAAGCAAACCCATGTTTTGAGATCACAGAGTTTCAAAGTTTTGTTTTATATACAGGAAAATAAATATAAATGCATTTCCCCCTTAACTAACCTATTATAAGAAAATACATTTATTTGTATCCTTCTGCAGATAAATAACATTTTGAAACTCTAAATATCAAAACGCGTTTCTGACTATATTCCCTATTTTCAGCCACCGATTCAATTGTGATACACTTCGTTGCTTCCTTTTCGCCACGAAATCATTCATTTGAAAGATAATTGGGGGAGATTTAAATGAGATTGATGATGCCATGCAATTCGTTAAACGGGGCGTTTGCCAGTTCTGTCAAAGCATGGACAAGGATGACCCTCATACATTGGGTGGCTTTAATAGGTACACTCTTGGTCAGAATGTTTGAATTATTATTACAGAGTGCTTTTTTAAAAAAGACGAGCTTAAAAAATAGAAAATTTTGTTTTAGTACAGTAACATTTTATTGATATGTTAAACATGTAAAACATGTAAATATGTAGCATGTAAAACGTGTATTATGTAAACATAGTCCACCGCTGTGGTCTCGAGGTAGCGTGCTGCCTTGTCACGCAGCGGGTTCGATCCCCAGTCGGGGCAGTTTTTGTGGGTGTGGTTTTTATCGGGGTTTTTCCTCGCCTGTAAGACAAATGTCAGAAAACCTTTAAGGCCCAAACGGTCCTCGAAATCATATGGCCATCATCATCATCATCATCCTTCACCGGTGTGGAAAGCAACGGGAAGCTACCACACCTACAATTTCCTAGTAAAGCTGCAAGTATAGCATGAAAATGGTATGATTGCAGTGAAGGACCTGCCTTCGGGCAGAATTACTATGGATGGATGTAAACATAATAGCGGAGTTTTATTACATTATAATTTTTACAATAGGTCTACCTACGTCATATGGCAATTATTGGTTTTATATATTTTTTAATTTTTACTTGTAACGTATTAATCACCAGGAATACATTATATAATGGAAATGGACAGTTAATGACAAATGAGGGAAATTTTGAAGAAATGGCTGAATTCAAATGCCTAAGAACAATAATTACAAATAGGAATAAGATGCACAAAGAAATTAAACATAGGCTCAAGTTTGGAATATGGATTCTATTATACATTACATGGGGATCTCCTGCTTGTCCCAACTTCTGCTTGCAAAAAAAATAAATTAAAACTTCAAATATTTAATAAAAACTGTTACTCTGCCTAGTTATATCCTATGGATGCAAACACGAGCTTTTTAATTTTAAGGGGGCGGTCGAAAATATTATATACTGTATTAATTAGTTAGATTAAAGTTGGCTTGGGGAATTTTTTTTGGACGTCCAGGAGGGATGAACAGAGAGGCTAATAGAGAAGACTAGCATAACATTGAAAACACTTGATATTTATAGTGAAACACGCAGGATATCATAATGAAGAGTTAAGTCTCGTAGACTGCGATGGGATGGAAGCTTCTTGTAGGTATAAGCCAGACGGAAAAGGTTCATCAGTGGTAGACAGAGCGAAATAGGTGGGAGAATAACATTATACCGTGATTTGAGTTTAAGTAGATCATAACATGGATGATTGGAAAGATTTAGGTCAGGATAGGGTGTGTGGAGAGCTTATGTCCGCGCAGCCACAAACTACGGATTCGATAGTGCCAGTGAGTGAGTGAGTTAGTTAGTTAATGTGTTAGTCACCGGAGACTATGCTTCCTTATATCAAAACAGTTAGCCAACATTCCTTAACAACATGTACATTTTCGGTAGAATTCTATTCCATTCTGTATTATTGTTTGTAAATTCTGATTTTAAAAAAATAAGATCTAATTCGTAAAGAAGATTTTTTTTAAACATAATATGGCTTCATAAAATATTTTATTTTCCTTTTCATTAATGATTTACTTTGAACAACTTCACACTTATATTTTAAATTTGTTTCCATCCTATAAATGATTAATAATAATAATAATAATAATAATAATAATAATAATAAATAATATTTTATGTATTTCGGGCTAAATGACCGTGGTCTGGTTTTATTAACACTCAACGTTTCGTCTACTACTGCGGTAGACATCCTCAGGAGATTCTGCGTGCTCTTTGACCTCTTAACTCTTCAAATGTCGGTTGCAGACTGGTGTGTGTTGGAAAATCGTGTCCTTATTTATAGTTGAGTATTGTGTGGTGATGTTTTCTACACGGTCCGTTATTTTGGATCTATTTTTCTGATTGGTTGTCACTGGCGTAAGTCATAGGTTTTATTTTCGTGTTATATAATGCCGGAATCCAAATTTTATTAATCGCCAGTGACAACCAATCAGAAAAATAGTTCCAAAGTAACGGACCGTGTAGAAAACAACACCACACAATACTCAACTATAAATAAGGACACGATTTCCAACACACAGCCAGTCTACAGCCGACATTTGAAGAGTTAAGAGGTCAAAGAGCATGCAGAATCTCCTGAGGATGTCTACCGCAGCAGTAGACGAAACGTTGAGTGTTAATAAAACCAGACCACGGCCATTTAGCCCGAAAGACTAAAATACATGAATCAAAATACCTGCCGTGAAAGTCTACAATTTTAAATAATAATAATAATAATAATAATAATAATAATAATAATAATAATAATAATAATAGCTAATAATAATAATAATAGAAAATAATTATAAGTGTCTTATAACTCCAGTCCATGGCGCGACAGGCCTACCAGCCTACTACTGTCCTCATATCCATATGTGTTAATCACAGAGACTGGATGATCGTATAGGCAGTATAGGATGTGGTCAGCATGTCGGGACCCCCGCCGTTATATTTGGTTTTCTCAACTTGTAGCCGCTATTTCTCATGATGATGTGTGGTCCCATACTGGCCGAAACCAGCCTAAGTCCCGAAACTCTGCACCAAGGCATCATGCCTTAAACCGCTCGGCTACGGCATAAATTCTCTAAATAACGTAAAGTACTTCACTAAAAAAAGTAAACTTTTGGGCAGGTAAAAGTTAAACATACGTCCCGCGCCGCAGCCAAGTGTTCTTAGCTTGTGCCCATCCAGCATCGGAACAAAAATCGGTAGCTTCAATAACTAGCGGCTCGAGATTGAAGAAAACTGCTATTAATATAACAGGTTGGGGAACTCTACACGCCACTACCTCATTTTGCTGGATGACCGTCCATCTCTGTAAATGGTACATGTGGATGTGAGTCCAGCACCCGGATGGTACGCATTCTAGACCTGTCGCGCCTAGAATCATTTTTATCCTTAAAAAATTATTGAATAAAGTAAAAATAAAGTGATTCTTTTACATATCTTTGGAGGCCCAGAAGTTCACATTGATGTTAACAATCGGCACTAGATGTCAGTTGGGTTAGCAGCTTTGCATGACGGCCAGTTTTACTCCCAAAATAGGGCCTATAACTTTGATACTCATTTCAGTAATGGGATTGGACGAGTTCAAGGTCATGGTCCCCCCAGAAGGTTTAGGCAAGGTTAAAAATTCTGACTCCATCGGGAATCCAACCCACAATTTTCAGGCTAGTAAGCGACTTTTGCCTTATTAAACTACACTATCACATGCCTTCTATTAAGCCTACTACTATCATCACTACACCAATAAATTATTACTACTACTATTACCTCTAATTACTCAAACTAATTACGGTTATTGATTGTTATTATTATTATTATTATTATTATTATTATTATTATTATTATTATTATAAAACAAGCCAATAAGCTGTTAGCAGTAGAAATGGATTTTTGGAGGCGATCGACAAGAATTTCAAGAAAGGATAAGGTCAGAAACAGCACAATAAGGGAAATTATGCAAGTTGAAAAAACATATTAGAAAAAATAGAAGAAAAATGTTTGAAAAGGTATGGATACCTCATAAGAATGGAAGAAGAGTGAATACCAAAGAAGATCCTTAATTGGAAAGCTAATGGAAGAAGTGGAAGAGGCAGACCTAGAGAACGTTGGATGGATGGAGTGAGGAGAAGTATGGAAGCTAGAGATCTGAGGGAAGAAGATGCTCTAGACAGGAACCCTGGCGACAAATCACTTTGGGTTGAAGGAGAAACACTGTATTGTGGAATATTCCTAATTTAAAAAATATATTATTATTATTTATTATTATTATTATTATTAATTATAAGATGAAAAGTCATATATCCTCGCTTCTAGTTACGAGATTTATGGGTTTAAACTTGCACGGGGTCAGTGGGTTTTTCTAAGGAGTAAAAATCCTCAGCATGGATTTCTTCGGAAGGGAACTAAAGCCGTAGATCCCATGGCATAGATTTTTTTTGGAAATGCCCCAGGTTGTATTTCGACATTCCTGGTGTTCTCTCCTGGCATGGCGTATTTGTAACCCACTTCTGAGGTTGGGGTGCCTCGAAGGGGGGGGGGGTTACGTTGCTCCGATGATATGATGGGTGGTGGTGATGATAGTGGTGCGCCAGGAGAGTCCCTAATCCTAAGCTTAATCTAATATGAATATGAATGATGATGATTGCGATGGCCATATGATTTCGGGGACCGTTTGGGCCTTAAAATTTCCCTGACATTTGTCTTACAGGTGAGGAAAAAAACCCGATAAAAACCTCACCCAGAAAAACTGTCCCGACCGGGGATCGAACCCGGGCCCGCTGCGTGACAAGGCAGCACGCTACCTCGAGACCACAGCGGTGGACTTGGTGTCATATATTTAGAAAATGTAAAAGAACCTGAAGCCTGAAAAATGAGACCTCCGAGCAAAATGTATCGACCCTTTCACGCTCAGATTTGAATTGCGATGCTACAAGGCCTTAGCGTTGTTAAATAAAAGACTAGCAAACCAATAAAAATAGTTTAGTTTAATTTAATTTTTGGGGAATTATACAGGTGATGCATAAGTAAGGGAACTACTGCATATTGTTGCAAGGAAAGCAATAAGATTGGTTGAAACTGGGGTTTGAATACGGGACTTCAGAATATAATATCAAACACTACTAAGAAGTAGTAATCAAACTCAAGTTTCAACCAAACTGGGTTTTTGCATGCAATCACGTGCAGTAGTTAACTAACTTATGCCGCATCCTGTATATGCATCAAAAGTAGTTAAAATCGAGCATACAATATTTAATGATGATCTACAATTGTCAAATGATTTTTAATTAATTATTCTTTGCGTTGAAATAGTTTCGCACATCAGTGTACTTGAAATTCCCACGAAAACATACAAACTCCATTGACAACTTCCTTATTAACGTGCACCATAATGTCGCTTGTAGGCTTGCTTTCAATCCGTCGTCCTCACAGACCCATCATCATAACAAGTAACCTAGTTTCTCTTCTCTTTATTTTAACTGTTTGCCGACGATAAGAAATAATTTTACAGTAGGGTATCAGGTACTAACCTAGTTTCTCATGTCTTTATTTTAACTGTTTGCCGACGATAAGAAATAATTTTACAGTAGGATATCAGGTACACATTAGGGTGGGTCAAAAAAACTCATTTTTTTATTTCGAAGTTGTAATAGCGCGGAAAAGTTGCGAATTATATAGACAAAAGAAAACAAAAAAAAATATCAAAATCGGTTGACATCTTCCGGTCGCGCAAAGGCTCTAAAGTTTGATAAAATATGAAAAGAAACTTCATTTTTGAGATTATTTCTTTAATTTTTTAATTAGATGTTTTCGTAATGTAACAGTTTGTAACGTCTTCAAAATGAGTCTAAAAACATTGTGTTTTAATTTGGTTTATATCAGTTGATATCTTCCGGTCGCGCATAAGCTCCAAAATTTGCCAGAATAATGAACAAGTTATATTTTTACGCATTTTTGGTATTTGAGAAATAACTTCCAGAGTATTGATTGTCAGATCCCACAGATAGACATAAACGTGCTTAGCAAAGATCAGCAATACCTACTTGATATTATAAAAAAATAATACTTTCAAAAATGAAGTATTTTTAATATTTTGCCAAACTTCAGAGCCTTTGCGCGACCGGAAGATGTCAACCGATTTTGATATATTAATTTTTTTAGCTATATAATTCGCAACTTTTCCGCGCTATTACAACTTCGAAATATTTTTTCGGCCTACCCTAGTATTATCGCCTCACTATAATGGCTGTCCGTTTATATAAAAGCGGGTGCCGCGCGACAATGCTTGAAAATGATTAACATGCGGAATTCTTATAGTGGCAGTGGTCGGCATCTTTGTATTCAATTATATATAACAGCTGCAGAGAAACAAAGCGAGCCGCTGAACAACCATAATAGTGAGGCTATTATACACATATTATTAAATTAGGAAAGTTTTTCAATTCAGCCTATCTTTAGTTCCTAAAGGGGAAAAATGAAATTTGTCCCATATTAACTTTCCTAATTATATTTAGCAATACTTTATCATAACTTTCAATTCATTGCCGAAAACATAAATTAATTCCGTTCCCTCTAACATCACATATAAAATAAATATTTTTGCAGAACTAACATAAATAAATGTGACATCACTAAAGATAAATGTTCTTCATTATTATAAATATTAACCAAATTTATAAAAAATAAATACCACTCATAAAAATCATTTGCATCTATTGATATTGTGTACGCCATTTTATTATTAAGAATGTAAGTGTATATATATACACACACACACACACAGAATTATCACTTTTTTTATTGAGACAGCTTTAAAACCTTGTTCCTATGTGGACAATTTATTATGCCTTTTTAATGGCATTAGGTGTATTATATGGTATTACTTTCTGAGAAAATGGGTATGGGATTTTTAAAATCTTTAGAATTCAAAAGAAACCGGTGTGTAATCTTTCTAGTATATTTTATTATCTTCATTGCCCTTCCTTCTTTGTACAAGAAGGTTTCATGGCTGATTAATTTATATAAATTGTATTGTTTTATGAAGGTTGAAAAATAATTATAATGAGTATAGATCTAGATGTAAAAAAAATATATATACAAATGGAAACCAATATGCACCAGAATAGCTGAACGCCCAAAAACAGATGGCAGGATATCATAAAAGGTATACTAACAGAAATGAGAATTAAAAATTGGTCAGTCTGTATCCAGAGTAGATCTGAATGGAGAAAGATAACTGAAAAGGTGAAAACTTCACTGAAGTTGCAGTCGCTACTAGAAGAAAAAATTTAAATCAAAGAGACGGGCGGATGGAAAAGACTATGTAACAGTGAATTACGTGAACTTTATGGGAAACAAAATATAATAATAGTTAATTCTCGTAGATTACGATGGGCAAGACATGTGGCACTAATAGGTAATGTAAAAGGGGCATGGGAATTCCTTACATGAAACCCAGAGGAAAAAACGTCCAGTAGGTACCCAAGAATGAGGTGGGAGAAAACATTAACAATGATTAGAGGGAAGTAGATTATACAAGGGATGAGTGGAAAACATTAGCTGAGGATAGGCATGTATGGAGAGCTTACGTCCGCGCGGTCGTGAACCTACGGATTTAATAATGCCAGTAAGTTGATTAATTAGTTAATTACCTATTGAGGTTATGTTCAATATTTTATTATTAAGAGTGTAAATGTATACAGGGCGTTGCAAAAAAAACACCGACAACGGAGGTAGGGTAGTATATTGAGATATATTGATCATTTTTAACAAGGTACCAATGTGCGAAAATGATGTGTTTTCACACTATGAGTAGCTAACTTCTCAAGAGTTCCGTTAGTTGGATTTCAAGACTCAATACTTGACAATTCTGTCACAGTCACATCAAGTTTTCAAAATATCCACCTCCCATCTCATTGCAAAGCGTACATCGGCGGTACGGTGGTGTAGTGATTGGCGCACACACTCAAATACGCCTGGCCTCGTTTGAATCATTTGTGTAGCAGCGCGAATTCGGGTGATAAGATCCATACGTAACTCTACTGGAGTCTAATAAACAGACTGTTTCATGTCGCTCCACAAAAATTAGTCGAGAGGGTTAAGATCAGATGATCTCGGAGGCCATGGGATTGGTACCCCTCTTCTAATCCATCGACCTGGATACGTGGTATCCAAATGTCTCCTCACATTGGCATCGAAGTGAGCTGGAGCTCTGTCATGTTGCAACCACATTCCATTGCGAAACCACGTATCATAGGTTCCGTACCTGTGAGTTGTTGTCTAGTAATGAGTCTTCAAATCCTTGGAACCAACACTGATCTTGGTACATAATTAGCTAGTCATAGTGTGAAAACGCATCATTTCCGGACATTGGTACCTTATTTAAAAAGTGATCAACATATCTCACAACATATCTCAATACACTACCTCACTTCCGTTGTTGGTGATTTTTGTAACACCCTGTATATACTGTTATAACCCAAAGTTTATAGGCTTTATTAAAAACTAATTATTCCCCTATAAATAGTTGGTTATTATAATTATTAGGGTTTTTAGACAGTTTATTTAATATAAAGGTGGGCCTATATCTGGTTGACGTGTACCAATCACGTATCGGCACGATAAGTTATTCTTAACGCTTCCACGTCAGGTGAAAGCGACCCACTTAGAAATGTATATATAAACTCGGGGTTTCAGCCCCTAGAGAGACTCGTCGGGGGTTGGAGAGATGCTTTGACCCCCATGTGGCTGGTTGCAGCGAGCGCCCTCGACTCCGAGGTCACCTATCATGGACGAACGTAAGCCGGCGTACTTGTTTACACTTATTCATAGAGTAGTATTGGCATTAGTTTTAGATAGGCCTAATAAACTCAGGCATTAAGAATCCAGCCCAAGAGGCTTAATATAGCTAATATATTTTTGTTCAGGCTCATTTTTAGATCTTGTACGTTTCACAATATTTCAACTTGTCTTTCTGTTATAAACTCTTAAAATTATTTTAAATTTGCTTTATTTTATTTATGTCTGCCTTAATTCCATAGTTTTTGCTATCCTTTGCAAATTTAGGTAAATCCATGACCTTGATTTAATGTTAAGCCCGTCTCATTGATTGTACTCGGCCTATAAAAGAATATTGCTACCAGTAACAGGAGACGGGCCTTAACATCAAAACAGAGCTAAAACAATCAGCTGTACAAGAATGGCAGAGAAGATGGGACAATACGACCAAAGGAAATATAACCAAAGCCTTTTTCCCATCAATAAAAGACAGATTAAAACAACAACTGCCAATCACTCCAGAATTCACTGCAATAGTAACAGGACATGGCAAAACAAGATCCTACCTTCACAGATTTCATATAATAGACAATCCTACATGCACATGCAATAGAGCACAACAAACCATAAACCAGCTAATATATGACTGCCAAGATGTAAAACAACACAGAATGGAATTGATAAATGCTATACAAAGAAGTGGAAACACATGGCCAGCCACAAATCAACAACTAGTAACTAATCATTTACTAGAATTTAGGAAGTTCATTCAGACATTAAAATTACAAAATTGATAATGTAAATATGTGACATAGTTTATAAATATGAGAATATTAGATTTAGAATTACGTACACTAAAAGAAAGGAGATTACGAGTATTTGAGAATAAAGTTCTTAGAAAATTTTTTGGACCAAAGAGAGATGAACAGACAGGTGAATGGAGAAGATTACATAACAATGAGCTACATGGTCTTTATGGGAAGCCAGATGTAATAAGAACAGTTAAGTCTCGTAGACTGCGATGGGCAGGACATGTTGCACGTAAGGGGAATGAAAGACGTGCATGGAAGCTTCTTGTAGGAAAGCCAGAGGAAAAACGCCCCGTTGGTAGACCAAGAATGAGGTGGGAGAACAACATTAACTATGATTTGAGGGAAGTAGATTATACAGGGAATGATTGGAAAGCATTAGCTCAGGATAGGGATGTATGGAGAGCTTATGTCCGCGCGGCCATGAACCTTCGGGTTCGATAGTGCCAGTGAGTAAGTAAGTAAGTAAATGTAAATATTATGAATATGAGGATAGTATAGACAATAGTATATAGTTAAGACATAGTAAAATGTATATGTAAATATGTATATACTGTTATGTAATAGCATTATATAAGTCATTGATGTATTATATTAAAACAAAGCATGTAATATTACTCTGTAATGGGGCATGCTGAGGAATTAATAAAGAGAGAAAAAAATACACGCACACAGACACGATTATCACTATTTTTTACTGAGACAAGTTAAAACCTTGTTCCTACTTGGACAACTTATTATGCCTTCTTAATGGCAATAGCTATATTATATGGTATTACTCTCTGGGGAAATGGGTCTAGGATTTTTAAAATCCTTTAACTTCAAATTAAAGCGGTTCTTAATCTTTCGTGTACGTTTTATTATGTTCGTGTCGTCCCTTGTTTGTACAAGAAGGTGTCTTGACTAGTTAATTTATATAAATTACATTGTCTTATGAAGGTTGAAAAAATAATTATACTGAGTATAGTTCTAGATCTTAAATTCATAATTACCCTACTTGACATAATTATTTATTGGAGCAACCTCATTTTCGTTTGACAAAAATATAAAAATGGTATACAAGTATGGATATTACACTGTTCAATAAATTACCCTACGCAGCTACAATATGACAATGTTTTAAATCTGTGAGATAAACAAATAATTTGATTCACGTATTAATTTTTAATGTTATTGTCTTACTATTGACGACTTACTTACTTACTTACTCACTGGCACTATCGAACCCGTAGGTTCATGGCCGTGCGGACATAAGCTCTCCATACATCCCTATCCTGAGCTAATGCTTTCCAATCATTCCCTGTATAATCTACTTCCCTCAAATCATAGTTAATGTTGTTCTCCCACCTCATTCTTGGTCTACCAACTGGCCGTTTTCCCTCTGGCTTTCCTACAAGAAGCTTCCATGCACGTCTTTCATTCCCCATACGCGCAACATGTCCTGCCCATCGCAGTCTACGAGACTTAACTGTTCTTATTATATCTGGCTTCCTATAAAGACCATGTAGTTCATTGTTATGTAGTCTTCTCCATTCACCTGTCTTTGGCATGGGTTCCCTGAAGTAGTCCCCGCCCGGAGAACCGAATGGGGGACTATTTGACCTCCGGAAAATTTTACCCCAGATGAACCCATGTCCGCATTTCTTGACGGTTGTATTTTTACGGTGAAAGATCGTCACTCTTTCGCCCTTACTATTGACGACTTCCATATAAAATTTGACACAACGCATGAAAATTAGAGTTTCATCTCTGCTTTCCAAAGTAGTATATGGACTGTTAAAAATATTTTCAGGTGCCTTCCTTACTTACTCACTGGCACTATCGAACCCGTAGGTTCATGGACGCGCGGACATAAGCCCTCCATACATCCCTATCCTGAGCTAATGCTTTCCAATCATTCCCTGTATAATCTACTTCCCTCAAATCATAGTTAATGTTATTCTCCCACCTCATTCTTGGTCTACCAGATTTTCAAATGCCTACATTCATGGGCGTAGCCAGCATTGTATTAAGGGGGTGCAATTTTTTTCGACTATATACCTTCTGCGTACAAACGAACAAATCAAAAATACAAACACTACCTTTATTTTTTAAACTAAGTCCACCACTGTGGTCTCGAGGTAGCGTGGTGCCTTGTCACGCAGCGAGCCTGGGTTCGATCCCTGGTCGGGACAAGTTTTCTGGTAGATGTTTTTTTCGGGGCTTCTCACCTGTAAGACAAATTTCAGAAAACGTTAAGACCCAAACGGTCCCTGAACGTCATTTGGCCATCATTATCATTATTAACATATTCATTAAGTTTAGCATTAAGGCCTCTCCTGGCGCATCATTACCATCATCATCACCTATCCTATATCAGCGTCCTCTAGGCGCCCCAACCTCAGAAGTGGGTTACAATAACTCCATGCCAGAAGAGAATACCAAAATGTCGAAATGACAATGTGGTGGCATTAAAAAAAATTGAAACGGACCTCAATATATCGGAAGAAAACTACAGCACTATTGAAGGGGAAATATGAAGAATAATAGTGAAATAATTCCAGAATGTATAGGCATGGCGAATGAATTTTTTTGTCAAGATTACTTATTAATTGTTATACTTAATTATATTGAAACTATTATCTGTATTTTAGCTACTAATAAAGTACAACTACACACACAGTTCGACTTGTCTTTTCGTTTGAGAAAAATATTTAAGAACGTTTTGTTTGAATTTTTCAATTTCATGTTTGATACGTTTTTCGTGCAGACTGAGCATACATTGGGCGATTTTATGTCATTGTAGATCGGCACTATGTCTTCACTCTTCTTAGGATGATTAAAGTGCGTTCAATCGACGCCATAGTGCACTTTGTAAGTTATGATTAATTAAAATGTGGGAGGTTTGAATGGGACACCCTATATATATATATATATATATATATATATATATATAATGGCAAGTGGGATCATGTCGAAACGTCGGAATCAGTGGTCATAGGCCAACCTTGACTCAATGATGCGGAAAACCCAAGAAAATTTTCTTAATCATATATATAATATCGTAAATATGCATTTAGGCATCATCATAAATGGCACCAATATCCCTTTGTGGGCCCTGGCCTTCTTAAGAAACTCTCGTCAAATATTTTTGTCTCTCGCTTGCTCTTTTTATTTTTTTTTCTCAAGAGTCCTGACATCCACCATCCTGTCATCTTAACTTGCGCCTTTCTCACTGTTCAAGTTACCAAAAGTTGTACATCATAGACTCTTTCGGCAATTCTATTATTATCCATGCGCATATCATGTCCAATCCAAGCCAACCTATTTATTTATATTAATCTATTTCACCACATTAGATACAGCTATGCATTTATTTCCAGCCATAATGTGCTTTGGAACCTCAGCAATAACATTATTCTTGAAATACATCTCAGATTCCAAATATGTAAAACTATGCAATATATATATATATATATATATATATATATATATATTCTCAATTCGTGTCCAACTCCGGCTCGGAGCGATGGCTGAGATGAAAAGGATCCTCTTATATAGAGGTCTGTGAATGACAAGGGTGCCGACCGACCACACCTGACGCACCATCACAGGGGCAGATGAACGAAATGGATGAGTATGGAGAAATGGTGGAATTAAATTGTGGCAGGGGAAAACGGGAGAAAACCCCGAGAAAAACCTGTCCAAGCTCAGTTTCGTCCACCACGAAACCCACATGGAGTGACCCGAGACTCGATCTCGGGTCCCCAGCGGTGAGAGGCGAGCATCTAACCGCTTGCGCCACGGAGCCGGCACATGTATTTATAACTGTGTGTGTGTAATGCAATATATTTTTATATTTATAAAACAAAATAAAACTTCAACATAAATGAGGAAAGTTTTAAATTAATAAAGTGCATGTATTGTAGGTTTCATAGTATATTATTATATTATTATTATTATTATTATTATTATTATTATTATTATTATTATTATTATTATTATTATTATTATTATTATTATTATTATTATTATTATACAGAATCATAGCTTATTTCTGGATCTGTGATTTCAACTTTAATTTGGTTATAGACGGTTTATTATTTAATAAATATACGATACTGCATATAATTGGATATTATCTCTCAATCTGGGATGAAAAGGATACCTGAAAAAATTACTAGTTGTAATAAAAGTTTGGGAATTATTAATCAAGTTATGAAACCATCCCTTGTACAAAAAAAAAACACCAGATTACGTTTATATAACAGTTTGGCTAGACCAGTGTTGACCTATGGTAGTGAAGCATGGACACTAAAAAGACAACATGAAAGCAGAATAACGGCTTGTGAAATGAGATTCATGCGCAGAACAGCGGGTTACACCAGATGGGATCGGAAAAGGAACACCGATATCTTAAAAGAATTGAAGACTACGCCAATTTTGGAATATATTAAACAGTACCAACTAAATTGGAAACACCATCTTGAAAGAATGAGTTCAAATCGGATCCCCAAAGCTGTTTATAATTATATGCCAAAAGGACGAAGATCACTGGGCCGTCCTATGAAACGCTGGAAGGAAAATTTTCTATAGGATCGTAACAGGCCTTGGCTTAATACTTGGAAGGAAGAAGAAGAAGCATATAATGTATCTGACGTCACCGAAAAGTGTTAATTCTGGTCAATAAGCTAAGGTGATCTGAGAAAGTGGCTTTGTAGAGAATGAATTTTCCTTGCCAAGGTGAAATCGGGTGTTCCCCGAGGTCGAAGACTGTGTCGAGGCCAACCGCACGTCATAACCTACATTAACGTGTTACCGTCTACTCGCATCTCAGGTTATCTATCAGATCATTAAAATAGGTAACATTATTCATGTGCATTTCAGCAGCGGCAATCAGCCTATGAACCGGCTTAATCCAGTATAAATCCTTATTGATCCTCATGGGTCGCTTGGTTACGGAAATCAGACGATGGCACAATGAAGCCACCCAAATTATTTTTAAATGCAGAATTGGAACACAAGTGCCTCTCCTTTAATATGTTTTAAATTTTATTTCCATCAACTATTAATATAATGTTTATAATTATATTCATTCGTTTATATTTACTAATAGGATTTTGAGTTTGGACAAAGGACAATTACTTTATACTTTAAATAATATTTCTCTAAAATACAATTTAAGAATATCTACATCTAAAACAAAAATATTAGCTCTGAAACGAAAATGTGCAATAAGAACAAAAAAAAGATAAACAATGTAATTATAGACCAAGTTCAGAATTTTAATTATTTGGGATGTCATTTAGGCAATGACAGAAATTTAGATAAACACACTAAAATACAACGATTCAATTTTCTATTTGGCACAATTAAACGCACTTTAATGAATAAGACTAGAAAATAAATTATTTTTAAATTTTACAAAGTATTGGCACTTCCATCTCTTGTCTATGGATGTGAAACCTGCACATTAACAAAGGCAGATAGTAAACAAATAGAGGCTCCTGAAATGAAGATGTTCAGAGCAATAGCAGGATACCAAAGGACCGATAAAAAGAAAAGCGAAGATATAAGAACAGAACTTAATATATTTAATCTCTGTGAAAGAATAACATATTATCAAAATGCTTATCTTCAGCACGTATTACGAATGAATGAACAGCGCATACCAAGAAGAATGTATAATTATAAACCAAACGTTGGGAAGACCATTGAAGAGATGGAAGGACCAATTCGACCTATAATGAGATCGGAACAGGCCATTGGGCTTAATCCTTGTTGTTGTTGATGATGATTTTTTTACTCTGGCTGGCTCTTCCAATTCTTTTGTGTGGTAGCGAATTATGGAAATTGAAACAGAAGGATATACAGAGACTTACATCTGCCGAAATGAGACACCTTCGGAGGACTGTAGGATACACATTACTAGATCACAAAAAAATGAAAACATCTTAGAAGAATTACACATGGAACCTTTAGAAAACAAAATTTCTGATTATGAGTCAAGATGGATGCAACATGTTCATCGAATGGAAGATCACAGGATACCCAAAGAAATGTTAAGATATAAGCCTGCAAGAAGAAGAAGACCAAGACGTCCACTCAAAAGACTTTTGGATGGTGTTTCTCTTGAGGCCGAAACAGGTCAACAAATTACCTAAATTCGTGAATGTACTATGATGATGATTTTTTTTTACACTATTGGGATACCAATTCTTTGAAGCAACCTTCAATCTGAAGAACCAGGAATTTGATTTCGGAATCTTCTTCTCCTAGACTGGTTAGGAGTTGTGTTCTCCTAGACTGGTTCACTTCTTCACATCATAAGAATCCAGTCTAACTTTCTGAAGGACCTGGAATTCGCATGGATAAGAACACTATGTCCTAAAGTAAAACTATATTTTAGAGAGAGTCCTTAATTATATAATACAGACCCATAGGACAAGATGTGGAGAGGCCAAAACGACGATGATGTAACTAGTGACTTCAGTTAATTTTTGGGATGGAATAGGCCAGATGGACTAAATATATGGCCACACGTAGAAATACATGGAAATGGACAGCTAATGACAAATGAGGGAAATTTTGAGGAAATGGCTGAATTCAAATACCTAGAAACAATAATCACAAATAGGAATGAGAAGCACAAATAAATTAAACATAGGCTCAATTCTGGAAATGCGTGCTATTATGCATTACAGAGACTTTTGATGTCGCAACTCCTTTCAAAAAACGTTAAAGTGAAAATATATAAAATTGTTATTCTATCAGTTATATTATACGGGTGCGAAACATGGACTCTTACTTTAAGGGAGGAAATGAGATTACGAGTATTTGAGAATAAAGTACTTAGGAAAATTTTTGGAGCAAAGATAGATAAACAGACAGGTGAATGGAGAAAACTACATAACAATGAACTACATTGTCTTTATAGGAAGCCAGATATAATAAGAACAGTTAAGTCTCATAGACTGCTATGGGCAGGACATGTTGCGCGTATGGGGAATGAAAGACGTGCATGGAAGCTTCTTTAGGAAAGCCAAACGGAAAACGCCCAGTTGGTAGACCACGAATGAGGTGGGAGAATAACATTAACTATGATTTGAGGGAAGTAGATTATACAGGGAATGATTGTAAAGCATTAGCTCAGGATAGGTATGTATGGAGAGCTTATGTCCGTGCGGCCATGAACTTAGGGGTTCGATAGTGCCAGTGAGTAAGTAAGTAGAGGCCAGATGGTCTTCCCCATAGTGTTTGTGATGCTGCCATTCGTTCAGTGAAAAGGTTTGAATAACATTTTAGTTTAACCTTTAATTAAAGTAGGATTTTTAGTCTGCTTATTTATTAGACTCTACATGATGGGATCGTGAATTTTAATATCCGTCAAAGGGAATCAAAACAAAACAAAAATGAGACCAATTTAAAACTATAAAAATAAATTATTTTTAAATTTTGGTAAAGAGTGATGACCATAAAAAATTGGGCACCCCTTGCTCTCATGTATTCCTGTCACAATCGTTAACTTCATGTTAAATATTGATATATTTTGAAAATGTAATTTATATTATAAGAATCACTGAACTGAACAAAATAATTTCAGCAATATAAATTAATCAGTTTCTTTCTAAATAAACATTTTAGACGATTCGTGTTCATGTCTTAAAGCCTCGATCTTCATTCACTCTGAACCAGTCGTTAATTAATAATAATCCTAGCTTAATAAATGTCTTAATTCGCGATGGGGAGCTTTAGTATAATAACTAGAAAATCTTCTCTTCTTCTTCTTAAACATAATTTGTAGGATTTTCATCCTGTTTATTTCCAAAATCACTCCACGGAGGAAGGCGTATTGGATGTGCCTGCACTGTATATCCATCTCTTGGCTGGTCTTCCTCTTGTTCTTCTCCAGTCCCTTGGTCTTATCTTCTTTTTAACTCTTTTTGTAAGTCGGTTTTCTTCCATTCTTTCTATATGCCCCTTCCAATATTTTCGTCTATCTATAATAAATTTGTTTAGGTCTTGAATATGACATTTGTCCCTAATTTCTGTATTGTGCATTTTATCAAATAATGTTTTCCCCTGAATAGTTCTTAATATTTTCATTTTACATGTGCTTATTATTTGTTTAGTTTTTGTTGTATCAGCCCTAGTTTCTGCTCCATATACGATAACTGGTCGAACTATCGTTTTGTATATACGGGTTTTGCTTTCTATTGACGTATATTTGTTGCGCCAAATTAAATCTTTCATATATCCTGATATTTGTGCTGCTTTATCAGCTTGTTTCTTTACTTCTTTTATTAAATTTTTGGTGTTTGTTATTCATCATCATCATCATCATCATATGCATTCATGGATTAGGTCTGTTGACCCGTTCCGACTTCAGCCCATCTCTTTCTAGGTCTGCCCACATCTGGGGTGCCTTTAGGTTTGTATTTTGTTATTTGTTTTGGATATCTATCTTCATTCATTGTGTCTATGTGTTGCTTCCATTTTTGTCTATATGTATCTATTTTATCAGTTATTGCAAATATTTCAAGTTCCTGTCTTATTTCTGTGTTCTTGATTCTGTCTTCCTTAGTGCACCCTTTAACAGATCTCAAAAACTTCATTTCTGCCGCCGTTATCCTACTTAGATCTTGTTTTTTATGTATCCAGGCTTCTGAACCATAGAGCAGTACCCGTACTGTTTATTATTAATACACCCAAATAATTAAATTCTGATACTTGTTCTATAATTTTTCTTTCCACTTGGAAAATCTATGGTGTTAATATTTAATTTCCGAGTTAGCTAAGGTTGCAGCGTTTGAGACTCGTATTCTAGGTAATTACAGTATTTAAAATATCATAGCCGCTTTTTCAATGTGATAATTCGCAGAAAATTCATAGAAATTCAATATATATGTTTTGGGAAAAAATCGGTGCGGGACAAGTAAGTGCAAAATATGCATAAAAATTAGCCCTGAACTGAATTAAAAAACGAATAATTGCCATTTTTTCATAATTGTATTACTATGCCCATAATCATAGTAGATACTTTTTTCGGGGCTTAAATTGTTGCCTTTTATAACGCCTGTCTATCATGAAAATTTTGTGTAAAAATATATTTCGTGATAGATAGGCGTCATAAAAGATTACAATTTAAGCTCCGTAATAAAAATTCTACAACGATTATGGGCCAAGTAAAATGGTGAAAAATGACACTTTTTCGTCGTTTTAATTTTTTTGGCAAAATGTTGTGAACCGATTTTTCTACTCAGACCTCTTTTTTTTATCTTTCGAGCTCTATAAAGAGCATTTTTTTTAATTTAATTTTTCTTCATGGCTGAAAAATTAAAGAAAAATGTATCGCTAATTACCCAGGTCTATTCGGCAGATCCCGGATTCAAACATCAGTGGCAATCAAACAAACTATATATTTCCCTTAGTCGTCATAACAACTGCCAGCTTGGGATTTCATTACAGTAATCTATTTCATCATAATCACAGTTTCATATTATGAATGTTAAATCAGTAATTTTCTACCAAAAATACAAGAGCCTAGACACACTTGAAATTATTTGATTTGATATGATCTTAGATGTTAAGCGTTTATAAATAATGAAATTTGAATATATATATATATATATATATATATATATATATAGCTTTACCTAGAATATTTAACTCGTGCCACAAATGGGAGTCAATGACCAATCACGTTACAATGATTTTTTATTTACGACCAATCACAGTCGTGTTTCGCCTAGAATTTACCAACTAAAGTTTATCATAATAAAGAAAGCACCTCCTTTTTAACATTCTGAATAGGTCATAGCATTATTTTGCAGTGACTGACTCACCATGAAATACGGCTACCAGATTGTATATGTAGTGCATGAATGTCAACACATACCGCATGCGGGAGTTAATATAAAAACATTTGTAGCAATTGATTATACCACAAAAAAAAAAAAGAACACTGTTTGCACTTTCTTAAATGTATTTTTTTTTTTCCAGAAAAATATAATTGTCCTATTTACATCATAGGACATCAGAAATGAATTAATGTACAGTTTGATGTGTTTCATTTTTTCTCCACTAGAGTGCATTCTTACAATATTGTGTTCCTTTGGCAATAAATAATATGATCTGGTTGCAGTGACGAACAAAAGAAGCAAATGAAGCGTACCAATCGTTTTTCATTTGTTTTCAAACATCGCCGTTTACATTAAATATATACATATTTTAAAATAATTATATTTAAATAATGATTTGTGAGTAAACAGCTTAATTTTATTCGTTAAATAGTCCTAACAAATGCCACTCTTGATTTTCAAATTCTCTAGATAATTTGGAAATCATCCGTGGCATTACTTATGATAATAAACACTAACTAGCTCACTGGAACTATCTAACCTAGATTTATGGCCGCACGGACATAAGCTTCCCATACATCCCGTCCTGAGCTAATGTTTACCAATCATTCCCTGTATAATCGACTTCCCCAAATGGCTAATATTATTCTCCAACCTCATTATTAGTCTACCTACTGGGCGTTTTCCTTCTGGTTTCCCTATAAGAAGCTTCCAAGCTCCTCTTACACTCCCATTCGTGCCACATGCCCTGCCCATAGCAGTCTATGAGACTTCTTATTATATCTGGTTTCCTATAAAGATCATGTAGCTCACTGTTGTGTAGTATCTCCATTCGCTTATCTGTTCATCTCTCTTTGGTCCAAAAACTTTCCTAAGAATTTATTCTCAAATACTCGTAAACGTTTCTTCTCCCTTAGAGTAAGAGTACATGTTTCGCATGTGTATAACTGAGAATAGCAGTTTTATATATTTTCACTTTAATGTTATTTTTTTAGAGAAGTTGGGACAAGAATCTCTGCAATGCATTTGCAGAATGAGCCTATGTTTAATTTCTTTGTGCACCTCATTTCTGTTTGCAATTATCGTTCCCAGGTATTTGAATTCAGTCACTTCTTCAAAATTTCCTTCATTTGTCATTATTCATTTCCACTATATAATATATTATATAATATATTTCTATGTGACCATATATTTAGTTTTATTGATGTTTACTTCCAGCCATAATTCCATAGTTAGACAATAGAGTGCATGTTAGTTTGGGCTATTTCGTATTTCCTGGCTATCGCATAATACTACATCATCAGCACAAACTATCAGCTTATTAGTACAATTGAGTTGTAGCCCTCCTTCATCCTCTAAAGATTTTATAGCATGCTCTAGTACAAAATGGAATAGTAGAGGAGATAATGCTTCTACTTGCTTTTAATCCGTTGTGAATTTCAAGAAGATAAAAACCAGCCCGAGAAATAAGGTTTTATATAAGTTATATTAATTTTTAATTTTGTCAAATGATTGTTTCTATAATATCGTAATTACTTTGATTGTTGTTTTTTAATGTAACATCCTGGTCACATGGAAGAGAAAGTCTCATGGCGTTAAACCTACCGGGCTAAATATATAAAGACTAAATAAATAAGTCCTATTACCACTTATTTTTCTTCTTAATATTATTATTATTATTATTATTATTATTATTATTATTATTATTATTATTATTAAGCAAGTAACATTAAGAACAGAATAAATAAAGGTAGAGCAATAACACCAATGTTAAATGATGTCCTATGGAACAGACAAATAACCAGGAAAAATAAATTTAAAAATTTACAATTCAACAGTGAGAAGTACTGTCACATATGGAGCTGAAGCATGGAAATTCAACAAAAACTTGATGGAAATTGGTTTCTTGAGGAGAGCAGCAAGATGTTCAAAATTGCGATAAAAATTGAATATAAAATATTCAATAGAGTATAATAAGATATAAGCAATTAAATTGGTATGGCCATGTACGACTAATGCAAGAAGAAAGATTACCCAGAAAAAACAGTGGAATGGTGTCCACCTGGAAGAAAGGAAAACCTCGAACTTATGGATGCAATAAATAAGAACTGAAATGAGAACAAGAGGACTGGAGGACATTGGACATTGATGGATAGGACGAGTGGAGAAGGAAAATAAAACTTTAAGCACAGAAAGATATGTAAACATTGAAAATATGTATATAAATAAAAGTAAAATTATTATTATTATTATTATTATTATTATTATTATTTACTTTTATTGCTAATATTACTAAATATATGTATTTCCGAAAATGATTTGCATCGATCAATTTATAATTTACAAAAAATAGGTGCCAAATTTAATATGGAAATATCAATTAACAAAACTAAAATTATGGTATTTCATGGGAAGGACCCCATACAAAGTAAAATCTGTCTCCAGAATAAAATTTTAGAGAGATCTAATCAATTTAAATATCTTGGATATTATCTCTCTATCTGGGATGCAAAGGATATCCCTGAAAAAGTTACTAGTTATAATACAAGTTTAGGAATTATTAATCAAGTTATGAAACCATCCCTTGTACAAAAAAACACCAGATTACGTTTATATAACACTTTGGCTAGACGAGTGTTGACCTATGGTAGTGAAGCATGGACACTAAAAAGACAACATGAAAGCAGAATAACGGCTTGTGAAATGAGATTCATGCGCAGAACAGCGGGTACACCAGATGGGATCTGAAAAGGAACACTGATATCTTAAAACAATTGAAGACTACGCCAATTTTGGAATATATTAAACAGTACCAACTAAATTGGAAACACCATCTTGAAAGAATGAGTTCAAATCGGATCCCCAAAGCTGTTTATAATTATATACCAAGAGGACGATCACTGGGCCGTCCTATGAAACGCTGGAGGGAAAATTTTCTATAGGATCGTAACAGGCCTTGGCCTAATACTTGGAAGGAAGAAGAAGAAGATGTACATTATCTCCGAATTAAACGTAAAAGTCCAGCAAAATGAATTACATATGGATAGAACGAAATACCATCTAAGGAGGAAGTACGTTTTTTATTCAACATTACCAGAGGTCATTAGCGCCCCAATTCAGTGCTGAGCGATAAAGGGCCAATAAATTTCGCTCAAAGGTTTGATATTATTTTACGTGTAAATCTATATCGCGGATGATTTTTTATTTGATTTTTTTTTTTCATATTCAGGAATTTTACGGCCTGATTTTTTTTTACTGATTTTGGATGAGTTTGAATTTGCGAATCTCGGATCCAGGGACGAACATATTAGCTAATAGACCACCGGGACTAATAAAATTGCATTTCATTCAACTAGAATGCATTAATTATATAAATCGATTAAAAAAATTAATTAAAATTCCCACTTCTGCTTCACACAATGATTATACAGTAGTAAAAAAATCGATTAGTAGTAAAAAAACAAATTATCAGTCACAGAAATGGACATATTAAAAAGATCGGCAAGAATATCAAAATTGGATAAAGTAAGAAATAATACAATAAGAGAAATAATGAATGTAGAAAAGGATATTGTACAAGAGATTGAAGAAATCCAACTAAGATGGTATGGACATAATGAGAAGAAGGGACACAGAAACAAAGAAAGAAGTATTGAAATGGATACCTCCTAGAAAAGGAAAACGTGGTAGACCAAAGCCAATTCAAGATAACATGAAGAAAGAAATATAGTAGAAGCAAACACGCAAAACCGGGAAGTGTGGAAGAAAAAAAATGTATATTTTGGTTGAGGATACCTGTGTAAATAACAGAAACAGTCCTGAAATAAAAAAAATCTATCAGCATACGTAACGTAATGGTAGAACGGAAGTTGCCCATTAACAAGATATTGAGATATATGGAAGATGTGGAAGCAAATCTATGGTGTTAGAAGCCCTGATTTCATACTGATTTTGCCCTCAGGAAATTGTAAGTTATCGGTTAGAAGAAGGCTGGACGAATCCAAGGTCAGTTTTTCAAAATTGCTGAGGCATGATTATATAAAAACACACACTATAGAAAACTCTTTCGTTACAAAAAAAAAAACTAAAATAAAACCCAAACGACTTTTTGTTGTTGTTTGCAATTGGGTAGTGACGTAGTGGGAATGTTTAAAAAAACCGGTCCTCTACCAGGGGTTCGCGACTGACTGGAGCCCACCCTCCTTGTCAAACTTTCAATACGTAACCCTCATAAAAACAGATGGGAATAACATGGATTTTTAGATATACAAAGCACTCATACTCCCAATACTGACATATGCATGCCCTAGCTGGGGACATGCAGCACACGCACGCATAAATAAGCTACAGATTGTGCAAAACAGAGCTGCAAGCAAACAGACGCACCAGAATTACACAATTACACAACTCACAAACATAAATGAAACTATCATCACAACAGCTAGAAAACTCAAAGAACAAATAAACACTCACACTAACCCAATAATCAGAGCCATTGGTCCACAACACAATGCACAACGGCCCAAATCACAGAACTCCCCACGACCTGACACATTAAAAATAGCAGAAGAAGCACAAACCGCAAAAATAAAATATTCGAAACAACCAAAAGAAAATTCACAAGATAACTAAAAGATAAACACATATACAATAAACAATCATTAAATAACCAACAATTCAGACAAAAATTCCTATTAAATTAAATTTAAAATTTTCCAAATTCAAAATTTAAGTTAAAAATGTTGAATCGGGAGACCTTTCCAACACTCAAAACATGGATTACACTATAAATATGCCAATAAAAATAAGAATGGGTCAAAGCGCACTCAAGCGTTGGCACCATGTAATAAAACAATATCAAATACTCTAGTGGATTTTTAGATGAAACAAGCTTATGAAATAAAACTATGTAGAAGTTACATTGTCCCTACCTCCTACTGCATTTCTTTATTCATTCCATTTATTAGTTTAAGTAAGATAAATAGTCTTCTTCTTAAACATAATTTGTAGGATTTTCATCCTGTTTATTTCCAAAATCACTCCTCGGAGGAAGACGTATTGGCTGTGCATGCACTGTCTATCCATCTATTGGCTGGTCTTCCTCTTGTTCTTCTCCCGTCCATTGGTCTATCTTCTTTAGTTCCGTCTTTGATCCGAGGCTTGGTTCAGCTTGCCCAGCTGATAGTACCTTATGAGGGCCCCTTGCTAGGGTTACGGTGAAGACCTCAATGGCAGATACAGCGGAGAAGGAGTCCTTCGGTACGGTGTACCTGACGGAAGAGGCAACTCTACATCCACTGCCTTGTAGATTGACAAATGGGCGGATGGGGTTCGTTAGTCCTGCAAGACAACCCATCTAGGAGAGACAACTCCGAAATAAAACGGGGCAGGCTGAGCTCTGGAGCTGGGTGAAAGCAATCGGCCTAAAGAGGAAATTCCGAATAATTAAACCCGTCATGAAAACGGGCTAGCAACCCACTTCAAGGTGTATCTTATACATTGCTCGCAGTCCCAAGATAAATAGTAGACCCTTAAAATTGGCTAAACACTAATTTCTCGTGTCTGTTATTTAAATGTGTCGGACCGCAGTGAAAACGAAATCATGGATAAGTGTTATTATAAGGTATACTGTGTAATTCGACACACGTTTAAGTGATTTTTTTCTAATTCGTATCTTCTGTTTTATTAAAAATATTACATATATTAAACAAATTGATATATCCTATAGGATGCATTGCCAATTTAAAAGTTAAACTTTATTATTCCAGGTGTATTGATTTTCCGAAGATATACTGTACATTTCCACTCAGAAAAAGTTGCCCTAATAGAAGTGTATATATTCCATGGCACAACAGGCCTAGAATTCCATTGCCCTATCGACCGGCTGCTGGCCTCGCATCCACTTATGTTAATGGCAGAGGACGATCATCTAGCCAATATATGGGTAGTTTTATATATATATATATATATATATATATATATATTGTGTGCGTAGGCCTATACTGTATAGCGATTTTCCTGACGGAAATATTGGCATATAATAAATACATGCCATTACTTATTAGCCTTCTGTTCCACTCAGCCAGAACTAACAAACGCGCATTTTTTCTTAGATCTAATTAATTTAAACTTATGAAAAATGCCTAAAATAGGCCTATAAAAATGTACATATGACATAAGCCGAAACAAAATAAACTCCATATTATTGAGTAAAATTATTGTCAATTCCATTAACGCAGTTTAAGCTAGGTGATTCTACGTGTTACACGCCACGCCTTACAGTGACACGAGACTAAAATTATAAAATATTAATTATTCGCATGACATGAGCGCAATAAAAGTAACATCATGCATTTTTAAACGAATATAATGTAATGTAGACCACGCCCCATGACAATTATTGCAGAAATGTAAAATTGGTAAATGAGAAAAGTTAACGGTATTTTTATATGATATAAGCCCTATGGGGTCCACCGCTATAGTCTCGAGGTAGTGTACTGCCTTTTCACGCAGCGGGATCGAATCCCCGGGGTCAAGCTTCCTGGGTGAGGTCTTTTTTTTTCCCTCACCTGAAAGACAAATGTCAGGTAGCTCTGATATCCAAAAGGTCCCCGAACATCATCTGGCCATTGTCATCAGTCATCACTATCATCCACGGCGTGGAAAGAAACGGGAAGTTACCACACCTATAATTCCCTAGTAGAGCTGCAAAGCATAGCATGAAAATGCTATGATTGCAATGGAGGACCTGCCCTACACTATAGAATAGTCCTATGGATTTATTAATGCAGTGTTGTTATATTTATTTTGTAAATATATTCTTAATTTAGTTTCGATGGAAGATGAAAGATGGCCAATAAATATATACAGTGGAGGAAATTGGTATAAAGCCACTTGTTAAAATGGTTAACACAAGTTTATTTACTCTTTCTTTGGCATTTTTCTATATTAACTTAGGAGGTGATTAAGTATAAAACACGCACAAATAATGTCAAAATTAATTATCCATTTCCGTCCAAAAAAGTACATGAAAACAAACCATTTTCACATATGGGTGGAAATTAGTACAAAGGCACTTTGTGTATCTTACAGATTAAACCAAAAAGACTGAGCGCAAAGTTTACAACAAAGTTCTAAAATTTAGTTGAACCTCCATTGTTGTTAATTACTTGGAAGATTCTGTTTGGCATTGACTTGATGAGGGTGTTTATTTCTTCCACTGAGATTGAAGCCCACTCTTCCTGAATAATATTGTTCTGCTCAGTCACTGTCCCAAACTGCCGTCCATTGCGATACACACGCCTTGCCAGGATCCCCCGTAAGTTCTCAATCGGGTTTAAATCAGGACTTCTGACTGGCCACGTCAAAACTTTCTTCCTGAACCACTTCTTTGATTTGGCAGACACGTGAATGGAAGCATTATCTGGCTGAAAAATTAGATATTCGCCAAATTCCTCATACATTCATATCAATTAGGACTCCAGAAGCTCCTCAGTGTAGGACTCAGAGTTCATCTTGGTGCGTATCCATGCTATTTTCGATCTTACTTTAAAGCAGAATGCTGCCCAAATCATGACGCCTCCACCACCGAAGTTTCTACTCATTCTAACTTGCTCTTCAGTACTGAGGTCGTTCCAGTAATACTGAAGGCCATCAGGCCCGTCCAGATTAAACTTCTTCTCATCACTGAACATTACTTTATTCCATTCTGAGGTCCAGGACATGTGTTCTTCAGCAAAAGTCATTCTAACTTTCTTATGTGCATCGTTCAGAGGTGTTTTTTTTAATGTTAGGTTCTTGTCTTCTGACAGAATTTGTCTTACTCGTCTGGCTGTTACTGGCAACTTCAAATCAGCCTGGATTTGAGAAGAAAACATACTCTTACCTTTTGCTTTACGTAAAATGAGACGTTTAGTGCGCTCAGACAATTTTCTTGTCCGTCCATATTTCCCGTTTTTTTCATATTATGAGCCCAGTTTGACAAAATTATCAATGACACATCTTGAAGCACCAATTTCGTAGGTATTTGTCTACTGGAAAGGCCCATCTCCTTGAAGGCACTAATTCTTGATTTCTCTTCATTTGATAGAGGCTTTCCACGTGACATTGTACGTACTGCTGACTTGTAACTGATGAACGATGCTCATAGACACGTCGTCTCCATGTAATTGCAGTGTTTTGCTTACATTTATGTCTATGTAAGAGCCAGAAGTTGACCTGGCTTTATACCGATTTCCACCCCTAGTACAGCGTTTTCTTAGATTTTACGTATTATTTACATATATAATAAATACAAAATGAGGAGACCTGTATGAAATTATGTCCAAGATAATTATATGTAATCTATGACACACATACGGCATTTGCATAAATATTTCAGGTTGTTTTACTACTAAAAGTTAGTGGATTTATACCATATTCCTCCACTGTACTAATGGTCACCCCCTGGAAGAAATAAACGTGGCAGACCACGATGGAAATGGAAAACTTATGTCAGAACTATAATGGATGATAAGAATTTGGAAGGAGATTGGAATGAAAGAAAACAATGAAGACGGCAAACCTATAAGTGGGGGAAAGCCGAAGAAGAAGAATTTAGTTTCGAATTCTGATAGAACCAAGGAATCTTTTAAAAACTAAAAGAGTTAAACTGCACATTATCCTAAAGAAAATTACCAAAATTCATTTTTAATTACCTTTACTATATATAGGGTATGGTTGCCTAATTTTGTGGAAGTTTTTTACTTTTTTGTGCAAATGTAACACATTAATTAATAGTGACAAAATATAAATACAGGGACATAGTTTGAACCATCCACGAGATTATTTATCGAATTCACTCCAAACCCATGTTCAGTTGTCCCCAAATCCCTCTTTTTTTTTCAAGATAAGAATTCCTAAATATGTGACATGAATCCTAAATCCGTGATAATGGTATCCTAATTCCGTGATAATGGTATCCTAATTCCGTGATAATGGTATCCTAATTCCGTGATAATGGTATCCTAATTCCGTGATAATGGTATCCTAATTCCGTGATAATGGTATCCTAATTCCGTGATAATGGTATCCTAATTCCGTGACATTAAAACAAATGCTTACAAATTAAAAATAAAACTGAATTCGCCGTTGATATAAGAAGCTACATAAAAAATATACAAATATTTCATAAATTATATCAAACGACATTTAATATGTAGGCTTATTTCCATCTAAACATAAAATTAGCATTAAATAATAATTTTAAGAGTACACAGAATCGGAATATTTATACTTCCAAAATTATCATTCCAATACACGCCAACTGGACATAGAGACCAAGGAAGTCCAAAACATCGGTGGAAAAATCAAGGTCATCTTCGTTGGTTTACCATCACAGGTCATATGGCCTAAAACGGATTTGTTCATGATCATGATGATGATAAAATGTATGCAAAACAAATATATGATAGGTCTACTAGTCCTGCTTTCTATAAAAAAAATACTGTCCTCTATGAACATACGCATGGAATAATAATAATAATAATAATAATAATAATACAGTAAAACTTGTTTGATCCGAAACGTGAATAATGCGGATCTGTCCAATGTGAACAAATGTATTGGTCCCGGCGAAATAATAGTAATTTTAAGTGTATTCATTTTGCATAACACGGAATCTGCCCAATGCGGAAACGGAAGGATATTTCTACACAATTCATGAAAAATGTTTGTAAAGCGGAAAGACAGATAAATAATTTAGTTTCCACTTCATTGAATTTCCGTTATGCCAAAAAAACAATAAGCAATTATTCCTCCGCCGGGTGAGGTATAGATTCTATCTGTACCTCAAATTTTATTTCGGCCTCACTACACACCCGTTATGCAAAATACAGTTACCTGTCTTATAAATAACCATTGCACTGTAAAATCTTAAATTAGTTTAAGTTCTGAGACCGATCTTTCACAGGTAGCGTTCTGAATTTATGGAATAAACATGACTAAAACGTATGTATCATTGTTATTAAACGAAAAGTGAAAGTGATTGAAGCTAAATCTCCAAATTTCTGGACCGTTCCTCCTAAGTCAAGCTCTAGCTGTTGTTAAATCCCTAGAGAATAACGATTTCAAGGCATCTTCAGGTTGGCTGGACAGTTTTTAAAAGACGACACAATGTAGTGTGGAATGAAATTTGTGGGGAATCAAAGGATGTGGACGAAAGTGTAGTTAGTGTTCGGAAACCGAAACTACATACATTCAATTTCAGGATACACATATTAAGAGACATTTTTAATCGTGTCGAAACGGGTCAGTTTTTTTCGCGCGTTACTGTCGAAGTCACTCATACATACTATACTTCACGTTTCAGAAGCAGCGGAATTACAATTAATTCAAGATACGTAAAAAGACATATACGGTTCACTGTAATTTAAGATTATATTAATAAGTTTTAGTTTTTTTATAATGTGGAAAAAAAAATGGTCCCAACCGATTCCACTTTGAGCAAGTTTTACTGTAATAATAATTTAGAGAAATTACAACGAAAATTGAAAATACAAAAAAAAAAAACTCGATGATTTGATGAACAATGAATACATTATTCATTATCATATTTGAAGAGAAAAATTATACGCTCAGACCGGGACTTGAACCCGGGACCCTTGGTTCTCTAGACCAAGTGCTCTACCAACTGAGCTACCTGAGCAAGTACCGATCTAAACGCAAATCTTTCTCTATATACATTGTAATTCCCATCCAGGTGAATGCTCAGGTAGCTCAGTTGGTAGAGCACTTGGTCTAGAGAACCAAGGGTCCCGGGTTCAAGTCCCGGTCTGAGCGTATAATTTTTCTCTTCAAATATGATTTATCCATCATTGAGATGTACGAAATCAATAATAAAAAAAAATATTCATTATGGTTTCAATTAAATGCCTGCTTAGCCGGTATAGGTTTTATTATTATAGAAAAGGTATAACATTTTATAATAAAAGATATAACCTCAACGGTGTGATATAAAATAAAAAAATTAATATTGAAAGTATAGATTAATTATTATAGACTTGATAATAAGTAAAATGTGTAATTTTAATATAACTGATTTCTACATAATGTAACTAATACGAAAGCTTACTAATATTCTTAATAATTTTCTTCTTACTGTCTACATTCATAAGGTTAAAATGAGAAATATAACCATATCATAAGAAAGATAATAAAATAGTAAATGCGGAAGCTGCTGTACCGTTATTATCCGTTTATATTGTTAAGACTCGTGTATCAGTTGGTTCAGTTGATGTTAAAATACAATATTAGAATGTTATATAACACAACTATTAAATAGACACTTGCCCAAAATATAGAACATTTCTTCAAGGGCAGTCACGAAGAGAGAGAGAGAGAGAGAGAGAGAGAGAGAGGAGAGAGAGAGAGAGAGAGAGAGAGAGACAGAGATAGAGAGAGAGAGAGAGAAAATTGCTTCTTCAACCACTTTCAACATCACGATGGTTTTTAAGGCTTTGTATTGGTTTTCAAAAGGCGGGCGGCCAAAGCAATAAAATAGAAAGAAGAAAGTTTGTCATGTCTAAGTAACCCAGGAACTACCTTTTAATATATTTAATTCCATGACAATGAATTAATGTTTTATGACGGAATAAATTAAGGATATCACGAAAATAGGCATCTTTACTCTACATAAAATATAATAGTATAATTCAGTTTTATTATCGCATCAGTTCAGTTTGATTAATTTTTACTCTAGTAATATTTAACTATTTTACTCAGTTTGTTTAAAAAGTTGGTTTGGTTGGGTTATTTTAGAATACCTGTGCATACGTTAGGTCCATACGCCTAAGGAATAGTATGAACAAAAAGTTATGATTGAAACACAGTAGCCTAATATTATTCAACTGTTTGTAAGTGGAACCAAGACTGAAATCTTGGATTTATTGCGCATGCTCAAGAAACATGCATTTGTCTCTGTGCATTTTTATTTGTTTTATTACTTTAATAAGTTACATAACATTATAATACTGCACATGTGAAAATAAGTTGATTAATTTGTATTACGATAGAATTGATTGCGTCACTGTATATGCTCTTGGTGACATTTTATATTCACGTAGACATTTCTTATAAAAATCAGTCCTAACTAAATAACTCATTGGCACTATCGAACTCATAGGTTCATGGCCTCAGCTCTCCACACATCCTCATACTGAGCTGATGTTTTCCAATGATCCCCTGTATAAATTACTTCCCTCAAATCAAGGATAACGTTATTCTCCACTTTACTCTAGGTCTATCTGTTGGGAGTTTTCTCTCTGGTTTTCCTACAAGAAGTTTCCATGCCCCTGTTTCATTGCCTATTCGTTTCGCATATCATGCCCATCCGCAGTCTATGAGACTTGGTTGTTCTTATTACAGTATTTGAGAATAAAGTTCTTAGGAAAATTTTTGGACCACAGAGGGATGAACAGACAGGTGAATGGAGAAAACTACATGATAATGAACTACCTGTTTTATTATAGGAAGCCAGGTATAATAAAAACAGTTAAGTCTCGTACACTACGATGGGCAGGACATGTGGCACGAATGGGGAAAGGAAGACGTGCATGGAAGCTTCTTGTAGGAAAACCAGAGGGAAAACGCCGAGCTGGTGGACTAAGAATGAGGTGGGAGAATAACAATTAACTGATTTGAGGGAAGTAGATTATACAGGGAATGATAGGAAAACATTAGGTCAAGTTAGGGATGTATGGAGAGCTTATGTCCGTGCGGCTATGAATCTACGGGTTCGATAGTGCCAGTGAGTTAGTTAGGTAGGTAATTAAATCAGATATAGGATAATTTTTTTTGATCACGAGCTGCTTTTACCGCTCTCCTTAATTTTAATGGCACTATGAAATGGTTATCATGATTAAATGAATCTTGGTCATTTATTTACAATCCAGAATTGTCCTGTGGACTGAGGAAAACAATGAAAACCTTAATCAGGTTTGTCGGCACTAGTGTTTAACATGGAACTTACCAAATACGAGCCAATTCACTCGATTTAAAATTTGTTTAAAAAAATAAAGACAAAATTAATTATTAATCATTTCTTTAATGTGGATTTCATTCTTTTTGTAAATAGAGGGGGACTTGTTACTATTGAATAGGTCCGCTTGTGCATAAACTGTGACGTAATAATTACATTACCATATTTATAGCCAACAACACGCATGCTCCACACAGAGCTAATGGCCAGACAGGTGATTTTCAACGTCAACTATATTGCTGATTACAGTTTCTGTGTCTTACTGTTGTTATATTTGTATATGATATTCAATGAGCGCAAAAATCTATTTTATGGGGTATCTGTGCCAAATATCCCCATGTTTAGTCATCTTGTACAGTAATGGGTATTCAGTTATACGAAAATCTTGCAGGAAAATAAAGGCTACATGATTATGCTTTGTACACATCTTCTGATGTCGAAAAATAAAATCAATACTTTTAAAATTAATTTTAAACCATCATTGAGGTTATGTATTAAAATATTGAAATATAAAATTAGTACCTGCTAAATCAGTCGTCCTCAACTAAAATGAAGTTCTGTTAGAAAACTTCAAGTGGTTAAAATATATAGGCCTTTCAAAATAATGTTTCATCTTCCGCAATTCAACTGGTACTGGTACAGAGTATCAATTGAAATTTAGAAATGAAACATTGTTTTTGAAAAGCCCACATATTTTAACTACTTGACGAAGTTTTCTAACTTACATACTCACTGGCACTATCGAACCCGTAGGTTCATGGCCGCACGGACATAAGCTCTCCATACATCCCTATCCTGAGCTAATGATTTACAATCATTCCCTGTATAATCGACTTCCCTCAAATCATAGTTAATGTTGTTCTCCCACCTCATTCTTGATCTACCAACTGGGAGTTTTCCCTCTGGCTTTCCTACAAGAAGCTTCCATGAACGTCTTTCATTCCCCATACGCGCAACATGTCCTGCCCAACGCAGTCTATGAGACTTAATTGTTCTTATTATATCTGGCTTCCTATAAAGACCATGTAGTTCATTGTTATGAAGTTTTCTCTATTCACTTGTCTGTTCATCTCTCTTTGGTCCAAAAATTTTTCTAAGAACTTTATTCTCAAAAACTCGTAATCTCATTTCCTCCCTTAAAGTAAGAGTCCATGTTTCGCACCCATATAATATAACTGGTAGAATAATAGTTTTATATATTTTCACTTTAACGTTTTTTGAAAGGAGTTGGGACATCAAAAGTCTCTGCAATGCATAATAGCACGCACTTCCAGAACTGAGATTATGTTTAATTTCTTTGTGCATCCCATTCCTATTTGTGATTATTGTTCCTAAGTATTTGAATTCAGCCACTTCCTCAAAATTTCTCTCATTTGTCATTAGCTCTCCATTTCCATTATATAATGCATTTCTACGTGTGACCATATATTTAGTTTTATTGATATTTACTTCCAGTCCTAATTCCTTAGTGTTACTCAATAGTGTGTGTGTGTGTGTGTGTGTGTGTGTTGTCCTTAAGTATCTCCTTGCTATCGGCCAATAGTACCTGGCTATCGGCCAATAGTAGAAGTTTTCTAACAGAACATTATTTTAGTTGAGGACGACATATTTATCAGGTACTAATTTTATATTAATGTTGAGTGATTCCGGGTTATGTGGCCGTGGTCCATAGTTGGTGTTGATACCAGACGTTTCGCCCTCAACTGCGGAGGGCATCTTCAGTGGCGAGTGCTTCTATGCGTGTTTCCTGGTCGGAAGATCTACTTAGAATGAACGCTGTGGACGTAGAGGACGTTGTATTAGTGGGGGGTGCAGGGTGAGTGGGCGTGGCTCTTGCTGATTGGCTAATAGTCGTCTCCTTGTTGTCACTGGTGTTAATGCATTTATTTTCTAGTGTATGAAACCAGGCCTTAGACAGTTTTATACCTTCTTCTTTTCTGTTAATATTTCCCTTATGCTTGTGTATTTCTATAGCCTCTCGGTATAATCTAGGGAAATAGTAGGAAGTTGTGGCTAAAACTTGTGTATCGTCGAATAGAATCTGATGTCCATTCGTAATGGCATGTTCTGCTACAGCTGATTTATCCATTTCTCCTTGTCTGCAGTTTCTTTTATGTTCTGATAAACGGGTGGCTATACTTCTTTTCGTGGTCCCTATATATGATTTGCCACACGAACAAGGAAGTCGATATACGCCGCAAGTGGAGAGAGGTGGCCGAGGATCCTTAGCTGAGCGAAGGCAGTCTTCTATTTTTCTTGTAGGTCTGTAAACTGTTTTTATGTTGTATTTTTGTAGGAGTTTTCGATACGATCTGTGACTCTTTGTACATATGGTAAGTAGGCTATGCTGGTTGAGGGTGTGTTATCCATTCTGACGTGCTGTCTTCGTGGATGTATGGTTTGTCTTATTTCCTTGGATGTGTAGCCATTTTTCTGGAAACAATTGAACAGATGGTGTTGTTCTTGTTTAAGGTGTTGTGGTTGGCATAACTTAGTCGCTCTGTCGAACAGTGTCTTAATGACACCTCGCTTTTGTCTTGGATGGTGGTTAGAGTCTTTCTGCAGATATCGGTCTGTGTGTGTAGGTTTTCTGTAAACTGTATGTTGAATTTCCCCATTGCCAGTCCTTATTATTGAACATCCAGGAAAGGAAGTCTTCCATTATCTTCTTTTTCCATTGTGAACTGTATTTTGTTGTGTCTGCTGTTAAGGTGTTGAAGGAAACGTTCCAATTCTTCACTGCCATGTCTCCATACTACGAATGTGTCATCAACATAGCGAAACCAATGTTCTGGAGACTTGGGAGCTGTTTTTAGTGCTTCTTCTTCGAATTTCTCCATGAAAAAATTCGCTACTACTGGGCTTAGAGGACTGCCCATGGCTACTCCGTCGGTCTGTTCATAGTAGCTGTTGTTCCATTGGAAGTAAGTAGTAGTTAGTACATGCCTGAATAAATTGGATATTTCTTCTGTGAAAATCTGTCTAATGTAGTCCATGGTCTCATTTACCGGCACCATGGTCAAAAGGGAAACCACATCGAAGCTAACCAGTATATCTTGAGATGTTACGTTTATATTCCGTAGTCTCTCAATGAAATGTGTCGAGTCTCTGATGTAGCTGTCCGTTTTTCCAAGGAGTGGTTTCAGAAGTCCTGTAAGATGCTTTGCCAGTAAGTAGGTCGGGGAACCGATGGCACTGACAATTGGCCGGAGTGGAATGTTGTTTTTGTGTATTTTTGGAAGACCATAGAGTCTTGGAGGTTGAGCTTCGGATACGCGTAATTTCTTCTTAATTTCTTCTGGCAAGGACGATTGCTTGATAAGATTGTTGGTTTTATCAAGCAATCGTCCTTGCCAGAAGAAATTAAGAAGAAATTACGCGTATCCGAAGCTCAACCTCCAAGACTCTATGGTCTTCCAAAAATACACAAAAACAACATTCCACTCCGGCCAATTGTCAGTGCCATCGGTTCCCCGACCTACTTACTGGCAAAGCATCTTACAGGACTTCTGAAACCACTCCTTGGAAAAACGGACAGCTACATCAGAGACTCGACACATTTCATTGAGAGACTACGGAATATAAACGTAACATCTCAAGATATACTGGTTAGCTTCGATGTGGTTCCCTTTTCACCATGGTGCCGGTAAATGAGACCATGGACTACATTAGACAGATTTTCACAGAAGAAATATCCAATTTATTCAGGCATGTACTACTACTACTTACTTCCAATGGAACAACAGCTACTATGAACAGACCGACGGAGTAGCCATGGGCAGTCCTCTAAGCCCAGTAGTAGCGAATTTTTTCATGGAGAAATTCGAAGAAGAAGCACTGAAAACAGCTCCCAAGTCTCCAGAACATTGGTTTCGCTATGTTGATGACACATTCGTAGTATGGAGACATGGCAGTGAAGAATTGGAACGTTTCCTTCAACACCTTAACAGCAGACACAACAAAATACAGTTCACAATGGAAAAAGAAGATAATGGAAGACTTCCTTTCCTGGATGTTCAAATAATAAGGACTGGCAATGGGGAAATTCAACATACAGTTTACAGAAAACCTACACACACAGACCGATATCTGCAGAAAGACTCTAACCACCATCCAAGACAAAAGCGAGGTGTCATTAAGACACTGTTCGACAGAGCGACTAAGTTATGCCAACCACAACACCTTAAACAAGAACAACACCATCTGTTCAATTGTTTCCAGAAAAATGGCTACACATCCAAGGAAATAAGACAAACCATACATCCACGAAGACAGCACGTCAGAATGGATAACACACCCTCAACCAGCATAGCCTACTTACCATATGTACAAAGAGTCACAGATCGTATCGGAAAACTCCTACAAAATACAACATAAAAACAGTTTACAGACCTACAAGAAAAATAGAAGACTGCCTTCGCTCAGCTAAGGATCCTCGGCCACCTCTCTCCACTTGCGGCGTATATCGACTTCCTTGTTCGTGTGGCAAATCATATATAGGGACCACGAAAAAGAAGTATAGCCACCCGTTTATCAGAACATAAAAGAAACTGCAGACAAGGAGAAATGGATAAATCAGCTGTAGCAGAACATGCCATTACGAATGGACATCAGATTCTATTCGACGATACACAAGTTTTAGCCACAACTTCCTACTATTTCCCTAGATTATACCGAGAGGCTATAGAAATACACAGCATAAGGGAAATATTAACAGAAAAGAAGAAGGTATAAAACTGTCTAAGGCCTGGTTTCATACACTAGAAATAAATGCATTAACACCAGTGACAACAAGGAGACGACTATTAGCCAATCAGCAAGAGCCACGCCCACTCACCCTGCACCCCCCACTAATACAACGTCCTCTACGTCCACAGCGTTCATTCTAAGTAGATCTTCCGACCAGGAAACACGCATAGAAGCACTCGCCACTGAAGATGCCCTCCGCAGTTGAGGGCGAAACGTCTGGTATCAACACCAACTATGGACCACGGCCACATAACCCGGAATCACTCAACATTACGATTACCGGCCGTGAAAGCCTGCGTTCAACTAATTTTATATTTTCATTATTTTATGAAAAATAAAGGGAAGTAAAACAGTGTATTCCGAGTCGTAAATTTACAACTTTAAAATGACCTCAAGCCTCAAATGAGATGTTCTCTGTGCAAAATGTATCGGTTATTTCAGGCCTGCATTTGAATTGCGAAACTAATCACCTGAGTTGTTAAAGTATATTTTTAAATAAAATATTAGTTAACCAAATTAGGAGAATTTGCCATGATTTAGATTAATTGAGGGTTACTAAGTGACTTTAAGTCGCTCATTTACTGATAAATCTAATACTCGGGAATAGCTAAATGCGGCCCTCAGTTGGACGGACGCTGTAGCCGCGCAACTGAGGGTTGCAGTCAGCTATTCCCGATTGTTAGAAAAATGCTATTTATGAAATAACGTTTTAAAGTCACTTAGGTTGTTAGTCCACGTAACCTCTGAATTTTTAGGCCTTTCAATCAGTCAACATATTGTTAAATATATTGTCAGATGTACAGAGCGTTTCCCTGCGGATGGGGCCAGAAAGGCGCATCAACGCATCTGCTTGCCTGCGGTGTCGCTTGCATAACAGCATGTGCCCACTTTAACATCCCCAGCCGTAGGCAAACGCTCTGTACTTAAAGAGTTTTTTATTTCACGAAGGCCAAAACATCTGTAAGGGTTAGGCCCATCTAGAAACTTACAATTGTTAAGCTAATCTGTAAGTTATTTGACCCTGCTCATACGATAAGTGAAATGCAGATAAGTTTTAATTCACTTGAACATACTGTGCATAGAATTGATCACATTGTTCAGTTTCATTGGCTGTTAAAGGGCGTATTTTTTATACTTCTCTATTCACTCTGATACTTAAACAGTGATTACTTCATTCACTTATATCTAAAATGCAAAGTGTTTGGGTTAGTATTGACAGACTTTGAGGCGTGATAGATTGTGTCAAATGAAACAACGTTTGGTTATGAGCCAATATCTACAACACTCCAAAACGAAGCTACAATTTCACCCATTCAATTAATGTTTACTCGTTTGAAGGTTGGGGTGCATAGAAAGAGGTATTATTTTGTTGAGGAGAGCAAGACTGGTTTTATTCTCTTCTTAATTTACAACTCAAGTGCGAGTATTCAGTTGTGCCGGTACTTATGGTAATACATTGAATTCTCGTTAATTCAGACAGATGTATATGGAGATCCTGTTTATCTGGGTCGCCCTGTTCTCTAGACTTCAACACCCAATGGATTATTGCCTTTGGGGTCATATAAAAAGTCATAATGAGTAAAAACTCTAATGGGGGAAAGTAAAAGCTTTCAAGAGTACAATAGCTTTGTATTGGAGCGTTACCGGATGTGGGTTTGTGAACAAAACCTTTTTACCTTACACTACTTGTCATACCACAAAGTTTGTCACTAAGTTCCTTGTTATATGGTCTCTTTAAATTGTCTGTTATATTAGCCATAAGAGAAAAATCAATATTTATATTTTTTATAATTATTTTATTTATTTTATACTCATCTGTTCAATCCATATATTATGCGTTCATTAATTAATTCACTAGTACCCAAAATAGATAGTAGGGGCCTATTTCTTTAAAATATGACTTATATTACAAACTCTATGGAACGACAGGCCTAGAAGACCCTTGGCCTATCAGCCAGTGCATGCATTGATCACAGAGGTAGACGATCATAGACCAGTGTAGGAGTGACATGTGGTTAGAATATCAGGTTCCCCAGCCGTTATAGCTGGTTTTCTCAACCTGGAGTCGATACTAATTGTAGCTACCCAAATTCCTCATGATGCTGGGTGGGCACCGGTCCCATATTGGCCGAAATTTCATAAGAGAGTTTCTTCCCCATGTTGATTCGAACCAGCTCAAGTCTTGTAGCTCTGCGTTGTCTTCTTGCCTTAACCACTCGGCTACGGCGTGGGAACGAAAATATGGCTTAAGTTATGGGAAATATTAAGTCCTAATCTATTACAATATTATTAATATATTTTTTATTCTTTATAGTTTTATATTCACTTTATTACATGCATATTAATCAGGTCATTCATTTGTAAACCTATATAAAATATTGGCATTTCTTTAAATTGTGAGCAAATATTTGAAATGTATATGTAACGTCATTTAATTGTAATATTACTTATGGGTGTGACTAAATCCAATGAGAGAAGCATGTTTAATCCTCAACGTGTTCGCAAAATGGTATATATTGGTACCGTAATTTAAAAGTCCTCTTCGGTCCCTAAACCCTAACCTGCATAGTGGAACATATATAGCAAAGTTAATTAAAACGAATTTTATTTAATTACTGAAAACTGAAACGGGTAGAATATTCTTTGGTTCTATATTTAAATAAGTATTAATTAAATTACTTAAAGATTCAAATAATCTCGAACACCATCTGACAATCGTCTCTCAAGAAAAATATTGAATATAAATAGAAAAAATGGAAAACAAAGATGTAAAATATGTTTATAAAAATGTTAAAACATAAAAAAACAAATAAAATAATATGAAAAGAATTTATCAACCTTCAAATAGAAAAATAGTAAATGTTCATGGATTTATGAAACGAATGAATAAAAGAAATTTACCCATATCACATTTGTGTTGGTTAACATGAATGTATGAGTATATAGTTTGTCTTGTTTTAAATGCTCGTGTTTTCTCGAAGATGGTCACAGCATCGACAATGAGCTGATCTGATCACTCGTCCGTAAAAGCTCTTCATGTTCTTTGTGTGATCATAAAGTATTTACGTGATCCATAGTTAAAATCCTCTCCTGATAGGTCGGGCCTCTACAAGACCAAAGAGGCGTGAGGCACGTAAAAGCTTCTACAAAAGAGACGTTTAACTAAGGCAACAATCAAGGTTTTAGGCTTAGTGACCAGTTCCGGTCTCATTGTTCATCCATAATTATTATTTTAATCGGGCGACCTGTACTTCGTTTTCCTATTGGGAGATAGGCCTATTTCAAAATTGAGGAGTTGAATGGAATATGGGTATAACTCATGTTTTGCCCCTCTTCCGTTCAATGAATTTTTAGACTCGCCATATTGTAGTTGGTCAACCTGAAAAGTTTTGTTTCGATATCTCGATTACAGCAGGTATCAATTAAAATAGACAAAAATGTTATGCATTTAGTAATATATCAATTGCTGATATCTCAAAACGTATATTTTTTAATTGTGGCCATATTCCATTAAATTCCTCAATTAGGATGAGTAACTTCTCTTTAGATATGTTGTCTCAATTTATTTCTACAGTGGCGGATTGTTTCTACAACTGGTTGGACTTCATGTTCAGATATTTTTTTAGCCCCAGTTTGTCCTTTTGGACATTTTCTGGTGCTCTCTTCTGGCATTGGCGTAATTGTTTTGTCATCCCGCCATGTGTATTCTGTTGTCCGTCTCATAAATTACATTTATGCTGCAGTAATTCGAAGGGAAGATAAGTAGATTGAGATGGGCTGGAAACTTATAAAGAGTGAATACAAACGAGATACCTAAGAGAGTGATGCAATCGATGCCAGATTGCAAGAGTACAGCTGGAAGACTAATGCTTATATGATTAGATGGAGTCGTTGAGGATGTGAAGAAGGTTGGCATTTTCAACTAGTGGAAGGTCCTCCATGATAGAGATAGAGATCTTTCCTGGGAGCAGATGTGCCCCAATTTGGGCTGTTGACCTGATGATGATAATGAATCCGAAGGGAGAGGGATGAATCGTTATAACGAAAAGATGAAATATTACAGTATGCGTTATAAAAAATAATAAAGATTCAATAAATGCTATTATGCATTGCAGAGACTTTTGATGTCCCAACTCGTCTCAAAAAACGTTAAACTGAAAATATATAAAACTATTATTCTACTAGTTATATTATATGGGTGCGAAACATGGACTCTTACTTTAAGGGAGGAAAGGAGATTACAAGTATTTGAGAATAAAGTTCTTAGGAAAATTTTTGGACCAAGGAGAGATGAACAGACAGGTGAATGGAGAAGACTACATAACAATGAACTACATGGTCTTTATAGGAAGCCAGATATAATATGAACAGTTAAGTCCCGTAGACTGCGATGGGCAGGACATGTTGCGCGTATGGGGAATGAAAGACGTGCATGGAAACTTCTTGTAGGAAAGCCAGAAGGAAAACGCCCAGTTGGTAGACCAAGAATGAGGTGGGAGAATAACATTAACTATGATTTGAGGGAAGTAGATTATACAGGGAATGATTGGAAAGCATTAGCTCAGGATAGGGATGATTGGAGAGCTTATGTCCGCGCGGCCATGAACCTACGGGTTCGATAGTGCCAGTGAGTAAGTAAGTATAACTCGACGAATAACATCTGAAGGAAGCAGAGAAAAATCGAAATAGGGTTAGGAATAGAACCTGGAATTTCTTTTAATAGTCCCCAAAAAGCCCCGAGAAATGAAGTCGATACCTTTAATTTCCTGATCTTGTACATTGTATGGAGTCTCCACCGCTGTGGTCTCGAGGTAGCGTGTTGTCTTGTCACGCAGTGGGCCTGGGTTCGATCCCCGGTCGGGACAGTTTTTCTGGGTGAGGTTTTTAACGGGGTTTTTCCTCACCTGTAAGACAAATGCCAGGAAAACTTTAAGGCCCAAACGGTCCCCAAAATTATATGGCCATCGCAATCATCATCATCATTCATATTCATCTTGGAATAAGCTTAAGATTAGGGACTCTCCTGGCGCACTATTATCATCCTCGCCCATCATATCATCGTGGCAACGTAACCCCGCCTTCCAGGCGCCCCAACCTCTGAAGTGGGTTACAAGTACGCCATGCCAGGAGAAAATACCAGGAATGTCGAAAGACAACCTGGGGCATTTGCAAAAAAAAAAAAAACATTGTATGGGGTCATATCATTTGAATAACATATGATTTTAGGGACTCACTTAAATTATAACCAACCAACTCACTAGCACTATCGAACACGCAAATTCATGACCGCGCGGACTAAGCTCTCCATACATCCGTATCTTGAACTAATGTTTTCCAATCATTCCCTGTATAATCGACTTCCCTCAGATTCTTGGCCTTCCTACTGGATGCTTTCTCCCTGGTTTTCCTACAAGGGATTTCCATGTTCGCCTTTGATACCCCATATCCTGCCCATAGAAGTCTATGAGACTTAACCGTTCTTATTATATCTGTTTTCCCATAAAGACCATGCAGCTCATTGTTAGTAGTCTTCTCCATTCACATGTCTGTTCATCTCTCTTTGGTCCAAACATTTTCATAAGAATGTTATTCTCAAATACTCGTAATGTCCTCTCCTCCCTTAAAGTAAGAGTCCATGTTTCGCATCCGTATAATATAACTAGGAGATTAACAGTTTTATATTTGTTTAATAATGTCAAAATTAAATTATAGCCTACTGTATTTAATCTACTATTAAACATAAAGATATACTAAGACAACATAAAGAGATAGTGATAATTTAAATTGATATATAAATTTAATAATCATTATGACTTTGTAAATGACATAATTAGTAATCAGTAATATTCTATGTAACGACTCATTAAACATCCATTTATTTCTTGGCGGTCTTACATAATTATTATCACTGTTCATTAGATTAAAATACTAATTTACTGCAGATATCTATCAGCCTCACCATTGTTCTACCACAAATGAAAAGTGTTTACAAAAAATGTAATTTTCAATTTAATAAATAAATAAATAAATATATATATATATATATATATATATATATATATCCATCCATAGTAATTCTGCCCGAAGGCAGGTCCTTCACTGCAGTCATAGCATTTTCATGCTATGGTTGCAGCTTTACTAGGGAATTGTAGGTGTGGTAGCTTCTCGTTGCTTTCCACACCGATGAAGGATGATGATGATGGCCTAATGATTTCGGGGGCCGTTTGGGCCTTAAAGTTTTCCTGACATTTGTCGTACAGGTGAGAAAAAAATCCAATAAAAGCCTCACCCAGAAAAACTGCCCGGACTGGGATCGAACCCGGGCCCGCTACGTGACAAGGCAGCACGCTACCTAGACCACAGCGGTGGACTACATATATATATATATATATATACACACGCGCGCGCGTTTACATGCTGTCCTGAAACAGAATAAGATATTGACAGACTGATATTCCAGTATTAGCTTAGATTTAGCAAACCGTTGAAAAATTATTATTATTATTAATTATTATTATTATTATTATTATTATTATTATTATTATTATTATTATTATTATTATTATTATTATTATTGTCGGCCGCGATGGACTAGTGGTTATGCTCCTTGCCTCTGTCCCGAAGTTCGCGGGTTCAAACCCGGCCGGCGTCGATGAATTTTTTAGGACGGAAAAATCCAAGGAGCAAGTCCTCCGGGAGGGACTTTAAGCCGTCGGTCCCGAGTCTGAAGATTTTCAGGCTCGTAAAAAATCCTTAAGCGTGAATGAAAAGGCCTCTAAGCAAAATTCGCCGAATTTTCCCGTGCTAGTACTACCTTGGTTTCCTAGATGTCAGTATGAGGCGGAACGCTGACCACGGACCACTCGAAATGACATCTATACGAAAACAAGTGTAACTAAATTAGTATGGTTCAAATTCTTCCCTGTAGGGGGAGAGCGCCTAAATCTCTGTAAAGGGAAAACATGGGCTTACAATACAATACAATATACATTATTATTATTATTATTATTATTATTATTATTATTATTATTATTATTATTATTATTTCTTAATAATAATCCATCGTCAATAGTGTTTTCCTGTAAAAATAAGCTTGATCTTTTGATACTCGGTATTTCAAAGAACTCAAGTTTTTTTTGTATAGTCACTTGATAGTAAGTTCAAAACCAATTCATTTATTTGTCAAAATACAAATGTTTGTCAAAAATCATACAATACAGAATTCTTCTAAATTATTGGCTATTTTTAATGATAATCTTAAGAAATTCTTCGGCAGATTAAAAAAAAAAATTAATAGAGGAATATTAGAAATCCATAAAAAAAAGTTTCAATAAAAATTATTGTTAAACACTCTTCGGTATTTTTCTTATTGAGACAAGCCTCGTGGGGTAATGGTCAGCGTTTCTCACTACAGTTCATGAGATCTCGGGTTTGATTCCCGGTTAAACCATAGGAATTTATCCTTAGAGGGAATTATTCCTGTGGTTGTCCGAAGTCTGGAATTTAAGTTATGTTTAGGTTTAGAACTTCTCTGGCACTTCATTATCATTTATCACGCATCATATCTAACTCTGCCTTCCAGGTGTCCCAACCTAAGCAATAGATTACAAATCCGCCAATGCCAGGGGAGAAATCCAGAAATGTCATAAAAGACAACCTCGTGGAATTGAAAAAAAAATGGATTATGAATATATTAACGGTGAAATATTACTTTTAACGATATTGCAATCCAGAGTTTGCTTTGGCATTTTGAAGACCAAGAAAACATTTCCACTCGCGGAGAATTATTTCGCGTGGAAATGCCTCCTTCTAAGCTAAGTCTCAAAATGCTCCTTTTTAGCCAATTACTTGTATCTTATTCATATATTTTCTGGTTCGACTTCGGGTTATTTAGTGATCATATTTTACAGAAGATTTCCCTGAATGTAAATGGAAAATGTGAAAAATACTGTTCTATCCACACATATATCTATTTCCCGCTATCAACTGACCCTCAGACATCTGCAAGGCAAAACTCTACTCGTGAATAGAAAATGTGACCTTCGATAATTACAATCTTATCAGTTTCATTGTATGCTTTGGCTTATAAAAAATCCTACAAAATTCAGTAGAACATCAGTAATTAAACACATATGATATGAAACATGGTGATCAAAATTATGGTTCACAGAACTCTTCATTATATGTATTTCTATAAAAAAACGAATGTAATTCATGCGTTCTAGTGATCATTAGGTACTTCGGATACTTAAACCATTAAATATTCAGATGATATACTGGTACCTAAAATAAATTTTAAATATTATAAAATTGGCAGTAAAAGTTATAGGCATCTAAAATAGAGCAGAAATCAACCAAGCGCCAATTAAACAGTTAGAAAGAATTGATAATGACGCTTAACGTTTCAAAAACCTGGGTCTTCAAGAAATCTACTAATATGAGGTGAGTTGCAAATATTGTAACTCCTATATTTAAAACAAATCTCATAGTGTCGCTTCCTTTAAATATTAAATAATCCAAAATATATGGAAACCTGAGGGAAGACGAGGCAGATGAAGATCTAAAACCTGCAGAGGCAGATGAAGATCTAAAACCTGCAGGAGTCAGGGAATATATTTATACATGAAGGAGAAGCATCTACAACCAGGAGATTGGATGGACACACAAAATTGGCTACTAGGAATCAGATGACGTCAAATACATTAATCAACCTATTATCTATCTATCTAAAGTAGAATTTCAACAGCTAGAAATGGACACCAAAAATACAGTTTGTTTCTTCCTCTGCACTTTACAATAGTTAGAAAACTTCAGTTAGTCCACCGTCTACCGTTGTGGTCTAAGGATAACATCGAAACTTAAAAACGTTGGGTCTGGGTTTGATCCTTTGTCGGGAGGAGATTCCTGAATCAAAACACCATCCGATCGTCATAATCAACATATAAATGGGTCGTTGGGTTTCAGAACCTGCTAAGTCCCTCATATGAGGTTTTCAGAAAAATGCAAAGAACTGATTCTGGCAGCAATCCGAGAGATTGGGAAATTCTAATGATACATGTCGATAGTAGAATGTAATAGAAGATTTATGGAAAATGTTTTAGAAATAAGTATTAAACAATAAAAATGAACTTGGTACTTCTGTTCTGCATTGTTGGACTTGGCATATTTTTACTTCAGCCAAATACATTAACAAATTCAATAATTTTCGAATACATTAACAATATTCATAATTGGTAACTTCATTTTCACTCTTTTTCTGAGTCTTCATTGCTAGATATTTCGAAAGATTCTTCGTTCAATCTTTGTGTATCAACCATGTCGGTCGCAATTTTGAACGGTTCTATAGTTTGTTATAAGGACTTCCTTAAATATTCTTATTAGATAAAACGTATTGTCCAACAACAGAAAGTTAATAAAGTAACTCCCCAAGTTTAGATTATTTTATTTTTATTTGTTTATCTTCTTTATTCAATTGAAAATGAATTATTACCGGATACTACTACTAAGTAAAAAATATTTGATTTCAAGTTCTCCACTACATCATAACATTAGGAATACACTCTGTACAACTTAATATAAGGTTAAATCTCAAAATAGGTCATAGTAGGTAAAACATATATCATAAAATGTTGTTTATGTCCATATAATATATATAAATGTTTGTTTGTTTGTTCGTACTTTATGCGCGGCCATACCGTTGATCCGATTATGATGGGGATTTTTACAAAGTGTTCAGGAGATTCCCGGGATAGACATAGGCTATAAGAGAGTTGTGATACTAAACTCCTACACCCTTAAAAATCGCCCTTCGTAGTGGAAAACGTGAAAAAAGTAGCTCTTTGGACGCTTAAATGGCTTACGCTGCCTAAACCATAACAAATACACAAAATTAATGTACACAGAATTGAATATGTCAAAAAGCTCTACAAAAAATTCCGCGACAGCATATGTTTATCTCTTACGGATAACTCACAATAACCCTTTTTACCTTTCATTGATGCCAAGAAAATGAGACAAGTTTGTAAGATTCCTGCGCAAGCACATGGCGGGTATTCTTTTACGGATAACTTACAATAACATAGTTTGTCTTTTAGCTCATTTATGCCAGGAAGTTCGAGATAAGTAGATTCCTGGGCAACACCGGGTAATCAGCACGGGGAATCTTAAAATAATTACTATATACATTTATAATTATTTTTCATTTTACTTATTCAACTAATCATAAGAAGTAGATTAATTTTTGTCTTTCAGCTCATTATTCCAAGAAGATCGGGATGAATAGATTCCCGGACAACGCCGGGTAAACAGCACGGGTATCTAAAAATAATTACAATATAAATAAATACAATATAAATTTAACTAAACATAAAACACATTAATATTCCTATTTCAGCTCATTTATGTCAAGAAGGTCGGGATAAGTAGATTCCCGGGCAACGCCAGGTAATCAGTACGGGGTATCTAAAAATATAAATTTATAAATATTTTTCCTTTTACTAATTCAACTAAACATAAAATCACATTGATTTTCATTTATTTAGGCGTAGCAGCGCACGCCTGGTATTAGGTAGTATTTTATATGAAATGAAGCTGTTTAACTAAAGACATTTTAACCATAAAGAAAAGATAGGCATTTAGCCAAACATCCTAGACTATTGGTCGTAGACTCGTGGCGTCCATGTCATTGTATAAAACATATTGTTGTTATTTAATGTCGTGCATTTGGGACAAAAGCCATTAGGAAACGGCATATTCGAACTTTGATAACTAAAGATTCAGCCTCTTCAACGAATAAAAAAAATGTGAAGCAGAGATTCTAATGTCCTCTGTCCTATAATGGAGAGAGAATTAAGAAGGAAAATAACATTACGGGAATAAAATTATTTTTAATTTATTTATTTATTATGCGGCTCCTGGCAGAAGCGGTTAGACGCTTACCGCTGGGGTCTCGAGAACGAGTCTCGGTCACTCCGTGTGGGGTTTGTGGCGGACGAAACGGAGATTGGGCAGGTTTTTCTCGGGATATATCCCGTTTTGCCCTGCAATATATTTATTTCAAACCATTTCTTCATGCTCATCTCATCTATTTCGTTCATCCGCTCCTGTGAAATTACGTCAGGCATCCTTTTCGTTCACAGATCTTTATAAATACGGGTTTCATCTCATCTCATCCCTTGACTTTATCCTGAATTGGACATGAGTTATGGATATTTATATCTTTATCCATTTATTCAAATTATATCGCAGTAATTTTAAATGAATCTTTATTCTGATTAAGAAAACTCTATAAGACCTCAGGCATATATCTTTATGGTCCAGACAATATGGGCTGAAACTAAATGTAAACAAAACGCAAGCAATAATTATCGGACATCCAAGGCTATTACACCTCATAAACAATGGCAATATGCCGGCTGTCATATTAGATAATGAACAAATTCCTTATACCGACGTCGTTAAAAACTTGGGATTTTACTTAGATTCTAATTTAAAATGGCGAGCAAGTAAAACAAACATCTAAAAGGATCTTCTCCATAATGCATTCCCTAAAGCGACTTAAACATTTTCTTCCTACAACTCTTAAAAGAATTTTAATCCAAACTTTAGTGATGCCGCATTTTGACTACTGCGACGTTCTACTAACTGACATAAGTGACGGATTGTCGGACAAACTGCAGCGTGTCCATAATATGTGTATCAGATTCATATTTAATGTTCGAAAATACGATCACATTTCTCCATTATTCCACGAATTGTCATGGCTACATCTAAAAGAGAGAAGAAAATCGCACTGTCTAATTCTCCTATTTAAGATCCTACATACCTCGATTCCCATTATTTATCATCCCGTTTCCAGTATCTATCCTCAAACCATAACTTAAACACAAGATCACAACATAGTCTCTTACTTAATATACCGCAACATAGGACATCACATCACTCCATGTCATATACCATCTCCACTTCTCCGCAACTGGAATTCCCTACCACAAGAAATAAGGGCTGCCGGACATTGGCATCTTTTAAAAGGAAATCTAAATTTATATTTGCTCTAAACTCGACTTCATTATTATCCAGTGTAAGATATATATATATATATATATATTAATTGGTGTTTCCCGTAATTGGTGTATCCCGTATAATGTATCATATTATTATTATTATTATTATTATTATTATATATTAGTATTATTATTATTATTATTATTATTATTATTATTATCGTATCATTATTGTTATTAACCTATAAAATGTTGTTTGTACATGACATTTACATTGTTACATTTATTGTATCTTTAAGTGTTTATAATTAGTATAGTGTATATCTATATTTGTCGAATATTTATTTGTATTTGTACTGGTTGAGTGGAAGAGAGGGCCTTATGGCCTTAACTCTGCCAGAATAAATAAAGTATTATTATTATTATTATTATTATTATTATTATTATTATTATTATTATTATTATTATAAGAAATAATTAGGAATTTGGGCCAATTGGTGAACGAGCTAGGATCGCTAAGTTAAAAGTAATTGGATAACAATTATAGTATAGTGACTGGCAAGAAGTGACAACAGACCTTACGTTCCAACCTGCGGTCGCAAGCTTAACACATACGAGATAAGGATAATTCCCCTTATACAGGAAGTCTGAATCAGCTACTGCCCGACTATGCCAATTTACTGCCGGAAAATGAAACAAAAATAAAAGTTATCCTTTAATAGATTAGAGAAAAAGAATGTCTAGATTCAAAACCTTGCGCCGAACAAAGTAACTGAAGTCATTTTTCGTGTTTTCCTTATGTCGTCAAAGGCAAAAATGCCAGTATGCCATTTTCATTACTCTTAATACACATCACCACTAATGATCTAATTTGAAATAAAAAAATGAACTAAAGAAAACGCATGACTGACCCACAATACAAATATATAGCATACTATAAACAGAGATCCTAGGCACATTATGACTTTGGATATTAAAGATTCTATAAATAAGAATAAAATAAAACTAACTCACTGGCATTATCGAACCCGTTGGTTCATGGCCGCGCGGACATAAGCTCTCCACACATCCCTATCCTGAGCTAATGTTTTCCAATCATCCCCTGCATACTCTACTTCCTCAAATCATAGTTAATGGTATTCTCCCACCTCATTCTTTGTCTATCAACTGGGCGCTTTCCCTCTGGTTTTCCTACAAAAAGCTTCCATGCACACCTTTCATTCCCCATTCGTGCCACATGTCCTGCCCATCGCAGTCTACGAGACTTAACTGTTCTTATTATATCTGGCATCCTATGAAGGGCATGTAGTTCACTGTTATGTAGTCTTCTCCATTCACCTGATAAGACGATGGTTAGGAAAGTATATAGATATCCCAGTATGGGTCTTCTGAAAAAAGAAGTCATGAGACCCGTGTCACATAATTACAGCAAGTAAAAAAACCTTAAGCCTGAAATAAGAGGCATCTGGCCAAAATTGTTGGTCTTTCAATGAATTGCGAGGCTTATGACCTCAGATGGTAGAAAGTATCGTTAAATAAAATACATGTATCTACCTATGAAATTATGGGATAAAGTTTTCATAATACTCAGTGACAATTTTTTCAAAGTCCCAGGCAGACACCACGCGCATGCACCAACAAACGTGAAGCGGTTTACACTATACAATTACGCGATGCAGCCAACATATACACGATATTTAACGAACCTAAAGGCTAACCTAACGCAATTTAAATATTCTAACCTGTGAAAGACCAACCTAAATGCTAACCTAACGCAATTTAAGCACTCTAACTTGTGAAAGAATGCAATGCCCAAAAATAAATATAAGTTCTGAAATTCTGAAGTACATACTCTATGTTGGCTGCACTGGAACATGTGTTGCTGTTGTATAGAATATTCGTTAAAATCAATATGGCTGCCACGTCTTCATGTTACATATGTAGTTAAATATCATAGAAAAATATACTGAAATAATCATTAGAAAAATGTAAAATGTATTGTAAATGGTGGGAAATAATTTGAAAATAAAACCCTGTTGGCGCATGCGCATGGTGGCTGCCTGGGATTTATAAAAAAATCTCACTTTGCTTAATGGAAACTTCGGCCGAAATCATGTTTTACACACTGTTTTAAGTTGAATCGTATTTACTGATTAAGGTCCATAGGTGCCGCTCGTTTGGAATCGAAGGGGCCTAGTTTCATTGGCCAAATGTTACATAGCTGTGATAAGAATAGTTGATATCTTATAAATCTGGTATAAATAACAAGGTATGAAATTCATTGGACATGTAAAAAATAATTAAATGTTTTGAGGAATGATTACCGATAGTCCTAATTATTTATTGTCGCCCGCAAATTGTTTTCTAATTTACTTACTCACTGGCACTATCAAACCCGTAGGTTCATGGCCGCGCGGACATAAGCTCTCCATACATCCCTATCCTGAGCTAATGCTTTCCAATCATTCCCTGTATAATCTACTTTCCCTCAAATCATAGTTAATGCTATTCTTCCACCTCATTCTTGGTCTACCAACTGGGCGTTTTCCCTCTGGCTTTCCTACAAGAAGCTTCCATGCAAGTCTTTCATTCCCCATCCGTGCAACATGTCCTGCCCATCGCAGTCTACGAGACTTAACTGTCTTATTATATCTGGCTTCCTATAAATACCATGTAGTTCATGGTTATGTAGTCTTCTCCATTCACCTGTCTGTTCATCACTCTTTGGTCCAAAAATTTTCCTAAGTACTTTATTCTCAAATACTTGTAATTTCCTTCCCTCCCTTAAAGTAAGAGTCCATGTTTCGCATCCATATAATATAACTGGTAGAATAATAGTTTTATATATTTTCAGTTTAACGTTTTTTGAAAGGAGTTGGGACATCAAGAGTCTCTGCAATGCATAATAGCACGCATTTTAACTAGGTAAAATATATATATATATATATATATATATATATATATATATATATATATATAACTGTATGGTACCCATGCGGAGTTACTGGTCTCCCATCGGGTGCCTCCCCAGGTGGCAAATAGGAGAGCATTCACCAGATATGAAGGGCACGGGAGAAATAAAATACCAGGGGTGGATGAAAACCATCTGCTGCTTCTGCTTGCAGCCTTGCATTAAATAGAGGGCTCTCCAAATGCTAGGGGAAGAGAAAACTTCGATAGTAAATTACCTGGTCCTCCCTGACGTGAGCAGAATTATATACAGGTTGGGATTTATTGTCTTGTAAAATTTTAAAAAATAATTAAAACATTGTTTTTGGATTCGACAGTCCGTAGTATGTGTTTCCGTTAGAAATTGTCTAATAAAAATTGAAAAAAAAAAACACTACTCTTTGTATAGTAACTAGACATTGGATTTTAGGGAAAATGCCTAAAAGCAATCCCGGTCATAAGACTATTTCCACCTTCAAAGCTAATTTAATTTTATCAATGCCGTTTAACAAAATCTAAAAAAGAATCAATATAGCAACAATATATATATATTTTTTATCCAATGCCACCAGTTTGTCATTTCGATATTTCTGGTATTCTCTCCTGGCATTGGCGTATTGTAACCCACTTCTGAGGTTGGGGCGCCTGGAAGGCGTGGTTACCCTGCCCCAATATAATGGATGATGATGTTGGTAAAGATGCACCATGAGAGGTCTTAATCCTAAACTTAATTTAATTAGGTGAATACGATAAATGATGATAACGATGGCCAGATGACGTTCGGGGACCGTTCGGGCCTTAAAGTTTCCTGACGTGTCTTACAGTTGAGAGAAAACTCCGAAAAATCCTCACCCAGGATACTTATCCCGACCGGCGATCGAACCCGGGCCCGTTACGTGACAAGGTAGCACGCTACCTATAGACTACAGATTAAAATGAATAGGCTCATAGACGTTATAAATTATTTTTAATTGTTAGTAATGTTTAAGGGAGGAAAGGAGATTACAAGTATTTGAGAATAAAGTACTTAGGAAAAATTTTGGACCAAAGAGAGATGAACAGACAGGTGAATGGAGAAGACTACATAACAATGAACTACATGGTCTTTATAGGAAGCCAGATATAATAAGAACAGTTAAGTCTCGTAGACTGCGTTGGGCAGGACATGTAGCACGTATGGGGAATGAAAGACTTGCCATGGAAGATTCTTGTAGGAAAGCCAGAGGGAAAACGCCCAGTTGGTAGACCAAGAATGAGGTGGGAGAATAACATTAACTATGATTTGAGGGAAGTAGATTATAAGGGAATGATTGGAAAACATTAGCTCAGGATTGGGATGTATGGAGAGCTTATGTCCGCGCGGCCATGAACCTACGGGTTCGATAGTGCCAGTGAGTAATGTGATTACTTGCATTGCAGCTTTAATCTTCTTTTTATGATCTTAGGTAAAACTAACTCACTGGCACTATCGAACCCGTAGGCTCATGGCCACGTGGACATAAGCTCTCCATACATCCCTATTCTGGGCTAATGTTTTCCAATCATCCCTGTATATTCTACTTCCCTCAAATCATAGTTAATGTTATTCTCTCACCTCATTCTTGGTCTACCAACTGGGCATTATTATTTTATTTAAAATTAAGTTGTATTTCCTCTTTATTTATTTGAGTGCGTGGGACCCTAACTTCCCTCTGGTTTTCCTATAAGAAGCTTCTCTGCACCTCCATAATTCCCAATTCGTGCCACTTGCCCTGCCCATCTCAGTCTACGAGACTTAACTGTTCTTATTATATCTGGCTTCCTATAAAGACCATGTAGCTCACTGTTATATAAGTCTTCTACATTCACCTGTCTGTCAATCTCTCTTTGGTCCAAAAACTTTTCTAAGAAATTTATTCACAAATACTCGTAATCTCCTTTCCTCCCTTAAACTTTGGTAAAATATCTAAAAATAGTTTGCACTCCTTATAAAAAAAATATGCACACCATGTATCTTTTATTAATTTCAAAATTCTTACATCCATTTTGCTATTAATGATAGTGATATTATGTAGAATTACACATTTTAAAAGCCTAAATTGGCATTTAGAACCTACTTTACAAGTTTTTAAAGCCTATTTTAGGTGTCTGAATTTACACCCTTTCGAGCCCAAAATCCGAGTACAAGTCATTAACAATATAATCCAAATAGTGTTTTTAAGATAAAAAAAAGCAATTTAAAAAATGTACTTACCCCAACTAGAGGCTGTCCTCCCCAAGAAAGCGTTGGTCTCAGGGTTGTAGATGAAAAGGCTGAATGTTTCCCATTTCGACCTGTTTGGCGGTGGCGCAAACAGGGTGTCCATAGGGTCTATAAACTTGTTAGACTTCTCCATGTCTGACGAGGAACTGAAAGCACGAAAACACACACAGTCACACAGACACAGTGGCTTTCCTTGTGTTATCTACAGCCGCGCGTTGCAACCGGCAACTAGTGTCGCTAGTGTAGCACCACTACACTATATAACTCTGCACTTCCAGTATTCGCTGATTATACTTTTTTGCTGCATTATGTATTGACGCTTTAACATTTAGTTCATATTACCTCTAGGATCTTTAGATGTGTGTTACTTAGCAATCAACGTGTCACTTTTTTATGTTTGCATCTGTTTTCTGATGTACAATGATTTTAATTCCAATTATATCAAGTGGTGAATATTATGAAATGGTACAAATCTCAGTGAGGTTGATAGGTACCGGTAATTGAACTCAGGACCTCTCGAATATGAGTATCAAACTGTATCTACTGAGCTAACTCGTTAGATTATTATTATTATAGGCCTACCGCTTTTTATTTTTTATCTTTTACAGTATTTTATGAACACATTTTTGAATTCTTAAAAACTGGAAACTTTGTTACAGAATTGAGGAGTCTGGTGAGAGATGGAGTTATGCCACTTTGAGAATGTATGGTAATAATCAGTGCTATTTATATTAAAATTTATATTTTTTCTTTTTGCATAGTTTACATAACAGTAAGTTAAAGAAGAAAATAGTTACTGCTTTACTGTAAAAATAATTTCGTAATAAAATGGTTTATAAAACCCAATTTATTTCCATTTCTTCTCAAAGTGGCATAGCTCCATCTATCACTAGACTCTCAATTGTTTTAAATATTTGCATCGAAAACAGAAAATCTCGGAATAGAATGTTTTTTTTTTTTTTACGTGCGGATATATTCAATTTTTCTCTTTTAAAATGATAGGGGTGAACTTTTAGGAAAATGTGGAAATGTCTTCTTATATATATATAGTCAGCTTTCTTAACTTCAGTTTCACATCTCATGATTTGTTTCTCTCTTCCGTATTCGCTGATTTTATATTTACAAACATTTGAAAATATACTTTAGAAAATACTGTAATGTACATGTTATTAATACTTTCATAATGTAATATTGTAATATTTAGTTGTAATATTGTTTCTCAAAACTCATCATCATCATCATCATCTGCATTCATGGATTAGGTCTGTTGACCTGTTCCGACTTCAGCCCATCTCTTTCTAGGTCTGCCCACATCTCGAGTGCCTTTAGGTTTGTATTTTGTTATTTGATTTGGATATCTATGTTCATTCATTCTGTCTATGTGTTACTTCCATTTTTGTCTATATGTATCTATTTTATCAGTTATTGCAAATATTTCAAGTTCCTGTCTTATTTCTGTGTTCTTGATTCTGTCTTCCTTAGTGCACCCTTTAACAGATCTCAAAAATGTCATTTCTGCCGCCGTTATCCTACTTAGATCTTGTTTTTTATGTATCCAGGCTTCTGAACCATAGAGCAGTACCGGTACTGCCAACGTTTTGTAAAATTTCAATTGGGTCTCTCTTGTTGTTTTGTTATTAAGTGATCGTTTTATCGTACCACATATTCCCTGGAATTTTGCTATTTTATTAGTTATATCATTATCATAATTAAATGAAATGTCACATCCTAGATAATTGAGATGGTTCACCTGTTCTATGATTTTGTTTCCTATTATTATTTTGGATCTGATTTGATTGTTCCCTTGAAATGCCATTACCTTAGTATTTGTGTTTAAATATATTTATTTGTGTTTAAATAACTTCGTTAATTAGTTAGAATCATGTTGGCCTTTCAAAACATGTTCCATGATTTTTACTAATTAACGAATTTTATAAAACAAAAATTGATTTTAATTGAGCAAGACTGATATAAAAAGTACTTACATTAATATTTTTAAAAAAATTATTACATAACCTCAATTGTGACTACAATTAATTTTAGAAATATTGAAAATGTATAGTAGTGCTCCAATCGGGAAGCCAAATGTCTTTAAGACAAAAAAAGAAAAGAATGCTGAACTTCCGAGAACGTACACAATAATAACCACATATATAAAATAGTCCCAATATGACAATTTTTAAAGCCACACTAAGTAAAAGCAAATAATGAAAGCATCCAGTTATGTCTACAGAAGTTTGGATCGAAAATCAAAGGAAAAACAAACTTTAAGAAAACCAAGACGTGGATAGCCGGATAATACTATTATTTACTTATTTATTAACTATCCAAGATTTGGAGCCTCATTTTACAAATGTATTTAGTTACATATAAAAGAAAATTGAAGATACATATAATTTCAAAATATAAATGAAACAAAAATAACAAATGAATAAAACAAGAACAAATGAAATTAAAACTTATAAAGTAAGTAGTAATAAGATGAATTACATCATCATCATCATCATCATCATCATCATAGTACATTCACGAATTTAGGCCATTTGTTGACCTGTTTCGGCCTCAAGAGAAACACCTTCCAGAAGTCTTTTGAGTGGACGTCCTGGTCTTCTTCTTCCTGCAGGTTGATAGGGTTGTAAGGGGTAGTGACGTGTGTATAACCTCTCCTACCCAATTCTCATCCTCACCTTCTCGTGGTACAACCCGTTTTCACAAACGAGGTTCTGTGGACCGAGTCACGGCGGTATAACCGTTCCATCAGGTACTGAGTAAATGCGGTATCCTAATGTCTGTCCAGAGACTAAAAGGTAGCAGCCCTACCACTGGACTACTTAGCGTCGGGCCTGTAACCTGTCCTAAGGAACTTCAAAACTACTTTCAAGTCTCAACACGAAAAAATCCAGAAGGAATTGAAATATGACGACCCACAGCAAAGATGAATTACAATGTGGTGAAAATAGCATTTACAAATGTTTTAAATGCTGTGTAATAACATTTCCGTTTTAAAATACCAATAATTATTGGACTTGATTACATTCAGTTAAATGAATATCTGGAATGTATCGCTTATATCCATGAGATGGACAGTCTAAAATAAGGTGTTCAGTAGTTTGTTCATCAATACCGCTGGAGCAGAGATGGAATATGAAACCTTTTTCGATAAGATTTAAACTTTCCATGTCCAGACATGAATTGTGTTAACACAAAAGAGGATTCATAATGTTTCATTGACTATTTAACTCATGCCCCAAATGGGACTCAATGGCCAATCACGTTTCAATGATTTCTGTTTTACAACCAATCAGAGTCGTGTTTCACGAAATATTTATCAGTGTTATAATTACCATATTAAAGAAGGCTCCTTCTTTTTAATATTCTGAACAGGTCTGGCCATTATTTTGCAGTGACTGAGCGTACTAGAAATACGGCTACCAGATTGTATATATAGTGCATGAATGTCAACACATGCCGCATGCGGGAGTTAATATAAAAACATTTGTAGCAATTGATTATACCACCAAAAAAAGAAACCACTGTTTGCACTTTCTTAAATGTATTTTTTCCCAGGTAACAATCCAGAAAAATATAATTGTCATATTTACATCATATGACATCAGAAATAAATTAATGTGTAGTTTGATGTGTTTCATTTTTTCTCCACTAGAGGCATTCTTACAATATTGCGTTCCTTTGGCAATAAATAGTATGATCTGGTTGCAGTGATAAACAAAAGAAGCAGATGAAGCGTACCTATCGCTTCTCATTTGTTTTCAAACATCGCCGTTTACATTAAATATATAAATATTTTAAAATAACTATAGTTAAATAATGATTTGTGAGTAAACAGCTAAATTTTATTTGAAGAGAAAAATTATACGCTCAGACCGGGACTTGAACCCGGGACCCTTGGTTCTCTAGACCAAGTGCTCTACCAACTGAGCTACCTGAGCAAGTACCGATCTAAACGCAAATCTTTCTCTATATACATTGTAATTCCCATCCACCAAATGCTGTGAAGCCATGCTTCTATCTTGCAAATGGCGGCTCCTTTATTAAGAACACATATTTGGGAATTATACATTACAGCCAGTACGGCTTTTTCCAAGTTTTTATTATTGATTTCGTACATCTCAATGATGGATAAATCATATTTGAAGAGAAAAATTATACGCTCAGACCGGGACTTGAACCCGGGACCCTTGGTTCTCTAGACCAAGTGCTCTACCAACTGAGCTACCTGAGCAAGTACCGATCTAAACGCAAATCTTTCTCTATATACATTGTAATTCCCATCCACCAAATGGGAATTACAATGTATATAGAGAAAGATTTGCGTTTAGATCGGTACTTGCTCAGGTAGCTCAGTTGGTAGAGCACTTGGTCTAGAGAACCAAGGGTCCCGGGTTCAAGTCCCGGTCTGAGCGTATAATTTTTCTCTTCAAATATGATTTATCCATCATTGAGATGTACGAAATCAATAATAAAAACTTGGAAAAAGCCGTACTGGCTGTAATGTATAATTCCCAAATATGTGTTCTTAATAAAGGAGCCGCCATTTGCAAGATAGAAGCATGGCTTCACAGCATTTGGTGGATGGGAATTACAATGTATATAGAGAAAGATTTGCGTTTAGATCGGTACTTGCTCAGGTAGCTCAGTTGGTAGAGCACTTGGTCTAGAGAACCAAGGGTCCCGGGTTCAAGTCCCGGTCTGAGCGTATAATTTTTCTCTTCAAATATGATTTATCCATCATTGAGATGTACGAAATCAATAATAAAAACTTGGAAAAAGCCGTACTGGCTGTAATGTATAATTCCCAAATATGTGTTCTTAATAAGGAGCCGCCATTTGCAAGATAGAAGCATGGCTTCACAGCATTTGGTGGATGGGAATTACAATGTATATAGAGAAAGATTTGCGTTTAGATCGGTACTTGCTCAGGTAGCTCAGTTGGTAGAGCACTTGGTCTAGAGAACCAAGGGTCCCGGGTTCAAGTCCCGGTCTGAGCGTATAATTTTTCTCTTCAAATATGATTTATCCATCATTGAGATGTACGAAATCAATAATAAAAGCTAAATTTTATTCGTTAAATAGTCCTAACAAATGCCACTCTTGATTTCCAAATTCTCTAGATAAATTGGAAATCACTTGTGGCATTACTTATGATTATTTAACTCAAGCCCAAAATGGGAGTCAATGACCTATCACATTTCAATTAATTTTGTTTTACAACCAATCACAATTGTGTTTCATCTCGATATTTATTTACTTATGTTTATCATATTAAAGAATTCTCCTCCTTTTCAATATTCTGAACAGGTCAGAGCATTATTTTGCAGTGATTGACTCTCTAACAAATACGCTGAAAATAGCAAATAATGAACAGATTCCTTCGAACAACACATTTAATAACCCTGTGTTCAATTACTGTGTTTTAAATAATGATTCTACTGAGTTGTTTACTAAAAAAAATAATTAATAACCTGTAATGTTGGTTATAATATACAGTTTGATGAGTATCATTTTTTTCTCCACTAGGGTGAATTCTTACAATGTTGCGATCCTATTTGGCAATAGATAATATGATCAAATTGCAGTGAATGAGGAATTATCTGTAGCAGTGAATAAACAAATGAAACATCAAACATAACCACACATTTTAGATTTATTTTCAAACATGGCCGTTTACATATATAAATATTTTAAAATACCGGTAACTATATTTAAATAACGATTTTCGTTTAAACAACTTAATTTTATTCGTTAAATAGTCCTAACAAATGCCACTCTCGATTTTCAAATAATGTTAAACCGAAAATATCTAAAACGGTTATTTTATAAGGATGCGAAAAAGTGTTTCTTACTGTAAGAGAAGGAAAAATATTATGAGTAGGGCCTATTTGAAAACTAAAGTGGTTAGGAAAATGTTTAGACCAAAGAGAATCGAACAGAGACAGGTAAATAGAGAAAACTACAATACGTAACAGTGGGCTACATGATCTTTATGGGAAATCGGATGTAATAACAATTAAGTGTCGTAGACTGCCATGGTCAGCGTCGCCAGAAGGTTTGGGTCAGTTTAAAAATCCTGACCCTACCGGGACTTGAACTCTCGACCTTCCGGCTTGTACAGCAGTGTCTTAACTACTACACTACGGCGTGCCCCCAAGTTATATTATATGGATGCGGAACATTGACTCTTACTTTAAGGGAGGAAATGAGATTACGAATATTTGAAAATAAAGTTCTTAGGAACATTTTTGGACCAATGAGAGATGAACAGACAGGTGAATGGAGAAGACTACATAATAGTGCACTAAATGGTATTTTAGGAAGCCAGATATAATAAGAACAATTAAGTCTCTTAGACTGCGATGGGCAGGACATGTGGCACGAATGGGGAATGAAAGTGTGCATGGAAGCTTCTTGTCGGAAAATCAGAGGGAAAACGCCCAGTTGATAGACCAAGAATAAGGTGGAAGAATGACATTAACTATGATTTGAGGGAAGTAGATTATACAGGGAATGATTGGAAAACACTAGCTCAGGATAGGGATGCATGAAGAGCTTATGTCCACGCGGCTATAAACCTACGGGTTTGATAGTGCCAGTGAGTTAGTTAGTTCTCACATTAATACTAACTGAATTGTGTAATTTGTGAAGATTTTTAAACCAGAATTTTTACTAGTCAAAGTTACGAATTAATATGTCATTGTCGACTTAAAGGGAGGCGTCATTTATAGGCGTCGGGGCGACTCAAAGACGGATCGTGACATGAAGTCGGCGCCAATGTATGTAGTGTAAATATTTCGTTCTATTTTTTTTAAAGATCCCATGTGTGGCAGAATAGTATCTGATCATACGAAGGTTCTATATAGCAAAGGTACAGTTTTACTCACGACTCTCCCTTTTTCAATCTATTCTGAATATCCTCTTATATATGAGCTTTACAATTTTACAATTACTCACTAAATGCTATGTAACAATAGTTTTTGCTCGATAATGTGTTCTGTCATACTTACAGCAATGCCGACCATGATTGAAAGTTCAATTTCCTAAATATCGGGGTTGCCATCCTATAAATAACTAAACTGTAATATTACAAATTACCTACCTAGTGTGGGAAGTAAAACCACTGCCCTTCATGTATACTAGTGCAATGTTTATATAAAATTATATCCAAAGGGCAGTGTTAATAAACATTATACGAAACAAATCACTGCATTTTAAATGATCTGAAGTTTATTTGAAACAATATAAAACAATAAATTCGTACTTGCCGCCATTGTATACCTGATTGATGTCACGGCCTGCTGTAGCCTCAACTAAATTATTTTCGGCATTTACCGTATAAAAATTGGCCATATTGTTAACGTTGTCAGTTGTTTATATTGAACGCAAATATTTCCAAAAAAAATATATTATTTTACTATTATTTATTATTTTGAAGACACCATCGAGCAAAAAATAATGTACAACGCACGTTTGTGAAGTGTTTTACAGAATCTTCGGAAATTAAAAACCTCGCTATCGCTGGGTTTTGAATAGTTTCCTCGCTTCTGTCTAAACCACTTCCCAACTTCGCATCATAATATACTATTTCAGTCTCCCATTCTCATTGTGGCGTAAGAAGTGTCAGGCATTCTGTATTACGGTAAGTACTCCAATCGGTCTACTAGGTTTCCGACTTAAATTAATTAAATATTTATTTTACTATTAATAATTATAATTTACGTCGACTATCCTCTGCCTCGAACAGTATAAAGTTTGCAGGCTTTAGGAGGCCCTTGGGATAATATGAGGATAAGATCCCCATCTTTGCAGATGATCAGTACAAGACGGTGGCGGGGTTGTCAGCCGTGCGTGACGGCCGACTTTATCCCCAGAACATGCGTCTGGCATTCCCTTACGTTAGAAGCTGAATCGACCACTGGGACATGGTATCGCATGAAGATGGAAGTTAATTTAAAAAATCCGAACCATCGGGAATCGAACTTGCGTCATATAACTTGTCGCATATTGCTTTAATCAACTACGATATGGCGTGTCCCCTCTCGAATAGTATATGTATTAAATTTATACGGTTAAATAATTTAAATGTATGAATGTATGAGTGAACGATATGTCTTGTCTTAAACATTCGTGTTGTCTCGGAGGTATCGCTGGTATCGAACGGATCACTCATTCGAAGAGGCCCTCCATGTCCTTTTGTGGTCAAAAAGTATGCATGTGATCCAGAGTTAAAAATTCTCTTCCGACATGGCGCGGGACACGTAAAAGTACTTATAAAGCGAGAGGTTAAAGGAGGAGGAGGAAAGAGAGAGAGAGAGAGAGAGAGAGGAGAGAGAGAGAGAGAGAGAGAGAGAGAGAGAATAAAAGATGATAATACATAATAAACGTATAATAAATTATTTAGTCTATATTACATGAATTACTTTAAGAGAGGAGAAATATTATGACTATTTGAAAATAAAGCACTTAGGGCAATTTTTGGATCTTACAAAGATGGATACAGACAGTTGAATGGAGAAATCAATATAGGACTAACAGTGAGTAACATGATCATCTATCTGGGAAACCAGATGTAATAAAAACAGTTAAATTTTGTAGACGATAGCAGGAATGGGTAATAAAAGAAAGCCATGGAAACTTCTTATAGGAAAACCTGAGGGAAAGCAATCAGTAGATAGAGCAAGAATGAAGTTTGAAAATAACATTAAGCATGCTTTTAGGGAGGTATCTTATATAGAGAAAGATTAAATAAATATTAACTCAGGATATGGGTTTATGAAGAGCTTATATCTGCACTGCCATATATCTCCTGGTTCAAAAGTGCCAGTGATTTATTTAATACGTATGATGATTTTGTTTGAAAATTCACCAGAAAAAAGTATTAAATTTATTTGGTGTTCCTTCCATAGAATTTCATTAAATATATTTGGAGTTCCTACCGTAGAATTTCATTAAATATATTTGAAGTTCCTTCCGTAGAATTTCATTAAATATATTTGGAGTTCCTACCGTAGAATTTCATTAAATATATTTGAAGTTCCTTCTGTAGAATTTCATTAAATATATTTGAAGTTCCTTCCGTAGAATTTCATTAAATATATTTGGAGATCCTTCCGTAGAATTTGATTAAATGTATTTGGAGTTCCTTCCATAGAATTTCATTAAATATATTTGAAGTTCCTTTCGTAAAATTTCGTTAAATATATTCGAAGTTCCTACCGTAGAATTTCATTAAATATATTTGGAGTTCCTTCCGTAGAATTTCATTAAATATATTTGAAGTTCCTTCCGTAAAATTTCATTAATATATTTGAAGTTCCTTCCATAGATTTTCATTAAATATATTTGGAGTTCCTTCCGTAGAATTTCATTAAATATATTTGAAGTTACTTCCATAGCATTTCTTGTCATTTGGTAAGGACGGAACAATACTGATAACTTACTGGATGTTTCTATCTTACAGAAATACTAAAACTAAAACGGGGATATTAAAAAAAATCAAGTAAATTTAATTATTAGAAAAGAGTGACACTGTCAAACTCATGAAGAATTGTTGTTTATACATATATTTTAAATTAATTCTACCATTATTTGTCTGAAGTTCAATGGGAAACAAGAGAAGCAGTTGTAAATGTAGTGTTTTATTTAATTATGCTCTTTAGCACCTGAGGTCATTAGAGTGGCGATTCAAATCTGAACGTGAAAGGTCCGATAAATTTGGCTCGGACGCCATTTTTCAGGCATAATTTATGTGCAGTAAATCTGATACATTGGATTCGCAGCTCTATTTCGCTTCCAAAGGAAACCATGCTCAAGATCTATGCCATCGACCCAATGAACCTGGAATATAGAGGCGATAACAGTAGTCACTAGTTAATCAGAACCGATAGTGCTCATCAATGGCATGACCATTCGCTGTTGAAATATCTACAAATAATCTCTTAAAAAAAGGAAAGCTCTTTGATCTTTCCCATATACCTCAACCATCAGTTGAATGTAATCACGATTTCATTACCGTAAACGCAGGAAATGTTTTAGCATTCATTTATTGATATTTTGGTTTGTAGTTGCGTTTATTAGGAACGTAACTGTTTCTGGAGTCAACTATTTATACTTCAAATCTAGTCACTAAGCCAGAAGGTGAGTTCTTGCACCTGAAAATTTTGACAACAATATACTTTACTTTTTTGACGACTAACTGACTTGCGATTAATTATGTTTATGACTCATGGCCGATGATTTTAATATCTATCCCAAGAAAGAATTCTGTTGAGATTGGTTAAAAAAATAAATATTATATTAAACAGTGCAAAGATGTGTTTAATTAAATAAAAAAAATGAATAAAGTGAGTCTGTAGCATCTGACCTCGTAAAAGTTGATGTAGAGACTCATCTTATGTATTAACAACCTCATATGATACTTCCTATTGTAATTATATAAAAGATAAATATATATTTATTTTATATGCTTTGGTGTTCTTAAGACAATTAGTCGTCTTTGAAACCCGAGAGCCCCGGGCTCAAATCCGGCAAAGAACAATAGCTTTTTGAGGAAGGACAAATTCGAAGATATTTCCTATAGTTTAGAAATAAAAATATAAAACTGTTATTCTACCAGTTATATTATATGGATGCGTAACATGGACTCTTACTTTAAGGGAGGAAAGGATATTACGAATATTTGAGAATAAAGTTCTTAGGAAAATTTTTGGGCCAATGTGAGATAAACAGACGGGTGAATGGAGAAGACCACTTAACAGTGAACTACATGGTTTTTATAGTGTGTGCTTCTATTGTAATCATCAGGCGATTTCTAATCTTCTAACTAATTAACTGGCACTATCGAACCCGTAGGTTCATAGCCGTGCGGACATAAGCTCTCCATATATTCCTATCCTGAGCTAATGTTTTTCAATCATTCCCTGTATAATCTACTTCCCTCAAATCATAGTCAATGTTATTCTCCCACCTCATTCTTGGTCTAACAACTGGGCGTTTTCCCTCTGGTTTTCCTACAAGAAGCTTCTATGCACCTCTTTCATACCCCATTCGTGCCACATGTCCTGCCCATTGCAGTCTATGAGGCTTAACTGTTCTTATATCTGATTTCCTATAACGACCATGTAGTTCACTGTTATTTAGCCTTCTCCATTCACCTGTCTGTTCATCGCTCTTTGGTCCAAACATTTTCCTGAGAACGTTATTCTCAAATATTCGTAATCTCTTTCCTCCCTTAAAGTAAGACTCCATGTTTCGCATCCATATAATATAATTGGGAGAATAATAGTTATATATATTTTCAGTTTAATGTTTCTTTGAAAGGAGTTGGGACGTAAAAAGTCTCTGTAATGCATAATAGCACGCATTTCCAGAATTGAGCCTATGCTTAATTTCTATGTGCATCTCATTCCTATTTGTGATTATTGTTCCTAGGTATTTGAATTTGTCATTAGCTGTCCATAATGGAAATGGACAGCTAATGACAAATGAGGGAAATTTTGAGGAAGTGTCTGAATTCAAATACCTAGGAACAATAATCACAAATAGGAATGAGATGCACAAAGAAATTAAACATAGGCTCAATTCTGGAAATGCATGCTATTATGCATTGCAGAGACTTTTGATGTCCCAACTCCTTTCAAAAAACGTTAAGCTGAAAATATATAAAACTATAATTCTACCAGTTATATTATATGGGTGCGAGACATGGACTCTTACTTTAAGGGAGGAAAGGAGATTACGAGTATTTGAGAATAAAGTTCTTAGGAAAATTTTTGGACCAAAGAGAGATGAACAGACAGGTGAATGGAGAAGACTACATAACAATGAATTACATGGTCTTTATAGCAAGCCAGATATAATAAGAACAGTTAAGTCTCGTAGACTGCGATGGGCAGGACATGTTGCACGTATGGGGAATGAAAGACGTGCATGGAAGCTTCTTGTAGGAAAGCCAGAAGGAAAACGCCCAGTTGGTAGGCCAAGAATGAGGTGGGAGAACAACATTAACTATGATTTGAGGGAAGTAGATTATACAGGGAATGATTGGAAAGCATTGTCTCAGGATAGGGATGTATGGAAAGCTTATGTCGGCGCGGCCAGGAACCTTCGGGTTCGATAGTGCCAGTGAGTAAGTAAGTAAGTAAGTAAGGTTATATAAATTCAGCCACTTCCTCAAAATTTCCCTCATTTGTCATTAGCTGTCGATTTCCATTATATAATGTATTTATATGTGTGAACATATATTTAGTTTTATTGATATTTACTTCCAGTCCCGATTTCTTAGTGTTACTCAATAGTGTGTGCGTGTTGGTCTTCTAATTTTCTCTTATTTTAATTTGAATTATATCATAAAATTTTGAATATGGTGAAAAATATCCTGGTAATGGAATTCCTATCCAGCATTTGCTTGACGATTGAGAATAATCAAGAAAAAGCCAATCGACAGCAGGATTTGAACCGGATCCTCGAGAGAATATGAGTCTCAAACGCTACCGCTTAAACGAGGGTCGCTAGTCCACATTGCTTCATACAAACAAGCCATCAAAGCATTAGAATAAGGATAGTTTCTTTTTTTATAAATCCTTTGTTTGGAATGGCACACGTAACCTCATTTCATGAGTAGTAACCTTGAGTGTGAAAAGAAATATAATTAGCAGAATGTCTTAAGGTATTTTGTAAGTCCTATAACATCTTAACTACGAGATTGTAATGCAGATATGAATAACGCGAGATAAATCGATGTCCATGGTCCTGTATTCATAAACTACCAATGATGATGTTAAACTTCAGAAACTTGTATGACGTAGGCACAATTATATAATAACGGATCATAAAGTGTATTTAAGGAAAAAGCAAGAAACCAAACCCATGTGAACGTTTTTTTTTTTTTCGAGAGAGCATGAATTCGATTATGCATAGGCCTATTTGAGAATAAAGTTATTAGGAAACATTTTGGAAATAAGAGAGAGGAATAGACAGCCGAATGGAGAAAACTACGTAACAGTGAGATACATGATTTTTGTAGGAAATCAGATATAATAAGAACATTTAAGTCTCTTAGGCTGTGCCATGTAGCACGAATGGGTAATGAAAGGGGGGCATAGAAGCTTCTTGTAAGAAACCCAGAGGAAACACGCCCAGTTGATAGACAAAGAATGAGGTGGGAGAATAACATTAACTCTGATTTGAGGGAAGTAGATTATACAGAGGATGATTGGAGAACATTAACGTCAATGAACGTACGGTTTCGATAGTGCCAGTGAGTTAGTTAGTTAGCTAGTTATAATATCATCTCTAGTTATAATTGTTTGTACATTTTTGTGGCAGAAGTAGGCTATATTATGCACATACATATAAGAAACAAAACTGAAAATTGAATTAGATCTAAAATTATGATTTTTGTGAAATAATGAAAGAGATCCTTTGTTTTTTAGGAAGATATCCCAAAGTTGTGCTACAAAATTCATAAATCGCCATTTTAAAACGCAGATGAGCGGACATTGTAGCCATCAGTATAAGAAATTCTATAAATCTTGATCCTGCCATCCATCTTGAGAGAGACGTGTAAACAAGGAAAATAATTATATTTTCCTCCTATAAGTGAAAAATGTATGGTCCTGGAGAAAAATGTAAAATTTGTTAGTTCTTCGGGCTCAAGGGCCATTGACAAAATTTATGCAGGCTACTTTTAACTTGTCACGGCCGGAAATCAAACTCGGGCCCTGCATTTAAGATAGCGACGTTGCCAGTAAACCACAGCGCAGAGGTGGAAAATAAAAATAGGTTTATATAAAACGGTTATCATTCCAGTTATACTACATGAATGCGAAACTTTCGAGGAATTCAATTTTACCCTATTAATCAAATTAATTGTTTGTTAGTGGTGATATGTCAGTCGACAAATAGGATATCTGGTTTTAATGGAAAAAAATTCAATTTAAAACTTTTAATGTTTTAATTATTAATTGATTTTTGAGTTTCTCTTGCTTTAAGAAAAGAATTACGAATGTTTGAAAATAAGTTTTTTTATGATTAATGACGTAACCCATTGTTATAGACAAAGTTCATTTTTAGTTACCTTATTTGTTCAAAGGTGGCATGACTCAATGAGACATCTAGCAGGTGCTTAAGAAAATATTTGGACAAATGAAAGACGAACAGACGGGCGAATGGAAAAAACGTCTTAACAGTGTACTACTGTACATGATCTTTATGGGAACCAGACGTAACCTAATAAGTAGGGCTAGGATTTTTATGTAATAAAAGATAAGATTGCAATGCAGATAGTATATATTATTCAACTGTTTGTGTGTGAAACAAAAACAAAAGACAGTTGCGAGTCCAACTTCACATTATACTGTTTTTTAAATATCTAAAACGTATAAATCCTATTTCACTTAAGGTACATTAGGGTTATATCGTTATATCATTTTTTTAAATTTGAAATTAAAGTTTTTTATGAATTTTATTTATAAAAACATTAAAAAGTCTGTAGTTCTTTTTTGTCATAATCACTTCTGAATGGGTTTACTTAAGTAAAGTGATCCCACAACAGGCCCTTGGGGTAGTAGGAGGTTAAGGCTCCCACTTTTCTAGACAATCGGCACTTTATGTCAGCCCTGCGTGACGGCCGCCTTTACCCCCAGAACAAGCGGGTGGTACTCATTTCCATTAGAGGCGGAGTCGACCCCAGGGCCATAGTGCCGCCAGAGGGTTGGGTTAATTTAAAAAACTGACCAAAACCTTCATGGCGGCACTATGGCCCTGGGGTCGACTCAGCCTCTAACGGAAGTGAGTACCAGACGCTTGTTCTGGGGGTAAAGGCGGCCGTCACGTAGGGCTGACAACCCGGCTGACATCAAGTGCCGATTGTCTAGAAAAAGTGGGAGCCTTAACCTCCTACTACCCCAAGGGCCTCCCGAGGCCTGTAGTGGGATCACTTTACTTTACTTTACTTTACTTTACTTTACTTTACTAATGGGTTTACTTAAACAGGTGATGTTATTTAGAAGACATGTAATTTCAAATCTTTCATTCCAGAATAATGGACAATCAAATATAATATGTTGATTGCTAATTCCACAATTACATCTTACATTTTCTATGATGTTGAATCTCAGTAGGTATTGGCCAAATTGTCCGTGCCCAGTGAGGAATTGTGTTAATATGAAATTTGGAACAATGTGTTTCCATTTTATTCTGTCATAAATACTTGGAAAGAACAGTCGTCGTGTTAATGTATCTGTGGTACTAATGAGCCAGACATTGTTCCATCTTGCTATTATGTGTTCCATTATTTGTGACTTTAGGAAAGAAATATGGCAGAGATCATACGCATACTGTAAACTGGAATCTGCTGCAGACTTGGCTAATACATCCGCAGGTTCATTTCCTAATATCCCACAATGCCCCTGTACCCAAGATAGATAAATATGTTTTGAACTTCTCTTCGTTTGTTCCCTAATCTCGAAAGCTATTGGGTTATTGTTATATCTATCATTAATTGCTTTCAGGGCTGTTTGTGAATCACTGTGTATACGAGAACTTATTTCATATTTTAGTACGTAAAAACCCTAGCCCTACTAATAAGAATAGTTGAGTATTATGGACTGGACAGCTAATGACAAATGAGGGAAATTTTGAGGAAGTGGCTGAATTCAAATACCTAGGAATAATAATCACAAATAGGAATGAGATGCACAAAGAAATTAAACATAGGCTCAATTCTGGAAATGCGTGCTATTATGCATTGCAGAGACTCTTGATGTCCCAACTCCTTTCAAAAAACGCTAAACTGAAAATATATAAAACTATTATTCTACCAGTTATATTATATGGGTGCGAAACATGGACTCTTACTTTAAGGGAGGAAAGGAGATTACAAGCATTTGAGAATAAAGTACTTAGGAAAATGTTTGGACCAAAGAGAGATGAACTGACAGGTGAATGGAGAAGGCTACATAACAATGAACTACATGGTCTTTATAGGAAGCCAGATATAATAAGAACAGTTGTCTCGTAGACTGCGATGGGCAGGACATGTGGCACGTATGGTGAATGAAAGACGTGCATGGACGCTTTTTGTAGGAAAACCAGAGGGAAAACGCCCAGTTGGTAGACCAAGAATGAGGTGGGAGAATAACATTAACTATGATTTGAGGGAAGTAGATTATACAGGGAATTATTGGAAAGCATTAGCTCAGAATAGGGATGTATGGAGAGCTTATGTCCGCGCGGCCATGAACCTACGGGTTCGATAGTGCCAGTGAGTATTGTAGACTCTGATGGCTAGGGCATGGGGCACGAATGGGGAATGAAGGAGGGGCATGAAATCAGGTTGAAAGAGAGAGAGTAAGCGCCCAGTAGGTAGGACAAAAATCAGATGGGATTTGAGGTAGGTGAATCATTTAGGGAATAGTTGGAAAATATTAGCTCAAGATAGGAGGTATGCAGAGGTTTTGTTCGCGCTGAAATGAATCCGGGTTCGATAATGTCAGTTAATAAGTTTGCATCAATAAATCAATTAGAACCTTTCAGACCGAATCAGTTTTTGATCTTATTTACAAAAATCATCAATTGATTTGTATCTTGGGGTACAGTTACACTTCCTCCTAGTATGAAGTGGCTGAATTCAAATACCTAGGAACAATAATCACAAATAGGAATGAGATGCACAAAGAAATTAAACATAGGCTCAATTCTGGAAATGCGTGCTATTATGCATTGTAGAGACTCTTGATGTCCCAACTCCTTTCAAAAAACGTTAAACTAAAAATATATCAAACTATTATTCTACCAGTTATATTATATGGATGCGAAACATGGACTCTTACTTTAAGGGGGGAAAGGAGATTACAGGTATTTGAGAATAAAGTACTTAGGACATTTTTTGGACCAAAGAGAGATGAACAGACAGGTGAATGGAGAAGACTACATAACAATGAACTACATGGTCTTTATAGGAAGCCAGATATAATAAGAACAGTTAAGTCTCGTAGACTGCGATGGGCAGGACATGTTGCACGTATGGGGAATGAAAGACTTGCATGGAAGCTTCTTGTAGGAAAGCCAGAGGGAAAACGTCCAGTTGGTAGACCAAGAATGAGGTGGGAGAATAATATTAACTATGATTTGAGGGAAGTAGATTATACAAGGAATGATTGGAAATCATTAGCTCAGGATAAGGATGTATGGAGAGCTTATGTTCGCGCGGCCATGAACCTACGGGTTCGATAGTGCCAGTGAGTAAGTAAGTATGAAGAGGTTATTGTTTACTTGGCCATACCACCGAAGTCTCGGTTTTTCCAGTTACTGGACTCTTCTATGGTTCGATTCGAATACGATTGTTTGATATCGTTTTGAAATTTGTCCTAGCCATCTCATTCTTACATTTTTCTCCACAGCTGCTATATCAGATCATTGTAGAGAGTTGAATATATATCTATCCATAGTAATTCTGCCCAAGGGTAGGTCTTTCACTGCAGTCATAGCACTTTCATGCTATGCTTTGCAACTTTACTAGGGAATTATAAGTGTGGTAGCTTCCCGTTGCTTTCCACACCGGTGAAGGATGATGATGATAATGATAAGGATGATGGTGATGGCCGGATGATTTTCGGGGACCGTTGGGCCCTAGGCTTCCTGACATTTGTCTTACAGGTGAGGGAAACCCCCGAAAAAAACTTCACCCAGGAGCCTGTTTCGACTGGGAATCGAACCCGTGCCCGCTGCGTGACAAGGCAGCACGCTACCTCGAGACCACAGCGGTGGATATATATATATTATTCTCCAAGGTCCATTATTTCATATTGAGGCCATAATTCTATCATAATATTTTATTTCAAATATTATATATAATTTCTATGTAGATAATAAAAACACAGGGCATTACAAGACGTAACCGACGAACATTTAGGAAACATGTATTTATTTATTTAGCCTGGTGGAGTTACGGCCATGTGGCCTTCTCTTCCCCTCACCAGGACAAAGATGTGTTACATTAAAATGCAAAAAAAAAAATACAATAATATTACATACTAAACAATTATTTGGCTAAACTGGAAAATAATAAAAAAAGTCTAATAATGTAATAAAACCAAAGACAATTAAAATTAAAACGAATAAAAGAATATATACACAAAGGAATAACAGCTCGAACCTACTGTACTATATATATGAAAAAGAATACGAAGAAAGTAATAAACTGTAGTGAATTAATCTATCGCTCTTTATATATATATATATATATATGACATTAAGTAAAAATATTATAAATATCAATAGGTCTACTATTTTTATTAAATGATGAAAAAACAAATTAATATTGTACTCCCAGTCCACCGTTGTGGTCTCGAGGTAGCGTGCTGCCTTATCACGGGTACGATCCCCGGTCGGGACAGTTTCCTGGGTGAGGTTTTTTACCTGGGTTTTTCCTCACCTGTAAGACAAATGTCAGGAAACGTTAAGGTCCAAACGATCCCCGAACATTATATGGTCATCGCAATGATCATAATTCATATTCATCTTAGATTAAGCTTAGGATTAAGGACTGTCCTGGCGCACCACTATCATCATCATCATCCATCATATCATTGGGGCAACGTAACCCCGTCTTCCAGGCGCCCCAACCCCAGAAGTAGGTTACAATTACGCCAATACCAGGAGAGAACACCAGAAATGTCCAAAATGACGAACTGGGACATTAAAAAAATATATTGTAGGCCTACTCCCAAACATGCCGTTTAGAGGTGCCCGCCCATTGAATAAATGCAATTGTAAACAAAATACATTTTATTGAAAGGCATATTCTTATAGTTTACTAGGCCTATATGAATTCTGACGTGTGCCTCTAAGCAACAACCGTCCAACTCCGCTGAGCATGACAGGATTCTGTTTAATGTGGTGAAACGCAACATTGAATGGAAACTCTGATGGGAACTGGAGTTTCACATATATTTTTGACATGCCCCCAAAGATAAACTATATTAGTTCGCGTAGCGTATACTTTGATCGCAAACTATGTGTTTGGGAATGTGTTCCTTAACAAAAAGTGATCCTCACTGTAAGGCCTATCGTTTCTTAAAGTTTGACTTTCAGGTCCTGTAACACTCTGTATAAATTGACTGCTGTCTTAACAAATTGTAATATTTTTTTTAGAAAGAAAGCCTCTAAACAATGATATAGATGTTTCCACAAAAACATATTTATCATAAGTAATGCCACGAGTGATTTCCAAATTATCGATAAATTCACGACTCACAAAGTGAGGAGTGATTTATTTAGAGAATTTGGAAATCAAGAGTGGCATTTGTTAGGACTATTTACCGAATAAAATTAAGCTCTTTACTAAAAAATAATTATTTGAATATATTTACCGGTTATTTAAAATATTTATACAGTTAATGTAAACGGCGATGTTTGAAAACAAATTAGAAATGTGAGGTTATGTATATTCGCTGCAACTCGATCATATTATTTATTGCCAAATAGGATCGCAATATTGTAAGAATGCACTCTAGTGGAAAAATAATGAAACACATCAAACTATTATAATCAACATTATAGGTTAATCATTTATGTTTTGAATAAACAACTCAGTAAAGAATCTATTCATTATTTGCTATATTCAATGTATTTGTTGGAGAAAAATAATGGTCTAACCTGTTCAGAATATTAAAAAAGGAGGAGCTTTCTTCATCACAAAAGCAGGAGCTGATAAAGAGAAATCGATAAAGAGCGAGGTGAAACACGACTGTCATTGGTGTAAAACAGAATTCATTGAAACGTGATTAGTCATGACTACCATTTGCGACATGAGTTAAATAGTCGTGATTAACAGCGTTATATTACTGAGCGAGATGGCATAATCAGAATGTCTGACGCCGACCAACCTGACTGAGATTTTTTCCTGGTTTTCTAGAGTTAACAGAGCAAATAGTTTATCCTGTGGTCTCGAGATAACGTTCTTGTCTCGTACGCAATTGGCCCGGGTTCCATCCCCGGTTAGGACAAATTTCTGGGCGAGGTTTTTCTGGGTTTTTTTCCTCACCTGAAGACAAACTTTCAGCTCAAAATGATCTGAAAATCATTTGACCATCACATTGTCTTGATTAATATGAATATTTGGGTAAATGATATGTATTGTCTTAAATGTTTGTTTTGCCTCGGGGATGGCCCTGGTATTGAGCTGATCACTCATCCATGTCCTTATGAGGTCAAAAAAAGTTTGTGAACCAGAATTTCAAATAATCTCCCAATATATAGGCCCGGGTACCGTGGCCATAGAGCATGTAAACATACCTACAGAGGAAGAGATTAAACTAATGTAAAGAGAGAGTCAATCCAAATGCTGAGTTGAAATTTCATTGCCGGAATTCACATATTTAGAATCACCATTTCATAACTCGTTAAAATCAAAATATGTAACTTTTACACAAGTCTACGAGCTATGTCGTATAGGCGATGTGATATACCGTTAGATCATATAAGTCTATAAATATGCTATGAAGAAAAAAAAAGTGTTCATATTTATCTAATGCGTTGAAAATGTGACATACAGAGTGCTCTAAATTCCCCTTACAAACTTCTAGGTCTTGTAGAGGGGACTGACCTGTTAATATTTAGAATTGGAAACCATTCGTTAAGGTTGTAGCATATCACCAACATTATTTTAAGATATTTATACATAAAGCACTGTCAAACTGGAGCAAAAAATGTTCAGGAATGGGAGTACCAATTGGAGATGGGTCAACGGATACAATATATACACTGTTATTTGCGGATGACCGATAATAATTGCTCAAGAATATGAAGACATGGAGTTTATGTTCAGAAAATTATTGGACGAATACGATAACCGGGGTTTGAAAATAAATTTAGAAAAACATATTTTGTATGGGATGTGGAGCGGAAACCGAAGATTTGATATTAGAAGATGAAAAGGGGTATATTAGAGGATGTGAAGAATTTGAGTATCTGGGAGTAAAATTAGATAAAGAGGATAAACAAGAAAGTGATATTAAGAACAGAATAAATAAAGGTAGAGCAATAAAAGCAATGATGAATGGAGTATTATGGAACAAACATATAACCAGGAAAAATAAGTTACAAATATATAATTCAATAGTGAGAAGTACTGTCACATATGGAGCTGAAGTTGGAAATTCAACAAAAACTTAGAACAAAAACTTATGTCGATGGAAATGGTTTTCTTGAGGAGAGCAGCAAGATGTTCAAAATTAGACAAAATAAGAAATACTGTCATAAGAGAAAAAATGAATATTGGTTATTCAATAGTAGATTATATACGGTATAAGCAATTAAATTGGTATGGGCACGTACGACGAATGCAAGAAAAAAGATTACCCAGGAAAACATTGGAATGGTGTCCACCTGGAAGAAGGAGGAGAGGAAGACCTCGAAATTCGTGGATGCAGGAAATAAGAACTGGAATGAGAGCAGGAGGACTGGAACATAGATTGGATGGAGAGAGACGAGTGGAGAAGAAAAATAAAACTTTAGGCACAGAAAGATGTGTAAACATTACAATTGTGTATATAAATAAATAAAACCATGTCCGGAAACTTACCGTTTCAGTGCTACAGCAGTTTGAAAACATGTTTTTTCACGCGACCACTTTTACAAGTAATTTATTATGAGGCGTGACACAGTACATCACTTGTTTTACAATTCAACTCATTAATAACCAAAGAAACAAAATGGAAATTGAATCATGACTTGCATTAATAATCTCGGATACACCCTCCGCAATCAATGTTTACAGTTTTCAAAACTTAGAAAATTGTTGACATTAAAAAAAAACACTAAGTCTTGGAATACTCGATAGGGAAATTTTCGATTTAGACGAATCGCGAAGCTATTACATGTTGAGGCACGTGACATACATTCAGGCAATGCTTCTTTTCAAACGGCTGTGGCACGGGAACAGTAAGTTTCCGGACATGGTTTCCAATTCTAAATGTTATCAACTAAATCCCCTCTACAAGTCCTAGAAGTTTGTAAGGGGAATTTTAGAGCACTCTGTATAACGTTTTTATGAGGAAGATATTTAATTTTATAATTATCTTGATTTTTAAAACTTTTAATTCGTTTCAAATTATGAGACACTGGACACTTTAAAAGTAAATTAATTCCACGAGAAAATTCAAATAAAAGTATTCTGTTTGATACGTATTTTGCAAATCCACATCTTGACCTTCAACTCCATTATGACTGGTCTCTACAAATTACATCATTTAAATACAATACACGGGAAACCCAAACAATGAACTACTTTAATATCTCTATCGGCGTTACCAAAATTACCAGTAGTTTTCCAATTATTTCATACACGCCCCAAATTTCCAATAATGTTGAAGCGACTTCAAATACAATTTATTTTAATTTAAAATATAGTGTCTTACTTAATAACCAATTAGATTCAATAAAGTAAAGTGATCCCAATATAGGCCTCCGATTTTCATGCTTGTAGAGTATTCCCTTATCCAACTACGCTATGGCATGTCCCACTAATAGTAGTAGTAGTAGTAGTAGTGGAATTTTTTTTTCAAAAAAACTTTCGAAATAACATTGCGCACGGGCATGTTTCGCCGTACCATAGAAAATGCTTAAGTTGTAAAAAATGTATTTAAAAAAGAATGGAATGAGGTTTAACTTTATAAAGTTGAAAATAAGTAATGATTTTAATCAAAAGTTGTATTATTTCTGTTTTTTATATATCTTTTCTTTGTTTAATTCAAATATCTATATTAAATTTTTTATTCCTATTTTTAGGATATTTTTTTACATCTATGTTGTTTTCATTTTGTTATATCCATATAATGAAAACATATTTGCATTTTTATTTTTATCATTTTTAATAGGTTGTATTATAGATTATTGCATGAATTATGGAGGAATTCATGCTTTATTTCTACTCTATCTGCTTTTTTAAGATTAAAATGTTTACAGTTTTTTGATGGAAAAAATGTTATAAATAGAAATGATTTTTCAATTTACGAATTACCTTTTCTTAGAAAAATACTTTATATATTTTCTTTAGTTGTTACACATCATTTCTTCCAGGATTAAAAAAAAATACATAAAATATGAATGCTTACATGTCTATGTATATTTATACATTTACACTCTGCATATAAAATTAACAGCCATAAAACACACACACACTCTCTTTCTCTCACATCCATGTACCTATCTGTGTGTGTCTCGTTTTACGTGACTTCGGATATATATATGGCATGATAAGAAAAATAAATGCCTGAACGGGACTCGAACCCGGATCTCTGGGTTGGTACCCCAGCGTGTTATCCATTACACCACCAGGCGATTCAAATTCAAACACTTATCCCCCTTATATATACATTATATTCTCCATTATTACTAGATGTCGCGAGAACTCGGTCTTCACTGCCACCTAGTAGTTGGCTATAACAAGTAAGCAAATTAAAGAGAATATTTTTACTTTATAGCAGTGACGCTTTATCGATGTTATAATTACTTTTTTTGACATTGAGCAATGCAAGCTTAAATATATATATATATATATATATATATATATATTATAAATATATTTTTTTATTTATAATATCTATATATACAAGCGTTACTGCTATAAAGTAAATATTCTCTTTAATAATTTGCTTAACTGTTAGGTTAGCCGCTAGATGGCAGTTGAATGATATTTCCGCTACCTCTTGTGTGAATTGAGAATACTACATGTATAAGAAAATTGTATGTTTGTCTTGGAATTCTTGGGTAGCTCAGTTGGTTAGAGCGCTAAATGTACAGACTTTAGAGACTCGAGTTCAAATCCCGACTCAAGCATTCTTTTTTCTTTTCATATCATATATATATATATATATATATAGCCTATATATATATATATATATATATATATATAAAGGTCCAGTACCGGTACTGCTCTATGGATCAGAAGTCTGGATACATAAAAAACAAGATCTAAGTAGGATAACGGCGGCAGAAATGAATTTTTTGAGATCTGTTAAAGGGCACTAAGGAAGACAGCCAAGAACACAGAAATAAGACAGGAACTTGAAATATTTGCAATAACTGATAAAATATATACATATAGACAAAAATGGAAGCAACACATAGACAGAATGAATGAAGATAGATATCCAAAACAAATAACAAAATACAAACCTAAAGGCACCCGAGATGTGGGCAGACCTAGAAAGAGATGGGCTGAAGTCGGAACGGGTCACAGACCTAATCCATGAATGCAGATGATGATGATGATGATGATGATGATGATGATGATGATGATGATGATAAGGTCCACGTCTACATCAGGCCTACATACATAATGATACACATCTATACTCATAGCCTACATAAAAAGACCATGTGTTTAAATAGGCCTATATTATTTTATTCAATGAGAATTTTCGTCATCAATGAGGCTTTTCTCTAATCAATCTTAATAATTAACATGAGTTTTAAAAAATACATAATTAAATACGGACTTATAGATTACCAGTTTGTAATACACATTCATAAATTTCCCTTAGTTAAATTTCTCCATCGTTCTCTGTCCTCTGTGTCCTGATCCTTTACACCAAATTTCCTCATTAAATGTTGAATGTTATTCTTTCAGGTTGTTCCTGGTCTTCCTTTTCTGCTCCTTCTTTCAATTTTCCATGTATGGACTGCCTTTGGTAGTCTTGCATCTTGTATTTCCATTACCTATACTTCTTTCTCCATTCATCCATTTTATAATTTCTGTAAGCTTACTTCTAATTCTTTCCAATCAAGATTTTCTGGCAGCTCTTTTCCAAAAATCAATTTCGGCTGCAATTATTCTGTCGGCATGCTGTTATGTCATTGTCCAAACTCCCGATCCATATAACATTATAATTTCTAAAATTAAATAAGCATTCTCTCATCCAAACACATACCTATAGGCCTATATAATGGCTAGCGCAACTTTGTCTTTTGAACAGAATATAATTTAGTTACAAAACAAACTTAAAAGAACCCCATCCTCCACACACACACACAAGCACACGCACACACAGTAAATGCACTATAAGGCTTTCAACTAAGACAACTTAATATATAATACAATTGAATATTGGAAACCAATACCATATAAAATTATCATTATTAATAATACATATTTTTTTATTGAATCCCAATTTTACTATCCCTCAATTTCTTTACATTACCCAAAAATTTGCACGTTTTCACATTACTCTCGACCCCTCCTAAGAGATCAATCCCCCACAATCCGACCTGAGAAATCTCTCCAGCAGCAACTACTGTATAGGCCTAATCTAGGTTACTCTGTCTCTCTACGAATTGCTACGTAATTGTTGACAATTTCCCCACTTATTGCACAGAGGACATGGTTTAATCCCGACTTCGATTGTTTTATAGGCCACCCCCCCCCCTTCCAAATAGAACCATGCAGTAGCATCTCCCTCTATCATCCCAACCCAAAGTGTCAATATACTTCTCCCTCTCCCAAGATAACTTAAGTTCTGGTTGCAGGGTGAGGGATATTTTATGGCTACACTCGGTCTCTACGTACTGCCTATCTATATCAATTAGTCTCTTCCCAACTTTCCTCCAAACGTTTATATTAATCCTCCTGTTCCACTCCCATACACAACCCATCCCTATGTCCTTCAGTCTTATTTCTAAACCAATTATCCAATCCCCCCGAAACATACTGATTTCTTTGTTCCTTATAACACCCTGCTCTGAGCGTGTCATGGTTCCCGTTTATTACATCAAATTAATACATTATACTCATAATTTTGTCCTTTATTGTCTCCGAAAATGTACCGAATATTTTGAGTATATCACAACTTGATGTCCCCATTGCTAATCTCAACGTTCTCTTAAGAAACGTAACTTGAATTTATCTGGAGTCTCCATTCGTTCCCAACCCAATAATTCCGAGCCATCTAGCACAGTCGTTCTCACAGTTGAAAAATAAATCTATTTCAACATACGTACTGATATGTTTAATAATTTTGGCATATTCATAAGTATTTCACGTGTCGATCCTAGCCCTCATTCTTATACTTTCCATATGTCTCGTCCATTTTCCATTCATTATCAAAATCATTCCCATGTAGACAATGGTTTACACATTTCCTAACCTCTGATTACGATATGACCACTTCTCCCTTCTTCAGCAGACCGACTCTTTTTTAAATTTCATAGCTTTAGTTTTGTTAACGTTAACGTTATTAGTAAGTTTCCCACGTCGTACAGTATGTCGATTGTATACCTAAATCTGCATACCATCCACATTCATGGAACAGAGGAAGGTCTGTAAGTCGTCCGTGTACATTAAAACACCCACTATTGGAGCATTGATCCCCCTTACGCTAACATCAAAGCTACATGTGTCTGCTCCAGTAAAACTCAATAGTATAACAAATGACTTACCTTTTCAATGAATCAATTGAAACTGTTTGTAATTGATTAAGGTATGCTAATTTTGGCAATATGAATTGTTTTGAAAAAGTTCCAATATTTAGAGAGGAAATCATCATCATCACTCCAGGGATTAGGCAATTGCCCGTTCCGACTTCATAATGCATCAGCCCAACGTCTTCTAGGTCTTCCAACATCACGTCTTCCTCTTGCTTGATAATTTCTTGCTAACAATGGATATCTCTCCTTACTCATTCCATCCATGTGATCAATCAATTTCTGTCTGTAATTCGTGACTTTTTCCAATAAAGGTTGTACTTTCAATTCTTCTCTTATATCCTCATTTCTTATTCTATCAAGTCTTGTACATCCTTTTACTTGTCTTAGGAACCTCATCTCCGCCGTCTGTATTCTATCCTTCTGTTTTTTCACTGGAGCCCAAGTTTCACATCCATACAATATTGTGGGAACCGCCATAACATTATACATTTTTATCTTGGTTTCTTTTCTAATGTTATTTTTGAATGTGCTCTGTATTGTTCCATACACCGTCTGAAATTTATTTATTTTGGAGTCAATATCCCTTTCCACATTTAGAGAGGAAATGCGACAAAAAATAGATAAATAAATAAAGACAAACAGTCCTACATATATCGATACTTAAAAAACCTTCTGAGTACTTACAAGAACCTTAAGCATAATATAAGAGACCTCTGAGCAAAAAAAAAAAAGACAGTCCTTTCATGCCTATATTTGAATTGTGACGCTAAAAACCTGAGCTGTTAAAGAATGTCATTAATAAAAAAATATAATTAAATTAGTAACTTTAATCTTGTTATTTAATGGTTTCTCTGTCTCTCTCTCTTTACCTTAGTTTAAACCCTCCCTTTATATGTACGTACTTTATATGCCCCGTATCTTACAGGGATCTTACACCTATAGGGAGAAGATTTTAACTCTGGTTCACACACATTCTTTTTGATTACTCAAGGAATAGAGGGCCGTCCTTAATGAGCGATTAGCTCAATGGATTGCCTACCTCGAGACACCACGGACATTTAAGACAAGACACACCATTCACTCATTAATTAATATTTAACAAAAAAATATGATATAATGGCCAAATGATGTTTGAAGAACATTTGTGCCTTAAAGTTTACCGACGTTTGTCTTCAGGTGAGGAAAACCTCGAAAAACCTCACCCAAGAAACTTATCCCGACTAGGAATCGAATCCGGGCCCGCTATGCACGAGGCAATGAAGTTACTCCGAGACCACAGCAGTAGTCTTACTTAACTTTGATATGATTCAATTTAACAATTCAAATTATTGCTTGGTTATAAAAACTGTACTTAATTAATCCCAGTATTACGTAACTTATCATAAAGGTCTTAACATTATCTGGATAGAAATATAAGCGATTATAGCTTAGATAAACGTCAAAATGAATTGTGTTATAAACTGGAGTAGAGTTGCAAAATGGTTTATGAAATGTAATTATAACAACGAAGTGAAAACATAGGGGGGTAACTATAGATTTGGGGGGATTAATGTGTACTTACTGTTAATGGTAGTAGTATTTTATCTAATATCTCTACACAAACATACATACAGAATAGATTAATAAAACCTTTTTAATTACATTTCGTAATTTAAGAGCGTAAAACTTTCCTTTACATTTAGTGTGTAGTTTTAGAGTATATATTTCCTTGATGTTTATAACGTTATAAACTTATGGTTAATATCCTTGAGGGAAGAAGAGTCTTTGAAGAGGTTTTACGCAAGGACAATGAGAAATTCAAATTATGTGATCAGTACTAAATGACGTATGTGCCCATCTTTACCCTATCCGCTCTTAATCCATTTATGCCCAAGTCATTATTTGGCTAGATTTTATTATTAAATTTTAATAATTAAGTCAGGATACTATAATAGATAAATCTGGTACTTGTGAAAAATATATTATTAACAGAGTAAATTGTGCAAGGAAGGCGATTAGATCCCTGAATGGTCTTTTATAGAATAGAAATCTCACCAGAAAAAAAAAGATTATACAGAGAACAATAGACAGTATACTTAAATATGGATCAGAAAGCTGGACAATAAATGAAAGGATGCAGAAAAGAATCTTGGCGACGGAAATGGATGGATTACGGAGAAGTATGAGATTATCCAGGCTACAACATTTTCGAAATACATATATCAGACAAGAAATGGATGCACAAGAAACTGTTATCGAAAGGATAACAAAGAGAGCTTTACAGTGGTATGGACATGTACAACGGATGTCGGAAGACCAGTGGCCTAAACATGTGTTAGATTGAATGGTATCAGGCAGAAGGAAGAGGGGGAGAAGTGGAAGAACATGGTATGAGGGAATATATGATGCCATGATGAAGAGGGGTATGGAAGAAGGACAATGAGAAGATAGGAATCTCTGGAAAGCAGGAATCAAGGGCAAACTGCTGTAAAGTGGAAAGCCTGTATTAAGTAAGTAAGTCAGGACACCTTCAATATATCAGGAACATTAACCAAAATGAGTTCTGTTATCTCAGTTTTGAGATAACAGCCGCCCCAAAAATGGGCCACTGGACATGAAAGATATGGGTGTTTATAAATACAGTTTCTTTACAGTTAAGGGACGTTTACGCATATAAATGTTAGTTATCGGTATTAATAGTGTAATTTGATATAAAAATATTTAATTACAAGGACGCAAATGGTACTAAGAGTTATATATGGGCAAAAATATTCAGTTACGGAGGGGATGTGTGCCAAACTATGAGTGAAATCTTTGAAAACAACATGACATCCTAAATTGCAATTCTGTCACTTCCTCGTAGTGTTTTTGCGACATTCTGCACATTTGATCTGAGTTTCACTGTTTACTATTACATGGTGAAGGCCATCCAGTCGCACTTCATCAGGTATTCTCCTTCTTGCAATTAGAGGTGATGTAATCTTACTTGCGGATATTGGGTGAGATAAGTCTGACGAATGTAGCGAATTAAATATATACCACCATCTGTACCCTTCACTGTTAATCTATATAACTACCAAGTGTTATTCATGGTAACACTCAGAAGAAAAGAAACAAGAGGTCAGTACCACTTCTTACTTCTGATGTTGATCCTGTATGATGATATGTTTTTTTTAGATCCATTCTGTCTACTCCTCCCATGAAATGATTATATTCCACGATGCAGGCTGGTTGTTAAATGGAGATGTTCCTCTTTTCAGCAGCACTCCAGCGTTTTGCTTGTCTCATAGGTTCAGTTCCTGTGCAGGTAGATGCAACTGTTACAATTTTGTTATCGTGGTAACGAACTAAAGTTGTTCCCGATTTTTAATCTATCACCTGGTCATAAGAGCCGCGGATGTGCTTCTTCGTTATATCAACTGATTTTAGGAGTGAATTTTGAATGCGATTTGCTCTTATGGTCCCTGTGGCGTGATGGCCGGCCTCTCTCAATCTATCCAGGAAAGGTAATGAATTGAAAAAGTTGTTCATGTACAAATATACTTTCTTCTTCAGACATGTCTGATAGAAGATCTGATACAACAGATCCACCAACATCACGTTTAGGAACTGTATTGCCTGCTGCTATCCACTGATATGGTTCCGCTTGGATGTAAGATCCAAGACATACACAAGCACCAAGACTTGTACCCATAACTTATGGGTTTGCCTTGGATGTGCTCTATACTACTGTGGTACCCAAAATATGGAATAATTCCTTCGTCTATCCTAAAACAGCATTCTTCTGGAAAGAAGTTCAACAATCGCTCATTGAGGATCGGCCAGAGTGATCTTACTTTTGCGAATTTGTCAGTTTTATCAACATTGTCATTGTCACATACATGAAAGTACCGCAAAATGTCTTCAAATATATTTCTAGCCATTGATTTTACAACAGCCGCATTATTTGTACTCTTGCGGTTTTCCAGTACATTCTCCTTCTTGAAACTACACAATAACCACACAAAAACAATATATTCGCAAGAATATATGAATTTCGTCTTTTGTGATAGAAAATTCAGTTGCATCTCTTTTGCGTGCATAATTTATTATATTCTCTGCGATAAGTGAGAAGAAATCATCATCACAGAAACTTTCAGAAACTTCCACAGGTGTCATATTTGTTTTCAAAAACTCAGGTTGATTCACAGTATGGAAGATTGGACGACCTGAATATAACAATTTTTCTACCTCCTTTCACCTTCTATGCTCTTAACTCGTTTTTTCACCGAATGAATGTCATTAGTGCTAGAAGTACTAGGTGTTTTAGTATCTGTTTTAGAAATAACACTTTTTTCAATCCCTTCACTAGACCTCTTTCTACTATGAAGTTCGGCTGTGCCCCTCAGTTGGTTTCCAGACAAATTGTTTACATTTCCTACAGGACGACAGTCTTCATCGTCACTATCACCATCACTTTGTAACGCATTTTCAGGAGAACATATGAATATATCTGCATCAATAATGTCATTATCTTCTTCTAGAATGCTGATAATTTCATCCACAGTAAGTGTGTAAGCAATAAAAATATATAATCCACTACCCATCCATGCCCAGTGCACCATTACTGGGGCAAATAAATGTAACTCACCATAGCAAAAAGTAAATATAATAAATCAGGACTATGAAAAAGCTATTGATATGGTAAATAGAAATAAATTATGGGATATAATGACAAATAAAGGTATTCCACAACATTTGAGTATGGCCATACAAAATTTATATGTAAATAATACAATTGTAATAGACAGGGTTTTTAAACCTAACATCAAAAAATGGTAACAATAAATCGTGGTGTCAGACAAGTGTGTCCTTTATCACCTTCTCTTTTTAATCTATATATATATATATATATATATATATATATAGATGAAGTTATGTTAAAGTGGCAGATTAATTTAAATAAACATTTTAAAATAAATAATAAACTGTTGGATACAATATTATTTGCTGGTGATCAAGTAGTGATTTCCAGTTCAGAAGATGATCTACAAATAGCTATTTTTAATTTGGAAAAAATAAGTGCCAATTACAATTTAAAAATTTCAAAGAATAAAACTAAAATTTTAGCATTTAAAGGACATGATACCTTAAGAGCAAAAATAGTAATTGATAATAACATTTTAGAGCAGGTGAACAGTTTTAAATATCTAGGTTTCAATTTATCATATGTTAACTTTGAATACATTAATGACAAAATAAATTAATTTAATTTAATGTGTGGCACTATTAAAAGAACCCTTAAAACACAAGTAGTTAAAAATAAAGACAGTTTCGTGTGTGGTGTATCGAACATGTACAAAAGTACATGCGTTCTTTTAGAGTGAACGTGATAACAATAGAAATGGAAGGTCTTTGATTTCCGTAGACAAAATGGTCGAGAGAACTTTGAAAGCGAGATATTTCTAAAACTGCGATGTATCAGTACCTAAACTAAAATAAAACGGAAGAAAAACTGAAAATTCCTTTAAAAAAAGCGTACGCGAGGTTACTAGACCTGACAAGTTTGATAAAGCTTCTTTAAGACAATATGTTCTAAGTCTGTACGGGGTGAATCATAAATACAGCTGTACCTTTGATCGCATTGTGTGGTGAAAATATTACCATTACAGGAAATATGAAATTACCGTTGGAAAGGTAATTATTCAAATTACAACAATGGAATAAAACAAAACAGCGTAGAACTTACGTCCTTAGTCAAAATGCGTTGAATATGCAACATCAAATTACAATTGCTGCATGGGCAATAACGTATGCTAATGATCCTGAGGCCGCAAGACGGGCAAGACGTGAGTTTAACGTAGCATTGCAAGACGTCGACATGCTGAAATTAGTGATTGAGGAAGAAAATTAGAGTTATTCCTCTAAACATGTATCATAACGCAATGAATGACTTCTCAAAGTGTTGCCAATTATGCTTGGATGCAAACGGAGAACAGTTTAAAGCAATAAATTAACTTGCTTAGTGTTGTTGTAAGTGATTTGTTTTGTTCTATTGTTGTAATTTGAAGGATTTCCCTTTCCAATGATAACATCATATTTCCTTTAAAATAATATCTTCGTCACAAAATGCAATCAAACGTATAGCCATATTTCTGAATCACCCTGTATATAAAATTATTTATTCCGGCCGCAGCGTTGAAATAAATTCTGTTAGCTGTATGAACACAACTTGGGCTCATGTTATCTCGATGTTCATTGTGGAAGATCATTAAAAGTATAGGGTTTCAATATCGCAAGAACAATGCAAATCATAAGTTCTTAATGGAGCGATGCGATATAGTGGCTCGATGTAATGAATGCCTTAGAAAAGTGAGATATGCAAGGAGATTGGATAGATTGATAATTTTCTTAGAAGAAATGTGGGTCAATGTAAATATGATGAGAGAAAAAAATGTGGGTGGACTCTTGAAGAAAGTAAGGACAATTTGAAAGTTCTAACCGGTAAATGTTCCAGGTTAATAATTCTACATGCTTGGAGGCGAAACAGGATTGTGACAAATGGTTTCATCATATTTAATTCAAAATCAACTGAAGAATACCATGAAAAAAAAAAGGACAGTGAACGATTTAAAAATGGTTTCAAGTATAACTTCTCCCGAATATACCTCAGAATTCGACAATAGTTATGGATAATGCCAGTTATCATTAAGATTAATTAAATCTAGCGCTAAATTCAAATACGAAAAGACTAATTGAAACAATGGCTAAGATAAATAACTTCAATTATGATAACAGAATGGTAACAATGTCTCTCTATAAAATAGTGTAATTACACAAACCAAAATTTAATAGCTACATAATAGATAATATGGATAAAACACATGGACATAGATTTTCGCTTCTCCTCTTATCATTGTAAGTCCAACCCTATTGAAACTCATATGGGCACAAGTGAAGGGTTTTATTAGAAAGAATAACACAACATTCACAATGTAACACCTTAATACTGCTTTTCAGGATGCCGTTTCATTCGTTACTGCTGAGAATTTGTTTAAGGCCTGTCGTCACGCTCAAGAAGCTTTACTGGGAACGTGATAATTTTATGCACGATAATCCTATCGGTTCATCATTAATCTTGAAGGAGATGAATCTACGGACGATTAACGGAATCACTCCGATGACGAAGATGGTCCTCATGCAAGTAGCCTACTTCAAATATCGTTTGAGGTAAGGGTTTACATTTATTACTCAGTCTACATTAATAATTATTAGAGCTAGGAATTTTAGGTGCTGCACCTTTTTTTTTGTTACTATAATGTTCAAATTAGCTAGTATTGCAAAGAAAACATTAAAAAAATGCCCCTAACTGTGTTTTAGTTGCACCTTTTCAAACCTTTTTTGTCTCCTTTGGAACATTTTATTACCAAAATAATATATATATATATATATATATATATATATATATTACATTTATTCAAATACGATTTCAAGGGTTGGTAACGATATGTGGTATCAGTCCACATCACATTAATTTCACTTTAGTGCAATCCCGTTAGGCTATTCCTTTTAAATTAGTTTGCGCCTCATTGCACCACAGTTATGCGAAAGCTATTGTTCAAGCAAGGAAGGTTGTTGAGTGCGTGAATAAATGTTTCAGTTCAAAATAATATTTGACTAGTGCGGTCTGCTATTTTCCTGAGTTACCAGTATACAGTATGCCGAAACCGAAAGTGAACTCTTATAAACTACGTGATATTGTTAAAAAGTTTAGTGCAGATGGAATTCAGAGTAACGGATCAATTATCAGGTGCATTCTTTGTGATATTTCAATAACAATTGATGAAAAACATCAATGCATTCGTGTTACGCAGCATATAAGTAGTGTAAGTACTTACACAGACTCTTTAATATAAGACAACATGCGTGAATTTTGTGTCGTTAGTTACTTGTTGTAATTGGTTTTGGTAATCTTTAATGATTATTTACATGGGAAATTTGCAACTTTTATTTAAAAAATTGCACCTTTTTTGCACCTTTTTCTGCTAAATTAAAGCACATTTTTTGCACATTTTTCACGAAAATGTTGCACCTAAAATTTCTAGCTCTAATAATTATCTATAGGCTCTAATAAAGTACATGTTCAACTATCCTGTTAGAGTTCGGAATTCCTAAAAAGTTAGTTAGACTTATAGAAATGTGTCTAAATGGCACAAAGAGTAGGGTGCGTGTAGGCAAACAGTTTTCGGATACTTTTGAAATCCACAATGGGTTGAAGCAAGGAGATGCACTATCTCCTCTACTATTTAATTTTGTACTAGAGCATGCCACCAAATCTTTAGAGGATGAAGAAGGCCTACAACTCAATGGTATTAATAAGCTGTTATTTTATGCTGATGATGTAGTACTACAGGCCGATAGCGAAGAGATACTAAAGGTCAACACGCACCCACTATTGAGTAACACTAAGAAATTGGGACTGGAAGTAAATATCAATTAAACTAAATATATGGTCACCACATAAAAAAAACATTATCTAATGGAAATGGCCAGCTAATGACACCTGAGGGAAATTTTGAGGACGGGGCTGAAAATCAAATACATAGGAACATTAATCACAACACCGAAATGGGATGCACAAGGAACTTAAACATAGGCTCAATTCTGGAAATGGCTGTTATTTTGCATTATAGAGACTCTTGACTTTCCCAACTCCTTTAAAAAAAACAAACGTAACTGAAAATATATAAAACTATTATTCTACCAGTTATATTATATGGATGCGACAACATGGACTCTTACTTTAAGGGAGGAAAGGAGATTGCGAGTATTTGAGAATAAAGTTCTTAGGAACATTTTTGGACCAAAGAGAGATGAACAGACAGGTGAATGGAGAAGACTGCATAATAGTGAATTACATGGTCTTTATAGGAAGCCAGATATAATAACAACAGTTAAGTCTCGTAGACTACTATGGGCAGGACATGTGGCTCGAATGGGGAATGAAAGACGTGCGTGGAAGCTTCTTGTGGGAAAGCCAGAGGGAAAACACCCAGTTGGTAGACCAAGAATGAGGTGGAAGAATAACATTGACTATGATCTGAGGGAAGTATATTATACAGGGAATGATTGGAAAATATTAGCACATGTTAGGAATGTATGGAGAGCTTATGTCCGCGCTGTCACGAATCTATGGATTCGATAGTGCCAGTGAATTAGTTAATGTGAAACATGATATCTTTCATTAAGGGATGAAAACAAGCTAAAAGTATTCGAAACTGGAATCCTAGGACGAATGCACTGTAATGGGATGGAGAATGGAAGAAGCTTCACAGTGCAATGAAGAGCTCTATAATTTATATTGTTATCCTAATATTATCAAGATTAATAGATCTAGGAGATTGGTCATATAGCTCGAATGGGTAGATTAAAATTATCATATATATATATATATATATATATATATATATATATATATTAAAAATAGAATCGCACAAACAAAACAAGCAATAAATGCTTTAAACTCTGTTTGGTGGAGCAAAAATATCACAAAAAATAGAAAATTACAAATATATCAAACCATAATTCAGTGCATTTTAACATATGGTGCTGAAGTCTAGAAAATTCCTACCAGGGAAATGAAAAGAATTTACGTACAGAAAAATATGTTTTAAGAAGATAAGCTGGAAAATCTAGAATGGATAGAATACGAAATAAAGAAATAAGGGAAATTATGGGTGTATAAGAGGAGGCGGACATCATAGACATTATAGAAAAGAAAAGATTACAGTGGTATGGCAATGTCAAAAGAATGCCAGAGCAAAGATTGCCAAAAATTGTTATGGAATGGATCCCAATGGAAAGGAGGAAGACCGAAGAAAACTTGGATAGAAGGGGTACAAGCAGCTATGAATATCAGAGGAATGGGGGAAGATCAATGGATGAACAGAGAGGAATGGAGTTTGGTTTCCGAAGTCGGCGGCAGCTGCCATGATACCGGATGATGATAATGGCATATATATATATATATATATATATATATATATATATATGGGGAAACCCTTAAGAAAAATGTCATTAGGAAGGATAGGCTAGGTGAGGGTATAATATTCGAATGGATCTTAGGGAACTGGAAAATAGAGAAAATATGGCCGTTTTAGTGATTGCGGTATTGAACCTATTATTTCCATAAGCCATGCTAGCGTTTTATTTATTTTCTGTAAGAATAAGATACAAATTTCTAATAAACTAATATTGGATTTGAATCAATCTGATTACAGCAGGTTCTTCGCGTTAATAATACTTTTTTCCTTCATCTGCTAAAAAGAAGCATATGTAATGCATTTCGGAATCCAGATCTAGGATAGGACAATTTTTCTCTGTGTAGAATTATTTCAATTAAAGTTCTGAACTAACAATTACTACATGGGTAAGGATGTTGGTAGTTATACGCAGCCTACATCAGAACGTTTTGCGTGGTCGCAAGTACACTACTGTCCATAAGTTAAGTCTAACAAATGTGTGTCACAACCCTTCAAATAAATATCACAACTAACTAATATAATAATCCATCCATCCATAGTAATTCTGCCCGAAGGCAGGTCCTTCACTGCAATCATAGCATTTTCATGCTTAATATAATAAAATAAAAATTTAAACATAGCCTACAAAACTAATAATAAACTAAATAATGTAATAAGTAACAAAATAGAAAAACACGATAAATTTAATATCAAGGGTGTATATAAATTAACATGTAAAGACTGTGACAAGTTCTATATAGGTAGAACGAAAAGAAGCTTCAACATAAGGTTTAAAGAACATCGTAACGATTTCGTATACGCATATGGAAAGTCTAATTACGCTAAGCACATAATAAACGCCGGTCATAGAATGAACTCAATAGAAGACACCCTTACAATAGTACACAAAGAGGGAAATCCAACTAGAATCAACATATTGGAAGACCTGGAAATTATCAAGGAAATAGACAACAAGCTTTTAATAAATGAAAGCACTCCCAGACTAAACAACCCACTATACGATATCGTCAGGAAGAAGGTTTAGTCACGACAACACCACGTTACGACCAGCAGCGTCTGCCATCATATTGGATATTGTAGCGAACAAGAAACCTGCTGAAGATGGAACGGATGTTCTGAAAGGCTTACAGGCATAAAGAATACACAGTTTATAAGTTGAGGACGACGGATCTTACCTAAGAAGGTATATATTAACTTATTTTATAACTAACTAAACTAACTCGCTGGTATTGTCGAACCCTTAGGTTCATGGCCGTGCGGACATAATCTCTCCATACATCCCTATCCTGAGCTAATGTTTTCCAATCATTCCCTGTATAATCTACTTCCCTCAAATCATAGTTAATGGTATTCTCCCACCGCATTTTTGGTCTATCAACTGGGCGTTTTCCCTCTGGATTTCCTACAAGAAGCTTCCATGCATGTATTTTACCCCATGTGTGCCACATGTCCTGCCCATCGCAGTCTACGAGACTTAACTGTTCTTATTATATCTGGCTTCCTATAAATGCCGTGTAGTTCACTGTTACGTAGTCTTCTCCATTCACCTGTTTGTTCGTCTTTCTTTGGCCCAAAATATTTTCTAAGAACTTTATTCTCAAATAATAAATAACACAAGTAATTATATATTAAATTCTAGTTCAATTGAAGCTTCGACAAAAATAAAAAATGGTACTATGTGATAAATTGGAAACCTAATAGGCCTATATATATATAAACTAGAATTTACGGTGAATGATATGAAGTTTTTGAGTTGGCATCATTGGAGTCTCAATTTGTGAAATACGTTAGGAATAATTTGAACAGGTTTTTCTCAGCTAGAATTATCGAGGTGGCCAGCGTGATCTGCGATAACCCCAAATCGAACCTTCGATCTGGGGATGTGTAAAAGAAAAACTATCTAAATTTATTTGGATTTAATAAATACTACATTAAAAAAATGTTAATTTTTATGCGATACTCTGAATATGGAATCTAGAGCATGAAAGGGCATATGGGACATAAGCATGGCCTTTGAGATCCCCAGATCTAAATTTCTTCGAACTACTTCTAATGGGTATACATAAATAATGTCTACAGATCTCCAATGGTGGATTTGGAGGATTTAGCATAGAGAATATTATATTCTTCTGCGTCTATAATTATGGAGTCAGTAAACACATGGAGGAAACTTGAATATCGTGTGGACATCTGTCGCCCTACAAGATATACAGTTTATTAGTATATAATAATAATAATAATAATAATGATAATGATAATGATGATGATGATAATGATAATGATAATGATAATGATGATGATGATGATGATGATGATGATGATGATGATTGATGATTATGATTATGATTATGATTATGATTATTATGATATGATTATGATTATGATTATGATGATGATTATGATTATGATTATGATGATGATGATTCTGATGCTGCTGATGATGCATGAATATGCTGCTGATGCTTCTGCTGCTGCTGCTGCCTGCTGCATGCTGCTGCCTCCTGCTTCCGCTTCTGCTGCTGCTGCTTCTGCTGCTGCTTCTGCTGCTTCTGCTTCTCTTCTGCTTTTCTTCTGCTTCTTCTTCTTCTTCTTCTTCTTCTTCTTCTTCTTCTTCTTCTTCTTCTTCTTCTTCTTCTTCTTCTGCTTCTTCTTCTTCTTCTTCTTCTGTCTTCTTCTTCTTCTTCTTCTTCTTCTTCTTCTTTTCTTCTGCTTCTTCTTCTTCTTCCTCTTGCTTCTTCTCTTTCTTCTTCTTCTTCTTCCTTCTTCTTCTTGCTTCTGCTTCTCTGCTTCGTCCTGCTTCTTCTTCTGCTTCTTCTTCTTCTGCTTCTTCTTCTCTTCTTCTTCTTCTTCTGCTTCTTCTTCTTCCCTTCTTCTTCTTCTTCTTCTTTCTTCTGCTTCTTCTTCTTCTTCTTCTTCTCTTGCTGCTTCTTCTTCTTCTTCTTCTTCTTCTTCTTCTTCGTCTTCTCCTTCTTCTTCTTCTTCTTCTGCTTCTTCTTCTTCTTCTTCTTCTTCTTCTTCTTCTTCTTCTTCTTCTGCTTCTTCTTCTTCCTTCTTCTTCTTCTTCTTCTCTTCTTATGCTCTTTTTATATTTATTAAGATGTAGTTCAGTGAAGCAGCTTTTCGGTGGGCCTGTGCCTTCTTCGGACATGTTAACAAATTATGAATTGTGTTATTGTAGTACTTCCCCTCCATGGTATATTTACCTTGTCATGGTGGAGTGGCTTGCGTGCTTAAATGATCCTGAGAGCTATGCCGGTGGTACCATTGCTGCCGATAGGATTACCCATGCCAGACTGGTCGAAGTTGATAAGCCAGACGAAAAAAGTACATTGGTCGAAAGAGTGACGATCTTTCACCATAAAAATACAACCGTCAAGAAATGCGGACATGGGTTCAACTGGGGTACAATTTTCCGGAGGTCAAATAGTCCCCCATTCGGTTCTCCGTGCGGGGACTACTTCAGGGAACCCATGCCAAAGGCTCAGGATAGGGATATATGGAGAGCTTATGTCCGCGCGGCCATGAACCTACGGCTTCGATAGTGCCAGTGAGTAAGTAATAATAATAATAATAATAATTTTTTTTATTTTTTATTTTTTTATTATTCCGGCTTTTACAATGAATATACATTTTTCCGGTACCCATGTTCACAGTTAACTACACATTTGTTTCAACACATTTTTCCATTCTTGTCTGTTCATCTATATATCTTCTTCTATTTCCCATTCCCTCTTAGTTTCATTGATTCCCTGAATCCACGTAATATTTGGTCTACCCTTATTTTTCCTTCCCTGTGGTTCCCAATCCATGATTATCTTAGGTAGTCTTCCTTCTTCCATCCTTCTAATGTGTCCGTACCAATTTAATTGTTTCTTCTTTATAAAATCTAATATTGTACCTGCATTTTTTCTTTTATATATGAATTTCTGATTTCATCCTTCCTGGATATTCTTGCAGCACGTCTCCAGTAGTCCATTTCAGTGGCGAGTAATTTTTTTTTTCATTTGTCATTTGTGCATTTAAAGCCCACACATCAGCTCCATAGGTAATAATGCTTCTGATTATTGTATTAAAAATAGTTTTTTTTTGTTTCTAATAATAATAATAATAATAATAATAATAATAATAATAATAATAATAATAATGTTTTTATTTATTCTGGCAGAGTTAAGGCCTTAAGGCCCTCTCTTCCACTCAACCAGCACAAAAATGCAATATATTAGTTACGAGTACTCTGTCGTTATCATCCATCAAAAATATTAATCTTTCTTATTGGTAGATTTTGTCTCGGACACTCGATATTATTCATGGTAAGTTTTATATTACCTTGTGAACAATTGAAAGCAGTTAACATTTATCTGTTAAATACTTGATAGACAAGCGAAGTTTGGAGAGGAAGAATAGGACGTGCCAGTCATAAAAAATCATAAAGTCCTGATATAATAAATTTATTTTATCCTTATTTCTTTACCACCGCTCCTACCACCATCATTATCGTCAGACAATTACTATTTTTGTGGTAACATAAGTTTCTTCAATCAGTAGATGTTATCTTCTTTCCTTACAGCGCATCTTCATTTTTTTTTCAAGCCTCTTTTCCATATAGCCATTTCTAATTTCCACAATTTTCTCTTTACATCACATGTTTAATTCAACTTCTTCTATTTCCTTAAAAATATATTTTTAATCCCTGTTTTATCTTTTATTATGCTTTGTTATTTCTGATGTTATTCTTTCTTGAAACTATAATTAACTGTATTAAATAAGAGACTATTTTATTAACTACACAATTATTAGTATCCGTATTTCTATCCTTATTTACTTTTCACAACTTTAAAAGCAATTTTTCATTATTATAAGATTATCAAGATAGTGTACTATCAATTGTAACTTATTCTTTCTAAATCACTAGTTCTTTGAAATTTGAACAAAATGTACTTTGGTCTTGTCTTACGTCCGTTATGTTATTTGAAAATATAGTAGTAGTAATAATAATAATAATAATAATAATAATAATAATTATCATAATAATAACAGCTTTATTTTACCTAGCAGATATTGATAATTATTAAAATATTAATCAGAAACTCGAAAATTATAAATATCAAAGAATAGTAAAGCAGAAAGGGGAAACAAAAAAATAAAAAATAGGTCATAGCCGTCGTCCTCAACTTATAAAATGTGGACTTTTGTCTGAAGGCCTTTCAGAATCTATTCCATCTTCAGCAGGTATTTCTTCGCTATTTTACTTGATATTCTCGGTGCTGCATGAACACTACATTAGGACCAGCACCGAGAACATCAAGTAATGTAGCGAAGAAAGACCTGCCGCAGATGGAATAGAGATTCTGAAAGGCCTTCAGACAAAAAAGCACACATTTTTATAAGTTGAGGACGACGGTTCTGACCTAAGGTATATTTTAACTTTAAATAAGTCCATGTTAACGAAGAAAGATAAAACGAAATGCAAGTTCTTCCCGTAAAAACTAACTTTGTATAGAGATATCTTTTATTAGAAGTAAACGTACCGTAAAATACTCAAGGACGCAATGACGACTCGTGCCTATGAAAAAAATTGGAAGTTGTTAGCTGTTAATAGTTCACGAAATTTTGGAAATCACTATAATACGGAACCATTCATACAGATAAAGAATCTGACGTCAATGTTGCTGTGGCGACTAAGTATGAGCTGAAAATATTACGGTTTAGACATTTGTTTTTATATCGCATAAAAATATAAAAGAACGTAAGAGGAAGGACATTAGGACATTTCCACTATTGCATATATCTTTTTTTCACAATTCATTCAATAAAGGACGCGAATTCATAATCAAGCTCACAGAATAAATACATTTTGAAAGCATTTGGATATAAATGTACTGAGAATAGGGAATGAAGATGTATGCACAAGTTTATTTCAACTATTTATTTTCTTATTCTGCTAGATATAAGTGCTTGAGGCGGGGCAGGTTGTGGCGAAATGACAACCCGGTTCATTTTAAATGGCTTAAAGGTAACCTTAGTTTCATTAACACCATTACGAAATATTTCATATGTAGGCCTACCATAACTTACAGTTAGGCTACAGATGTGTTGATTTCAAAATATGTTCTTTATTTCACACTGATCAATTTATATACATAATTTGGGTCGTCTATTATCATAATATAAAAGATCCTTAAGCCTGAATAAAAAGATCATTAAGCAAAATTTACTTACTTACTTACTCACTGGCACTATCGAACCCGTAGGTTCATAGCCGCGCGGACATAAGCTCTCCATACATCCCTAATCTGAGCTAATGCTTTCCAATCATTCCCTGTATAATCAACTTCCCTCAAATCATAGTTAATGTTGTTCTCCCACCTCATTCTTGGTCTACCAACTGGGCGTTTTCCTTCTGGCTTTCCTACAAGAAGTTTCCATGCACGTCTTTCATTCCCCATACGCGCAACATGTCCTGCCCATCGCAGTCTACGAGATTTAACTGTTCTTATTATATCTGGCTTCCCATAAAGACCATGTAGTTCATTGTTATGTAGTCTTCTCCATTCACCTGTCTGTTCATCTCTCTTTGGTCCAAAAATTTTCCTAAGAACTTTATTCTCAAATACTCGTAATCTCCTTTCCTCCCTTAAAGTAAGAGTCCATGTTTCGCACCCATATAATATAAATGGTAGAATAATAGTTTTATATACTTTCAGCTAAGCAAAATTTACTGATCTCAAACATCCTAGTAATACCTTAGTTGCCTGATAGTCACATTGAGTCAGTGTGTTGACCGCATGCCACTTATGACACATATGGACAAATAAAGTAACTAAATTAATGTGGTATATTAACTCCTGCAGCTATGACTCAACACAGGGCTACGCCATTATAGATTATCATAATCACTTTGCGATCTTTTGATAGTTATGTCGGGAAGATATAAGTTTAATTTTCGTATTTCTAACGAATATAATACATTTTATATTATTGAAAATGGTTTCATGTGTGACTCCATTCTAATGCATATTTTGAAAATAATTTTCGTAGACAATAAAACACTATCACGAGATATTTTTATAATTATGTCTACAAATTAAATGGGGAAAACAATTCCGGTTGTTTTTCATTGTTCCTTAAGCACTGACTAGATAATATAATATATTAGTTCGATTTCTTGTATCTATGATTGCAGTGAAGGACCTGCCTTCGGGCAGAATTACTACGGATATATATATATAGGTCCTTCACTGCAATCATAACATTTTCATGCTATGCTTGCAGCTTTACTAGGGAATTGTGGTGTGGTGTGGTAGCTTCCCGTTGCTTTCCACACCGATGAAGGATGATGATCACGATGATAATGATAAGGATGATGATGGCCATATGATTTCGGGGACCGTTTGGGCCTTGAAGTTTTCCTGACATTTGTCTTACAGGTGAGGAAAAACCCCGATCCAGAAAAACTGCCCCGACCGGGGATCGAACCCGGGCCCGCTGCGTGACAAGGCAGCACTCTACCTCGAGACACACAGATGTGTGTGTGTTTGTGTGTAACTCCAACTGTGTACAGTCCTTACGCAACTTGAGCTGATGTAATATTACAACCTCCGTGTGTTATCTGAAGTAGTTTTCGAATAAGTGAAAAGGAATTCTCCAATCTGGCGCCTCTGATTCTTCCTGAAATGTTATAGCTAAGAGAAGGTCACCGTTCGACTCAAATTAACTTTAAAGGAGAAGTACTGTCTCTCGTTGTTCTAAATTAACATAAGATACCACTGCTCTGATAAGCCTATATTTCAAATTGAGTTAATCCCTTCCTTAAATAATCTGCTGGAAATTCATATTCTTTCCCTCGTCACAATTTTTGATGATAGTTAAATTACTGTGACTTTAATTCTTGCCCCAAATGGGAGTAAATGACCAATCACGTTTTAATGAATTTTGTTTTACAACCAATCACAGTCGTGTTTCACCTTGATATTGATCTATTTCTGTTTATCATATTAAAGAAAGTTCCTCCTTTTTAATATTGTGAATAGGTCATTAAATTATTTTGCAGTGACTGACTCTCGAACAAATACGTTAAATATAACAAAAAAAATAATAGATTCCTTCGAACTACACATTTGATAATTGTGTGTTCAATAATTGTGTTTTTAAATAATGATTTTACGGAGTTGTTTCCTAAAAAAATTAATAACCTATAATGTCGTTATAATATATAGTTTGATGTGTTTCATTTTTTCCACTTGGGTCCATTCTTACAATATTGTGATCCGATTCCGATTGAGGGTCTTTCCACTTTTCAGCGGTTGTCCTTTTACCAGCCGACTGCTGGCCCTTCACATCCACATGTGTCAATCACAGAGGTAGATGATCAACAGCCAGTGTAGGGGTGACATGTGGTTAGCATGTCGAGTCCCCCAGCCGTTATAACTGGTTCCTCAACCTGGAGCCGCTACTTATTGTAGCTACCCAATTGCCTCATGATGCTGGGTGGGCACCGGTCCCATACTGGCCGAAATACCATGAGAAAATTTCTTCCCCCATGGAGACTCGAACCAGCGCAAGTCCCGTAGCTCTGCGCCAAGGCTTCCTACCTTAACCGCTCGGCTACGGCGCGGGACATATTGTGATCCTATTTGGCAAATAATATGATCTAGTTGCAGTGGATGAATAAAAGAAGCATAACCAAATATTTATCATTTGTTTTCAAACATTGCTGTTTATGTACATTAAATATATAAATATTTTAAAATGGCTATATTTAAATAATGATTTGTGAGTAAACAGCTTAACTTTATTCGTTAAATAGTCCTAACAAATACCACTCTCGATTTCCAAATCCTCTAGATAAATTGGTAATCAGTCGTGGCATTATGCAGTTTGTGGGAAATAAACGATTGCAATGGTTTGGACACTTGAAGAGGATGAATGAAGATAGATTACTAGTTATAAGTTTGGAGTTGGTTCCAAATGGAAGGAAAAGAAGAGGGAGGCCTAATAAGACATGGATAGAGAAAATTATGAATTTGACGAAGGACAAGGGACTGCAACATGCTGAAAGGATAGATACGAATGGAGGAATAGAATCAAAACTTAATATTGGACACCCGGAAGATGTTTTTATACATTTAAAACCTGTTCAATAAAATAGATAATGATCATTTTTAACAACGGTATTGCAGATATCAAGTTCTGAAACTATGTTATTCTACTGTTAATTTGGATCTTATAACAATAATAAAATAATAATAATAATAATAATAATAATAATAATAATAATAATTTCTAATCAGTTTTAACTGGCCAAAAAGTCGAACAAAGTTTTTAATTTATTTTAAAATTTTCAATTTTGAACTACTTGAAACTAATTTATATAGGCCTATAGTAAGAAATTTAATGCTAGAAATTTAATATTTACATATCCATCCATTGTAATTCTGCCCGAGGGCAGATCTTTTACTGAATCATAGCATTTTCATGCTATGCTTTGCAGCTTTACTAGGGAATTCTAGGTGTGGTAGCTTCCAGTTGCTTTCCACACCAGTGAAGGATGATGATAATGATAAAAGGCCTAAGGATGATGATTTTCGGAGACCGTTGGGCCCTAAGCTTCCTGACATTTGTCATACAGGTGAGGAAAAACCCCGAAAAAACCTCACCCAGGAGCCTGTCCCGACCGGGAATCGAACCCGGGCCCGCTGCGTGACAAGGATGCACGCTACCTCGAGACCACAGCGGTGGACTATTTACATATAATGAATGGTAAAATGTTCGGTGAGAGATTAGTTTGATCTTAAATTCTCCTAAATAATAATTCCGTCATTTGTTTTCCAGCATCCATAAATTCAACATTGCTATAGCTGTACTAAGGGGTTCTATTTTTTATAAAATGAACCATTTAAATTATTTATTTATTTCCTTAGTTTAGCATCTCTCTTTGTATGCACTTCTACGTGTCCCACGCCACACGGACCTGACAGACATTATTTATCACTAGTTCACAATACATACTTTTTGAATACAAAACTTCATGGAAGATCTCCCAGGATAAGCATTAAGCTCGATGCTTGGACCACTAACAAGAGAACGCAAACATATGGGTCAAGGCACGCCATTTATTCAATCATCTTAAACTAGGTGAATATTATCACAGATGATTATGTTGGCCGTGTGGTGTTCGGGGACTCAATTTAAATTCCTTACCGCTGTGGTCTCGAGGTAGCGTCGCTGCTTCGTAAGCAGCGGGTCTCGATTTGATTCCTGGTGGGAACAAATTTCCTAGGTATAGATTCTTTCCTCACCTGAAGACAAATGTTGGGAAACTTCAAGGTCCAAATGGTCTCCGAACATCATCTGGCCATCATTATTATAATATTCTCCATGTTTAGTGAATGTGTGATGAATGGTGTATTTCGTCTTAAACGTGTTATCTCGGATGAAGTCCTGGATTCAGCTTATCACTCGAGGAGGTCCTCTATGTCCTTGTGTGGTCAAAAAAACTTTTGTGTGTGATACCAAGTTTAAAATCCCTCTCTCGACAAGTCGTGCCACTATAGGCCCGGGTGTCGTGGGGCATGTAGAAATACTTATAAGATGAGAGGCTAAACTATGATGGAGAAAAAAAAAATATATATATAAAAATTGCATAGCTACCGTTAAAAGTTTATTTTGAGTTTTATTTTGAGGCGCTTCAACTTCATATGAGCATGTATAGGACCTTTAGTTGTATACCAGAAGGCTGCGTATATACATGTATGTTGTTATCATGAGTTTGCTTGTTTTAGTGAATTACGAAATGATGATTGATGACGATCATTGTAATGAAATTTGAACCCATCATTTTTTATCCTTATGCTGGGCAATCACGATTAATTTTTTTCAAAGTTTTGATTCATTTTGTGAAATTTGTTAAACTTTTGTCTTCTCGGCAACTTTCATTTTGAAAATAAACAATGAAAACAAATAATATGTGATTGTTAACTTAGGCAAATTTTAAAAAACATGTAAGAAAACTAAAAGAAGATTTCAACAATAGCTTCCGACTCAGCAGTTGGTTTAAATTTTTGAAGAAAAAAATTCAATGAAAGATATTTACAAGTTTAAAAAAAATAGCATATTTCTCATGGAAGTAAAGAAAAATTGCTTCTACTATTCATGATGCCCTGTAGACTACAGGCCTTCTTTCCCCCAATAATCTGCCATGTTTTAAGTTTATTCCTCACTCTAAATATTTGCGGATTTTAAATCACAAATACACGAATGTCAGTAGTCCACTTGAAGGTTAAAGATTCAATCGTATAATTATAGATTTTCTTTTGATTTCAATCTGCGGTACAAATGTATTCGTGTATGTATTTATTCCACTTGGTATAGAACGTAACTATTGTAATTTGGAATCGGGAAGATAAACAGAGCATGTGACTTTGAAGGCTGAAGTTTTTTTTTCTCTCTCTCTCTCTCTCGCTAAGAAAGCTTTACCTTCTGTGATTGAGCTGCGAGTTTGCTTTGTGTTGTAGTTAAGACGAATACAGTGACTCAAATTACACTCTCAACTTACGTCATGTGCCACTCGCATCACAACATTAACATGCACTCAATATGTACCAAAATCATGGTTAGAGAAACGTTACAGTATCGCTTGTTCATAATTAGGATTGTGATTTATATGAACTGATATAGGTATTATCACAAATTCTAACATATATTGTTTTTTTGCAAATGCCCCAGGTTGTCTTTCGACATTCCTGGTGTTCTCTCCTGGCATGGCGTACTAGTAACCCACTTCTGAGGTTGGGGCGCCTGGAAGGCGGGGTTACGTTGCCCCGATGATATGATGGGTGATCATGATGATAGTGGTGCGCCAGGAGAGTCTCTAATTCTAAGATGAATATGAATGATGATGATTGCGATGGCCATATGATTTCGGGGACCGTTTGGGTCTTAAAAGTTTTCCTGATATTCATCTTACAGGTGAGGAAAAACCCCGATAAAAACCTCACCCAGAAAAACTGTCCCGACCGGGGATCGAACCCGGGCCCGCTGCGTGACGAGGCAGCACGCTACCTCGAGACCACAGCGGTGGACAATTCTAATATATAATTTCTACAAAAAATATACAAAACCATACTGAGACCAGTTGCTATTTATGGCAGTGAATGCTGGACGCTTAGCAGAGAGAATGGAGAAAGACTAATAATCTCTGAAAGGAAAGTCCTGAGGAAGATCCTGGGACCCATTAATGATCGTGCAGTATGGCGGATAATATATAACGATGAAAGCTATAACAAGAACTCAGACCCAGATATTTTAAATGTTATTGAAATTGGGTAGGTCATATAATGAGAATGGAGGAGGAGAATACCAACTAGAAAGCTGAGACCAGATGGAGAAAAAAGAAAAGAAAGACCGGAGCCCAGATGGATGGATGGAGTAGAAGAGGACCTCCAAAAGGCTCCGGGGATGGAGAAGGAGGGCGTTGGACAGGGATGCATGGAAGATTGTCCTAACAGGAATCAGGGCTCATAAAGGGCTGTAGAGCTAGAAGAAGAAAATATTAATTCATTCATCTGCTAATGTCTCCAACAGTAATTCTTCAGTTGACTTTTTTATTACAAATTTTGACTTGATTGTTGTGTAATAAGATTCCTTATATTACCCGTTTAAGGAGTAAGCGCAGTTGTTGACGGAGGGCACTGCAGTCGTGTTTATGCAGGAATAGACCACGTGACACTGATATCTACGAGTGCAGAGGGGAATGGGACGTGGGACGCTGACAGTGAACACTGCCTTAGATGACGTCACGTGTAACGACAAAGGGGGCTTCGCAATTCTTCCGCCTGCAGAGATATTTTGAACGACTAATAATAATCATGTATGTTATAAGGATTGAAAAGTCTTTGCTTTTACATGGATTCTCTGAAACAGTCACCGCCCGGAGATCCGATTGGGGGACTTTTTAACCTCCGGAAATGTCTATCCCAGTGGAACCCTCGTTTCTTGACAGTTGTATTTTCGGTGAAAGAGCATCACTTTTTCGAACAAGGTTTTTTTTTCATTCTTTTTCCGCCTGGCTTATCGCTTTTGACCTGTTCGGTATGGGTAAATCTTTCGGTAGTTAACTTTTTCCAGAGAAGTTTGGCTCAGTTTTGTAAATTACTGTTAATCGCCATCTTACTTGCAATTTTTCTAGCAGCATATTGTACATGAATTTAAGTAACCCAACCATCTTCGCTGAGAGGTTTTTATCCGGATTGTCCTATAGTTACTCTGAACTTAAATCCATCTGGCCACCATTAATGTTCCTTGTAGCTTTCTTATCTTATTTTATGAGGCATAATATACCCTCTTTTAACTTCAAGGCCGTACAAATTGTCAGCAGTCAGATATATATATATATATATATATTCGCATCTTTCTCCTATGTTTTTAATGTGGGTCAGCTGGGATTCCTTTCCCAACCCCTCTTGGAAGTGCGCGAAACTAAACAATTTATTTATATTAATGAGTAGAGAATTATTTAATTTATTTATATACAGAATTTTAATGTTTACACATCTTTCTGTGCCTAAAGTTTTATTTTTCTTCTCCACTCGTCTCTCTCCATCCAATCCATGTTCTCCAGACCTCTTGCTCTCATTCCAGTTCTTATTTCCTGCATCCACGAGTTTCGAGGTCGAGAATTATTTAAAAACTAACTTATACACCTCACTGATATTATTCTTTTAATAATTAATAAATCTAATTATTTATGAAAATAATATTAAGATTAACAAATATTTTGTTTTGTTTTGTTTTAAATATTGTATAATCGTAAAATTAGTTTTCTATATCTCATTATTTTTCTTTGTTTTTTATGAACATTAGACAGGGACAATTTAATATGTCTTGCTTGTATACATTTAATTATTAGTTTTAGTCTTAATTTTAACTAACATTAACTGGTTGCATTATAGATAGTAATATAATAGATATTCTCTTTTTGATCAAATTTTTATTTAGTATTTAATATTAGAGTTAATTGAGATTGTTATATTTTGATGTAATATATGTTTGTCCTGGTGAGTGGAAGAGAAGGCCACATGGCCTTAACTCCACCAGGCTAAATAAATCTAATCTGATCTAATCAATATAAATAAATAAAAATAAATAAAGTGATCCACTTCATGGAGGCCCTTTGAGTAGACAGTGGGCACGAGATGTCAACCTGCGTGACGGCTGCCGTTACACACAGAACATGAATCTGTTGCACCTTTCCATTAAAGACTTTAGTCCCAGAGCTAATAGTACCACCAGACATTTTAGGCCAGTTTAAACATTCCAACCTCCATCACAAATGGAATCAGCGTATTTTTGGGTTGTAATGTAGTGTATAGTAATAGCCCTTTGGGCTAAACTATACAACCTGTGACGCGACTTTTTAATTACTTCATAAACTCGTGTCAAAATTTAACATACTTAGCATGAAGTCATGGTAGCCATATTAATTTTAATGAATATTCTATGCAACAACAAAGACGTGTTCCTGTGCAGTCAACATAATAAAGACGTGTTCCAGTGCAGTCAACATAGAGTATGTACTAATTAACTGTATACATATTTCAGAATTTCAGAACATACTATTTAATTTTGGGTGTTGCATTATTTCGCATGTTACAGTGCTTGAATTGAGTTAGGTTAGCTTTTAGGTGGCCTTTCACAGGTTAGAGTGCTTAAATTGCGTTAGGTTAGCTTCGCGTTTGTTAGCTCATGCGCTTGGTGTATGATTGGAACTATTTTCTCATTTAGTAATTTAACTTTTTATTGTGTGTGTCCGGATGCATCTGGAACGTTCAGTCAATTCAAAGGTAACGTCATTTTTAATTTGAGACGCTTGAATATATTATCTCATCGACGATATTTGAGTGAAACATTTCAAATTGTGTGTTTATATTGCTGTATTTATGAAGTTCGATAGATTTATTAAAATTATTTATAATGAATTAACAGCCATCCTGAATGCTCTAAAGAATTTAATTAAAAACATGTAAAACGCTAACTATTCCGGTAATACTATATAGATTATAATATTATGGATATTTAAAAGAGGAGAAAATATATTCTGAGTATCTAAGAATAAAGTGCTTATGAAAAATTGTGTATTAAAGAGAGAAACGAGCAGATAGGTGAATAGAGGAAACTACATAACAGTGAGCTTCATTATCTTTATAGGAAACAAGTTGTAATAAGAAGAGTTAATTCTCGTAATCTACGATGACCTGGACTTGTAGCACGAACGGAGAGTTAAAGAAGAACTTGGAAACTTTTCGTAGGAAAACCAGAGGAAAAGCAACCCGAAAGCTGGGCCAAGAATGCGGTGGGAGAATGACTTTAACCATGATTTGAGGGAAGTGATTTATAAAGCGATATATTTCAAAATATTAGATCAGGATAGGATATTCTAGTCCGCACGATAATGTACCTCGGGTTCGATTACCTAGTTATGGAGTCTCGAGAATTACAAAAAGAAACATTTTTGAGCCTAGTCCCAGAGATCTCCTTCAGTAGAACGCCAGCGCATAAAGTTGAATTCCTGCGAATCAAATCCCTGAACAAGTGCAGATTTTTCATAAGTTATGTTAATTATAGCATTATAGAGACTCTTGTCGTTCCAACTCCTTTCAAAAAACGTTAAACTGAAAATATATAGGCCTAAAACTGCTGCTATTCTACCAGTTATATTATATGGATGCGAAACACGCACTCTTACTTTAAGGGAGAAAGGAGATAACGAGTATTTGGGAATAAAGTTCTTAGGAAAATTTTTGGACCAAAGAGAGATGAACAGACAGATGAATGGAGAATACTACATAACAGTGAACTACATGGTCTTTATAGGAAGCCAGATATAATAAGAACAGTTAAGTCTCGTAGACTGCGATGGGCAGGACATGTGGCACGAATGGGGAATGAAAGACGTGCATGGAAGCATCTTGTAGGAAAACCAGAGGGAAAATGCGCAGTTGGTAGACCAAGAATGAGGCGGGAGAATAACATTAACTATGATTTGAGGGAAGTAGGTTATACAGGGGATGATTGGAAAGCATTAGCTCAGAATAGAGATATATGGAGAGCTTATGTCCGCGCGACCGTGAACCTACGGGTTTGATAATGCCAGTGAGTTAGTTATGTTAATTATAGCCAGTTGGCAGTTAGTCTGGAAGTGATAATTAAAAATTGTAATTATTTCCAGGTTACTTGTTTCTCCAGTGTCTGGGATTCGCAGCTATCCCCGAATAAACGCCACTGCTTGATAGAGGTATAATATTGGTGACTCACCTTTATGAGAAAGGGAAATATTATCATGTTAGTTTATTTCATTTCTTGAAGAAAACAATAAATACAATGCCACGCCTCTTTGGTTTCCTACTACAGTACCGGTAATAGTTCTGAGGTACACAATGTATTATTTACCAATCAGCGACACACAAATTCTCATTTTTATTTTCGCTGTAACTCATAAATATTTAATGTGCCAAGAAATGTCCCATCAATCTTGAACGATTATGTATGAATCAGTTCAGATGTGCGCAGTATTTCATTCGAAGTCGATTGCTGTACATTGAAGGTGTGTATACTTCTTATTCTGATATGTAATATGTTATTCATATATTCATTTATTTAACCTGGTGGAGTTAAGGTCATGCGGCCTTCTATTCCACTCACCAGCACCAACACATGTTATATTCAAATACAGAAATCATATATATATATATATATATATATATATATATATAAATATATATATATTTTTTCTATAATGGTAAACCTTTGGTTGGAATTCTTCCCATGATCTAATTCATCATCGCAATTTAATAATTCACACACTTTTCGGCTCAACTGCATTTCTACTAGCGCTTGATTTTTCAGTTATGTTGTTGTAAACTATAGCTATTCATCTGTATTTACTAACATTATTTAATATTTTAAACTTTTTCAAACAATTTTTATAACATTATTAGACAATTTTGAAGTATTTATTTAAATATTCAAATTACAATATTATGACACTGTTAGACAATATTGTGATGATAATTGATATTTTCTCCACAGAGTATATTACTTAGTCTGATTTTTCTATCACTGTTTTGGGTTATCGCTGGTTGGATCAGCGTTAGGGAGTGATAAGTAAGTATACACCCATTTTTAATAAAGTTTGATAATTTCAATGTTATTAATGTATTTTTTAAAGATAGATTTGGGGATTTATTGCAAATATTAACCATTTAAATTTCATAGCGACGGATAGTAATCAAGGATGATAATCGATAAGTGGTTCGATTGTGGGTTATCGCTGGCCCTACAAACTCTGGCGCATGCGCTAGTTTATATGCAGTTTTTCCTAATTTTCTTCTTCTTCTTCTTTTCTTCTTCTTCTTCTTCTTCTTCTTCTTCTTCGACTTTAAGGTTAGGCTGTAAGCCTGTTCCGACTCAAAGCATATCCCTCAATCTTCTCATGGGGCGTCCAACGGAACGTTTACCTCTTGGAATATATTGTAAAGCCTGTTTTGATAGACGAGATGTATCCATTCTATTTATATGTTGAAACCATTTTAATTTGTTGTCTGTCAATTTATTTAATTCATATATTTGTAATTGTTCTCTAATGTCGGTATTGCGGATATGATCTCTTAAAGTGTGTCCTGCTATCCTTCTTAAGAAACGCATTTCTGCCGTTTCTATCTTCCTTTCTCCAAATTTACTTAATGTCCGGTTTTCATTTCCGTGGTTAGGAGCGGGACTGCCAAAACCTTATAAAATATCATCATTGTTTTTATTAAGCAAGGTTCGTTGAATTGTGTCACACATATGCTGGAATTTTGATAACTTATTATCTAGATCTTCTTCTTCTTTTACTTCATGAAATTAGGCTTTTGACTGTTTTCACATCAAATAGGATTTAATGAACCTTCCCATCTAGTAAATGGGCGTCCAACACTTCTATGTCCTATTGGTTTGTACTTCAGTAACTTTGTCAATTCTATTTATTAAATTAAAAATATCTAAGTCTTTCCTAATATCTTAATTTCTTTTTGTGTCCAAAATTGTCACACCTGCTACTGAACGTAAGAACTTTATTTCTGCAGTTTGTATTTTTCTTCTGTCTGAACGGTTAAGAGTCCAATTTTCACTTGCATATGTTAAGACAGGCACTGCCGTAATTTTATTAAATTTTAATTATTCATGTTTATTGATGTATACTTTTTTATTATCATCTAGCTTTTCTCGTTTTCATATGATAATAAGCATCCTAAATAACTAAAGCATCGTACTTGATTTATTGTTTTGTTTTGTAGAACTATTCTTGATAGGATAGGATATTCTTCAAATGTCATCAAATTAATATCAATTTAATTTACAAAATACACATGAATATGGAATAATAGGTATACACAGCCTATTGGTTGCACCTCAAAGTACCTAAACTCCGAATAATAACAATAATAATAATATAATAATAATAATCATACTCCATTTTTCGGGTACGAACATTAATCGGTAAATTGCAAGAACAAATACAGAACCACGAACACTAACTCACTAGCACAATCAAACTCGGAGATCAATACCCGAGCTAATAATTTTCATATGTTTCCTGTATAATTAATTTCCCTCAAATTATGGTTAATGATATTGTAACACTTCATACTTGACCTACCTACTGGCCGCTTCCCTCTGATTTCCCAAGAAGTTTGCATGTCCCTTTTTCATTCCCCATTTGTACCTTATCTACTACCCATCGCATTACATGAAATTTAACTGTTCTTATTATATCTGCTTCCCATAAATATTATGCAGCTCCATTGCTTAGTTGCTTCCATTCACCCATATGTTCTTTGGTCTAAATATTTTCCAAAGCTCTTTATTCTCAAATGCTCGTAATCATTTATCCTCTCTAAAATTTGGAGAACACGTTTCACTTCTATATAACCGTAGAATCGTTACTTTAGTTTTATTTTATTTTATTTAGATAATTTATTATTTATTTTCCATGCACGTCTTTTATTCCCCATTCGTGCCATATATACTGTCAATTGCAGACTTAACTAATTGTTCTTATTAGATTTGGTTTTCCATGAAGATCGTGTAGCTTACTGTTATGTAGTCTTATCCGTTCATCTGTCTGTTCTTCCCTATTTGTTCAATTTTTTTTTTCTAAGAATTGTATTCACAAATACTCTTAATATTTTCTCCTCCCTTAAAACAAGTTCATGTTACACATCCATATAACTGTAAGAATACCAGTTTTTATATTTTCAGTTTTGTCCACCGCTGTGGTCTCGGGGTAGCGTGCTGCCTTGTCACGCAGCGGGCCCGGGTTCGATCCCCGGTCGGGACAGTTTTTCTGGGTGCGGTTTTTATCGTGGTTTTTCCTCACCTGTAAGACAAATCTCAGGAAAACTTTAAGGCCCAAACGGTCCCCGAAATCATATGGCCATCGCAATCATCATCATTCATACTCATCTTAGGTTACGTTTAATATTAGGGACTCTCCTGGCGTACCACTATCATCATCATCACCCATCATATCATCGGGGCAACGTAACCCCGCCTTCCAGGCGTCCCAACCTCAGAAGTGGGTTACAATTACGCCATGCCAGGAGAGAAACCAGGAATGTCGAAAGACAAACCTGGGGCATTTGAAAAGATATATATATATATATATATATATATATATATTCAGTTTTTTTTTCAGAGTGCCTATAATTCATATTGAGCCAACGTTTAATTTCTTTCTAAATCTTATTTCTTGTTTGTAATTATTCTTACTAGGTATTTGAATTCTTGACGTCCCAACTCCATTCAAAAGACGTTAAACTGAGAAAAAAAAAACTATTATTCTACCAGTTATATTGTATGGATGCGAAACATGGACTCTTACTTTAAGAGAGGAAAGGTGATTACGAGTATTTGAGAATAAAATTCTTAGGAAATTTTTTGGACCAAGAGAGATGAACAGACAGGTGAATGGAGAAGACTACATAATAGTGAACTACGTGGTCTTTATAGGAAGCCAGATATAATAACAGTTAAGTCTCGTAGACTGCGTCGGGCAGGACATGTGGCACGAATGGGGGAATGAAAGACGCGCATGGAAGCTTGTTGTAGGGAAACCAGATGGAAAACGCCCAATTGGTAGACCAAGAATGAGATGGGAGAATGACATAAACTATGATTTGAGGGAAGTAGATTATACAGGGAATGATTGGAAAACATTAGCTCAGGATAGGGGTGTATGGAGGGATTATGTCCGCGCGGCCATGAACCTACGGGTTCGATAGTGTCAGTGAGTTAGTTAGTTGTGTATTTGAATTCAGTCACTTCTTCTAAAGTTCCCTCATTTGTTATTTTGTTTTATTGATGTTTACTTCCACCCCAAATTTCTTGGTTTTACTCAATAAAAATTATAAAATGATTGAACCTATTAATTATAAAATTGCTGGAAAGGTAGTGTAATTATTGTACAACGAGCGTTCTGATTGAACCTTAGGTAAAACAAGGAGATACCTAATCATGTCGATCAGATCGGAATTTGAATATAATAATAATAGGTATCATTGCAGCCAATGGCCATGTAGAAAGAACTGTTTTCATGTCTTACAAAAGTCTGTTATCGATGTTCCTATGTTTTTACACTGTAATAGGTGATATCGGTCGCAGTGCGACCCACATAGTTTGCACTTGCACTTTTCTTCTGGGTTATGGCGCTTCACTGTTGTGCATATCCTGTGGTGGAAACCATGGACCGCGACTCTCGTCACGGTGTGTCTCAGGTCGTATCTGGCTGCTGTCCATTCCCTGTAGATCATCGCATCCGTTGCGTAGAACTCAGGCCATATCTGTTCTCTCTTCTCGTTGAGTTCCCACAGCAGTTCTTTGTAGGCATCTGTTGCCGGCACGAGAAGGTCCAGGTGGAGCTCTTCTTTGAAGAAGGGTTCCTTTGTCAGTATATATGTTAGGCGGGAAGGCGTGTATTTTGATACGCTTAGCGCTGTCTTTAAAAAGTGTGCTTTGACTTTCTCTATTTCCTCTAGGTTTGCCTTATTTAGGTTCTTCCAAATCACTTCTATTCCATTGGTCATGATTGGTGCTATTTTTAAGCGGAAGATGGTCATTGCTGTCTCCAGGGATAGTTTACTCAGGCTTTTAATGCTGTTCGTTGCTATTCTGGCCGCTAAGGCGCGTTCTTTGATGTGCTTATCGAAGGTGTCACCTCGGCTCTGCAGTGTGATCCCCAGATATTTGAACTGGTTTACATTTTGCAGTGGGTCTCCCTTATACCGAATGCAGTCATTCGCTGCGAGTCTTCCTCCTTTCCTGAAGGTCATAGATCGTGAAGAATACGAGTCTCGAGCCAGCTCGTTCGCTAGAATTAGGCCTATGTTAAACTAGATTTTTGCGCGATGGTGCGTTTTGTCGTACTTACAGCAATGGCGACCAATGATTGAATGTTCAACTTCCTACATTTCGAGGTTTCCAACCTAAATAACTATACTATATTAAAATAACTATACTGTAATATTACGTATTACAAACACGCGTGTGGGAAGTAAAACCACTATGTATACTACATACGATGTAGGGTATATACAAAAAAAAAATAATATCCTAAAGGTAGTGTTAATATACATTATACGAAACAAATCACTGCATTTTAAATTGACTGAACTTTATTTGAAGCAGTATAAAACAATAAATATGTACTTGCCGCCATTTTATCGCTAATTGGTCTCACGGCCTCCTGTTGTTTCAACTAATAAACATTGCCCACACTGTTAACGTCAGCCAGTTGTTTATAATGAACGCAAATATTTGCAAAAAATATGTTCTTAGTTTCCTATTATTAATTATTTTGAAAACACCATCGCGCAAAATATAATGTACAACGCACGTTTCTGAAGTGTTTTACAGAATCTCGGAAATTAAAAACCTCGCTGTCGCTCGGTTTTTAAACATTTTTCCTTGATTCTGTAAAAACCACTTCCCAACTTAGCATCTTAATATACTATTTTTAAAACACCTACAATTTTGACATAACACATGAAAATTAAAGTTTCTTCCCTGGTTCCAAAACTGGTAAGTTATATGGACTATTTAACTCATGCCGCAAATGGGAGTCAATGACCAATCACATTTCAATGATTTTTTTATTTACAACCAATCACAGTCGTGTTTCGCTTAAAATTTACCAACTAAAGTTTATCATAATAAAGAAAGCACCTCCTTTTTAACATTCTGAATAGGTCATAGCATTATTTTGCAGTGACTGACTCCCTAAGAAATACGGCTACCGGATTGTATATATAGTGCATGAATGTAAACGCGTAGCGCATACGAGAGATAATATAAAAAACATTTGTAACAATTGATTATACAAAAAAAACACTGTTTGCACTTTCTTAAACGAATTATTTTCCAGGAAATGACGCAGAAAAATATAATTGACATATTTACATCATAGACATCAGAAATTAATTAATACCTATAACGTTGGTTATAAATTTCTCCACTAGGGTGCATTCTTACAACATTGCGATCTTTTGGCGATAAATAATATTATGATCGAACAAAAGAAGCAAATGAGGCGTACCAATCTTTTTCATTTGTTTTCAAACATCGTCGTTTACATTAAATATATAAATATTTTAAAATAACTATAGTTAAACAATGATTTGTGAGTAAACAGCTTAATTGTATTCGTTAAATAGTCGTAACAAATGCCACTCTTGATTTCCAAATTCTATAGATAAATTTACTCCTCACTTCGTGAGTCGTGAATTTATCGATAATTTAGAAATCACTCGTGGCATTACTTATTACTATTAAAATATTTTCAAGTGTCTTCTTATTGGCTTTACGCCCTTTGAGTCTAGCCGTACGGGTTACGGGTCTCTTTTCGTTAAGACTTTCTAGACTAATTTAGTTACTTTTTTCACCTACAGATGTCATGAATGGTGTATGGTCAGCATATCGACCCAATTGAATATCTAGTAGACAACTAATGTATTTTTGCTTAGAGTCCTCTTTTTTCTGGCTTAAGTTCTTTTGAGTCTCTTCAGATTCGGGATCCACGGCTTAATGTCCCTCCCGGAGGACTTGTTACTTGGATTTTTTCATCCTAAAAAAATTCCATCGACCCAGGCCCGTTTTGAAATCACGACCCTCGAGACTAGAACATAGAACATAGCCACTAATCACCGCGGCCGATTATGTCCCAAAATGTTGTATAATATGTACAAACTCATACATAACAAAGAATAGTAATTTATTTTAATTAAGACTCATACACAACACAGTTAAGCGTTAGTTGTTACTCCTATTACATTCTATTCTATAATGTTCTGCCCTAGGGTAGGTCTTTCACTGCAATCATAGCATTTTCTTGCTATGATTTGCAGCTTTACCAGGGAATTATAGGTGTGGTAGCTTCCCGTTGTTTTCCACACCGGCGAAAGATGATGATGATGGCCAGATGATATTCGGGGACATTTTTCGGCTTTAAAGCTACCTGACATTTGTATTACAAACGAGGAAAAACCCCGGAAAACATCACCCAGGAAGCTTGTCCCAACAAGGAATCGAACCCGGGCCCGCTGCGTGAAAATGCAGCACGCTACCTCGAGACCACAGCGGTAATTTTGTATAACTAGTGACTAAAGTTTAACCTCAAAACATGTACTTTGTAACTCCACCTGTAGGTATACACTATATTCACAATTCTATGGTGAGCGGCATGATGAGCTTAAGTCAAAAACCAAACTTTTCAGGACAAGCAAAATAAACTTCTGGGTACAAGATAAAAATTAAAATGTACCTGTTGGTAGGTGCCGGCGTCCTCTACTTTGTAAAATAATGTATGTAAAATATTATCTGGAGGCCTTTCGGAATTTAACTTCCATCATCAGCAGTATGAGTACATTTAAAAGGTACATTTTAATTTTTATCTTATGACTATTTACCTCAACGGAATTTGATATGAATATATTAGTAAATTACTGAAACTTCAAGGTAATCTCTAAAAAAATATTTTCGACTAAGAATTCTGTGTTTTAGAATATTTATTTTTTATATTCCAAAATACAAAATGTCTAGACAAACATACTGTTTTTAGAGATCGCCTTGAAGTTTATTTTGCTTGTCCAGAAAAGTATATTTTAGCCCGTTATACCGAGCACATTAGAATTAATTGTTGAAATGAAATTTAAAACTTCTCAGAGATTTTTTTTTTCACTCTGTAAAACGTTAAGTGATTCTACAGTTAAGTCAGTTGTCGATATAAAACTGTACATTTTAAGTACAGTTATTAAATGTAGAAATTCCATATTATATGTTAAAGAGATTGAAAAAACACACACACACACACATATAGGCATATATATATATATATATATAAATTTCGTGTCACGTTGTTTGTCCGCAATGGAATCCTAAACTACTGAACCGATTTTAATAAAATTGTTCACACTGTGTGCAGTTTGATCCAACTTCAGACTTAGGGTAGTTTATAACTAAATTTATAGTCGCATTATTTTTTTTTGCAAATTATTTGTTTATTATTTAACAAAGTGTTATAATTATCTGTGAGTTCATACGATTCTAACAGATGGCGGTGTAATTATCTGTGAGTTCCATACGATTCTAACAGATGGCGGTGTAAGGTAATTGGTTTATTATTTAACAAAGAGAGATTCAGATGGCTGTGCTTTTTGTTGCAACCGTGAATTTCAATTGAATTACAAATATTGATTATTTCATAATTAAAGTGTGTTCAGTGTTTATTTTATTTTCAATATTATTAATTTCGTGTGTATTAGTTTTGAAAGACAGCAACTTAATTTAAATTTTTAACGTATACCTTAGCCACAGCAACGCGTGGCCGGGACTTCTAGTATGTGTATATATATATATATATATATATTAAACTTTTGAAGAGAATAATAGTTCCTACTCTCTGAAGGCTTAAAAAATGAAAATGTTATTTTATTTTGTTACAATATTGTTACCCCAGTTACCATAGAAATCTACGTTTAGACATTATAAAAGAAAATTGATTGCAAACACGAATTTGCAAATATTTTCAGTGTGCCAGCTAACGTCATCTCCAGAAATAACAAGTTCAGTAATTATGAATTTTACGATCTCATAAACACTTTAATAAACAGCGACATGCACGCACAAACCTTTATTTTTTAAGTGTTGCTTTTAACTTTAGACATTAATTTTGCACTTATTTTATTTTGCATGAATAATCCTCACTGCAACTCCACACTTTTATTTTTTTTTCACAGCGTTTTCTGGTCAGTATTTAAACAATGATAAATCTACGATAAATGTGACGGTAGGTACTGGAAGTAATATGTAATTCGACAATTCATCTGAGTAAGGGCCTCTGGGTCTGTTGTGGGATCACTTTACTTACTTTAATTAAGATGACCTTATTTCCCGCGCCGTAATCGTTGGGTTTAATGCAAGAAGCCTTGGTCAAAGCTACCGGATTTGCGATGGTTTGAGTCATCATGGAGAATACATTTTCTCGTGGAATTTCGGCCAGTATGGGACCGATGCCCACCCAGCATCGTGAGAAATTTAGTTTGTTACAATAAGTAGCGGCACCAGGTTGAGAAAACCAGCTAATAACGACTGGGATTCGACATGATGACCACATGTCACCCCTATACTCGCTAGTTCATCATCAACCTTTGTAAATGACAAATGGATGTGAATCATAAGCTGGTTGTTTTTTTTTCTTTCAAGATTGCGGTATTATTGAGATGTAAATTTCCTTCTTTTTTCATTTTTTTTTTCTGGAATTTTTATTTTGCGTTCCTTGGTATTCAATGTCTGATTCAGGAATCAATCATTTGATAAGAACTAAAAAAAGTAGGAGAAACCATTAAACTTTTCTTGTTAATGATAATAGCCTATATATCCATCCATCCATAGTAATTCTGCCCGAAGGCAGCTCCTTCACTGCAATCATAGCATTTCCATGCTATGCTTGCAGCTTTACTAGGGAATTGTAGGTGTGGTAGCTTCCTGTTGCTTTCCACACCGGTGAAGGATGAGGATGATGATGATAATGATAAGGATGATAAGAATGATGTGCTGGCCATATGATTTCGGGGACCGTTTGGGCCTTAAAGTTTTCCTGACATTTGTCTTACAGGTGAAGAAAAACCCCGATAAAAACCTTACCCAGAAAACTGCCCCGATCGGGGATCGAACCCGGGCCCGCTGCGTGACAAGGCAGCACGCTATCTCGAGACCACAGCGGTGGACAGCCTATATATAATTATATGAAAAGAAAAATTAATGCTTGAACCGGGATTTGAACCCGAGAACTCTAACTTTATACGTTAGTGAGATACCATCTTCTCCACTCAGGCTTCCAGTGCAAACATTGCTTTTTTTTTAGTAAACATATTAAATAATTAAATGTTTTATGGTATAATTCTTATATATTCAACCTAATCAAATCTAATAAAATTTAGTCTAATCTGAACCCATATCATTGTAAATTACTTTATTTAATAATCATAATGCGTTATTAACATGGAAGGAAAACATGAAGACAGTAATACAAGCAAGAAGGCTAAGCATTGAAGATGTCCAATATCGTAGGCTTTGGAGGTTTGGCACGAGAAGACGGCAGCAGCTGTAAAAACCCGAAAATAGATAGATAATGCGTTATTTTTTTAACTAACCAATTAACTAACTATATGCCTTATGAAACTCGAATGTTCAATTCCGCACTCTCTAGAGGCCTTTCATTGGTCCCTATCCTCGACCAATTGAATCCAGTTCATATATCCCTAAGATCCTTCCGCATATTATTCTCCCACATACGCCTATATATATATTCCTAATTATCTTTTCCCCAAGATTTTCTCAACAAAAAACTTGATTACAGCTCTACTGTCAATCGCCATTCTAGCTGCCCATATCAATATCCTAGACTTAATAACCTTGATAGTCATCTCTTATACAGAGTGAAAATTATTTAAACCGTCAAACTCTGGGAGGTTATAGGGGACACCAAAACAAGTGTTTTTCCCTAATGCCATTTTTTCCTATAAGGATTATTTAAACCGGTAGACGGCGTATTACGCTCTTCAGTTGTCATGACTACAACTGCTGTTGATGGTAGGAATTGTTTTGTCCACCAGTGTAGTAGTGAATTGTATCTGTTTACTAATGGAGCGATACACCTGGAGTGAGTATGTGCGGGTCGGTGTTGTTGGGACATATCTCCTACCTAGGCCATTAAATGGCAGGCACTATTACAATTTTCTCGCCAGAGCATTGCCAGAATTGCTGGAAGACGTCCCGCTTCCTACAAGACAACGCATGTGGTTCCAACATGACGGGGCGCCGGCACATTTCAGTCGTCGTGTGCGTCGTTTCTTGAACCAACGGTTTTCAGAAAAGTTGATTGTGTGGGGAGAGATGCGCAACCTTGTTTACACAACTCCTGTTGCATCAGAATAGGATCTGGTTGCCCGGATAGTAGCAGCAGCAGGAGCAATTAACGATACTCCTGGAGTTTTTGCCCGTGTTAGACAGAACATGATCCGCCGGTGTAACCTTTGTTTACTTGTCAATGGAGGTATTTTTGAACCTCTACTGTAATTTAAGTAATTGCGTTGTGTTAATGTGTTGTCTCTTGGTAATAAAAAATGCAAAAGTGTTTGTTGGTTTAATTAATTTGCCGCTAGAGAAATCTTCCTCTACCGGTTTAAATAATCCTCATAGGAAAAAATGACATTAGGAAAAAATACGAGGGCGGATCGGAAAGTAACGCACAATAATTTTTTTCTGCCTTGGTATTGCAGCTAGAATGTTGAAATTTCACAGAGATATAGTTTGAAGTTTTTCACTACAGATGGTATTTTGTTCTCAGGTGCACCTCTTGCGAGAGAAGCTTGAACTATGCAACAAAGATGGCGCGCATGCTACAGTCGTCCACCTGTGAGGAACAGAGAAGTGTTGTTCGATTTTTGTGGGCCAAAGGGCATAAATCCAGTGAAATTCACAGGGACATGCGTGGCGTGTATGGGGATGATTGTATGGACCGTAGCAATGTCTCCAGGTGGTGCACATTCTTCCAAGAGGGACGCGTGAACCTTAGTGATTCGCCACGCTCCGGCCGGCCGACAACAGCAGCAATCCCGCAGAATGTCAGAGGCATTGAGGCGGCAATTCTGAACGACCGGCGTGTGCATCTGTTTGGTCCCATGAAGAAATTCCTGGCCGGCAAACGCTTTGAGACAGATGTGGAAGTGAAATCAGCAGTGCGCAGATGGCTACACTCCGACCAAACGGACTTCTACGAACAGGGCATATTGAAACTGGTAATACGATGGGAAAAATGTGTTGAGAAAGTTGGTGACTATGTCGAAAAGTAGGTAAAAGATGTAAGTTCATTTGTGATTTTTTTCCTTTTTTTTACTATTAAACTTCTAAAAAAAATTATTGTGCGTTACTTTCCGATCCTCACAGATGGACGACTGTAGCATGCGCGCCATCTTTGTTGCATAGTTCAAGCTTCTCTCGCAAGAGGTGCACCTGAGAAAAAAATACCATCTGTAGTGAAAACTTCAAACTATATCTCTGTTAAATTTCAACATTCTAGCTGCAATGCCAAGGCAGAAAAAAATTATTGTGCGTTACCTTCCGATCCGCCCTCGTATTTGTTTTGGTGTCCCCTACAACCTCCCAGAGTTTGTCGGTTTAAATAATTTTCACCCTGTAGAACTGAGTATTAATCTTGTAGTATCCTGTTTTCGAATAGTTTAACTTGTTTCCTTCCCTTAATGCAAAATAAAAAAAAAAAACATGTTTCACACCCACAGAATACCGCAAAGACATGATTATCATTTATTAATTTTAATCTCTAGATTGTTAACAAAAGCCGAGAAGAGATGAGATAATGAACAAGAATTTCCTGCTTTAAGTCGGTACTTATTCAAGAATGGTCTAATTGAAACTTGAAAATACAAGTTATGATAATATGCATGGTCACTCTATGTAAATAATTATAACTTCTTTTAAATTTAATTACAGTTCATGCGTAACCACAACTTTCTAAGCGAAAATTTAAGGATTATCTAACGTCAATTCACATAAATTTTCCGAGAAAATATTTAAAAGGGACTAATAATGTATATACCCAGATTATTTTGTATCTAATCTTAATTTGGCAACCTGTAATTAACCAGAAATGAAAAATATAGAGTAAAAAGTCGTGTTAAATTACTTACTTTTGGTATTAACACCCCTTCCAGGGACACTTATCTGTGAAAATATGTTTCTAAATGAATATTCTTATACGAATATTAATACGTTTCCTTGAACTGCTTTATCGTAACCATATTGCACATTGTTATGTCACAATAGCGCAACATATGACTAGCGTCATAAACAATGAAGCATATACTAGAAAGCATGATTACCAATACTATTCAATACTGTCACGATATCTCAATGACTTTTTTAAGTTCTTAAAATAACTTCTAGGCCTACATTACACGCTATGTTCATTAACTGAACACATATTTGAGAATTTTAATATCATCTTGTGACAAATTTAGATGAAAAATTACAATTTAATTTTTTTTTTGCAAATGCCTCAGGTTGTCTTTTGACATTCCTGGTGTTCTCTTCTGGCATGGCGTACTTGCAACGCACTTCTGAGGTAGAGGCGCCTGGAAGGCGGGGTTACGTTGCCCCGATGATATGATGGGTGATGATGATGATAGTGGTGCGCCAGGAGAGTCCCTAATCCTAAACTTAATCTAAGATGAATATGAATGATGATTGATGATTGCGATGGTCATATGATTTTGGGGACCGTTTGGGCCTTAAAGTTTCCCTGACATTTGTCTTACAGGTGAGGAAAAACTCCGATAAAAACCTCACCCAGAAAGACTGTCCCGACCGGGGATCGAACCCGGGCCCCCTGCGTGACAAGACAGCACGCTACCCCGAGACCATAGCGGTGGACCAATTTTAAAATATAACATTCTTTCATTTTTTATTAAAATCAGCGCAAAATATTATATTGACAAAGCAAAATAATGGCATTTTGGGGAAAGTACTCGGTTAAAAGCAAAATTTGCATAAACAATAAGTTAATAAAAAGGATCAATGAGTTTACAGATCTTGGATATAATTTAACGTTTTTTTGCTAAAACAGACATAACTTCTAAAATTTATAAATATGATAAAAATAATAGGAATAATCAACATCATCATGAAGCCCTCCCTAGTACAGCGACACACAAGAATATATTTATATAAAACCTTAGCTAGACCGGTATTACGTTACCGAAGCGAAGCATGGACCACGAGGAGTAACGGCTAGTGAAATAGAGATCAACGCTAGGATATACTCGCATTAAACATTAAAGAAAAGAAGATATCATTCAATTACAACCAATCTCACAGTTTATAAACAAATGCTAGCGACTGTGAAAAATTCATGTGAAACGAATGAATCTTAATGAACTTCCAAAAGTCCTTAAGGAAAGAGATCTTTGAGACGTCCTATAAATATATGAACTGAGAATGCTTCACTGAAGCCGTTCAGGCTTTGGACATTTAACTTGTTTGGAAGATGATGATGATAATTATTATAAATCCCGCGCCGTAGCTGAGTGATCTAAGGCGTTAAGTCTTGGCGCAGACATATGGATCAAGTCCCCATGAGAGAAAATATTTTCTCATGGAATAGGCCAGTATGGAAATGGTGCCCTCTCTGTATCGTAGGAATTTGGGTAGCTACAGTAAGTAGGTAAGAAAACAGGAGAAACAGACTTACTGACCCATACCAACCCTGTATTGACCGGATGATTGTCTACCTCTGTAAATGGCACATGTGAATGTGAGGACAGCAGCCGGCAGGCAAGCCAAGGATTGTCTAGGCCTGTCGCACCATATAGGAGAGATTATTTACAGTCGCATTTAAATACAATGGTGATATAACGACTATTCAATGGATTTTGGCTATTGTTCTCCCTAGTCTGTTAAGTTCGGCGTTCTTTTTCACCATAGAGACACCTGACGTCCAGTTCCAAGAGTTTTCTCAGTATAGTACATTGACATCCACTGTGACGTACACAACACACTTCAACTTCGGTGAAAGCTGTTTTCTATTCATACTCGAACGTTTTAAATATACAGTTACGGATTTGTGATTGGGTTATAATTTTTAGAATAATTTATCCACTCTTTAAGTTCGATGTGTGTTATTATTTTAGTTTCTAGTGTATTTCCGTAAGCCGCTCAGTCAGTGACTTATCAATTTAAAAATTGAAATGCAATTAAAATACTCATAATATAATATTTTTTATTTTAAAATCCATACCATGAATTTTTATACAACATAAAATCATATTTAGTGATCTTAAACATGCAAATATGCCATTATAAGACAAATATAAAATGTTATATAAATACTAGCTAATACCCGGCGTGCGTTGCTACGACTGAATAAATTAAATATCTTTTTCTTGTATCTTGTAAGCCCATGTTTTCCTTAACAGAGATTTAGGCGCTCTCTCCTTACAGGGAAGAATTTGAACCATACTAATTTAGTTACACTTGTTTTCGTATAGATGTCATTTGAGTGGTCAGCATTCCGCCTCATGTTGACATCTAGGAAACCAAGGTAGTACGGGAAAATTCGGTAAATTTTGCTTAGAGGCCTTTTCATTCAGGCTTAAGGATCTTTTACGAGCCTGAAAATCTTCAGACTCGAGACCCACGGCTTAAAGTCCCTGCCGGAGGACTTGCTCCTTGGATTTTTCCGTCCTAAAAAAATCCATCGACCCCGGCTGGGTTTGGAAATATTAAAGATTAATTAAATTGTATGGTATACGCTGAGACGAAACACACATGGCGGTTGCTAATCAGTTTTCATGTTCGGATTTCAGGTAAACCCTCAATTCTAATTGTCGGATATCACTTATTTTTGGATAATACCTATCTCGGTTTATTTTAATACGATACTGTATACTTTGTTTCGTTGTGAAATATCGACAGTTCTGACCGTAGAGCTATTTTTAAATTTTCACTTCATGTAAACTCCTACGCCTAATGGTTTTAGAGAGTCCAATTGTGAATCTAAACCATCCAGGGACCCACTCAAACACACAAAACATTTCATCAAATCGGTCCAGTCGTTTAGGCAGTTTTTAATTTCGGGTTTCAAGTAAACTTTCACTTCTAATTGTCGGATTTCGCTCATTTTTGCATAATACCTATCTCGATTTATTTTAATACGATATAAGTTTCGTTGTGAAACCTAAAAAATGTGACCGCTAGAGCGATTTTTCAAATTTTCACTTCAGGTGAACTCCTATACCTAATGGTTTTAGAGGGTCCAATTGAGAATCATCGGGGGACCCAATCAGACACACACAAAAAATGCCATCAAAATCGGTTCAGTTGTTTAGGAGGAGTTCAGTGACAAACACACGTACAGAAGAATTATATATATATATAGTAATTCTTCCCGAGGGCAGGTCTTTCACTGCAATCATAGCATTTTCATGCTATGCTTTGCAGCTTTACTAAGGAATTGTAGGTGTAGTAGCTTCCCGTTGCTTTCCACACCGGTGAAGGATGATGATGATGATAAGGATGATGATGATGGCCGGATGATTTTCAGGGACCGTTGGGCCCTAAGCTTCCTGACATTTGTCTTACAGGTGAGGAAAAACCCCGAAAAAAAACTCGCCCTGGAGCCTGTCCCGACGGGGAATCGAACCCGGGCCCACTGCGTGACAAGGCAGCACGCTACCTCGAGACCACAGATATATATATATAAAACCTTAACAAATGCTAATGATTGTTAAGAGATCATCATCAATCATGACAGCTGCCGCCGTCTTCCGAAAATCAAATGTCATTCCTCTTTGTCCATCCATTGATCTTCCTCCAATCATCTGACAATCATAACTGCTTGCACGCCCTCTATCCAGGTTTTCTTTTATCTTCCTTTCTTCTTCATTTCCATTGGTATTCATTCCATAATAAGTTTAGACAGTCTTTACTCTAGCATTCTTTTGACATGGTCATACCACTGTCATCTTTTCTTTTTTATAATGTCTATTATGTTCGGCTTCTCTTGCACATCATTTTTCCTTTATTTCGTATTCTATCCATTCTAGATTTTCCAACTGATCTTAAAAACATCCATCTGTACTTAAAATTTTATTCATTAATATATAGGCCTAATTTAAGAAATTCTAACTAATATTGGCTAAAACGGTGATCAGTTGATTGCTAGTGTCAGCTACATAAAATTCGCAAAAATAAATGTAATGTATATATTTGATAAGTAATGTTAATTGGGTTTATGTTTCGGTACGGAACATTCTAGAATATGGCTTCCTCTGTATGTTAAATTAAAATTTGTATCATATCAAATAATTATGTTAAAGAACGATCGGATATGAAAATAAAATTCTCACCTTTGCGTCGCTATTAGGTTTCGTAAGAGAAATATTGCAATAGAAATATAAGCGGATTAAACCTGAGCATACCAGAACATGTCTACTTCATGATATGGCATTGAAAAATTTGCACGCTTGTGTGTATCGGAATAGCCTATTGTGCTATCTCTCGTAAAGCTATACAAGGATAAAATTCTTGTAGAAACTAGATCTGTGCAAAGTGATTCAGAATTAACATTTTATTTAACGACTCTCGTAGCATCTCAGGTCAATTCAAAACTTGGTGTGAAAGGGACGAAACTTTAGCTAAAATACTTTTTATTTTAGACTTCAGTTACTTTTATGTGTCATCACTCTACGACATTAAACCCACAGCCGAATTTTAACGCCCAAATAATTAATCGAACTTGGCCGAGTTTGAGCCTACAAATCTCGAAACTAGAGGCCAGCTTAGTAAAAATTAGTCCATCACATTTCTAGGAGATGATCAATTGTTAATTGCACAAGATTATGAAGATTTAGAATATATGACTAGAAAATTAATAGAAGAATATGAAAAATGGGGATTCAATTTGAACATGAAAAACACAAAATATTTATCAATTGGTGAACCAAACAAAATTTAATTTTGGAGACTGGAGAATCAATAAAATCTTGTAGTGAGATCACATATTTAGGAATTAAAATAAATACAAATGGGAGTTATGAAGAGGAAATAAGAAATAGAAATAATAAAGGAAAATTTCCAATTGCTTGCCTCAATGGAATATTGTGGGATAAAAATATAAGTAATAAAAATAAAATGAATATATATCATACAATTGTTAAAAGCATCATTACTTATGGAGCAGAATTTTGGCCATTAACAACAAAAACAAATAAGTACCTTTTGGCAACGGAAATCGATTTTATACGAAGGGCGGCAAGAATTTCAAGAAGAGAAAAAATTAGGAACTCAGTTATAAGGGAGAAAATGAAGATTGAAGACACTATTTTAGATTATATTAAAAATCAGCAATTAAGATGGTACGGACATGTCCAGCGAATGGAAGAGGATCGACTACCAAAATCTGTTTTGGAATGGAAACCTGAGGGAAGACGAAGCAGAGGAAGACCTAAAACTTCCTGGAGTCAGGAAATATGTTTATATATGAAGAAGAAACATCTACAACCAGGAGATTGGATGGACCGACAACATTGGCTATAAGGAATCGGACGATGTCAAAGACATTAATCAACCGATGATCTATCTATCTACATTTCTAGGGGTTGTAAAGAAAACTTACAAGGTAAAGTTTTGATCAAGAACCCATGTCCATAAATGCAGTATTTTGGTGCTGTAATTACGACAAGAATAAACATGGATTCCAACTGACACGGTTATAAACTGAATTGTTCAATACTAGTTATGAACAAAATAAGCTACTCAGTAGCTTCTACAATATCCAAATGTAATAGGAATTCTGAAATTTAACGACGCGCTTTCTGAATTCACTTGCTGTTTATGTTTAATGAAACATACAACAGGTTGTCATAACTCATAATATATTCATTTTTCTAATCCATCCATCCATGCGAAACATGTAAGCTTCATTTAAGGGAGGAAAGGAGATTACAAGTATTTGAGAATAAAGTACTTAGGAAAATTTTTGGACCAAAGAGAGATGAAGACAGGTGAATGGAGAAGACTACATAAATGAGCTACATGGTCTTTATAGGAAGCCAGATATAATAAGAACAGTTAAGTCTCGTAGACTGCGATGGGCAGGACATGTTGCACGTATGGGGAATGAAAGACTTGCAAGGAAGCTTCTTGTAGGAAAGCCAAAGGGAAAACGCCCAATTGGTAGACCAAGAATGAGGTGGGAGAATAATATTAACTATGATTTGAGGGAAGTAGATTATACAGGGAATCATTGGAAAGCATTAGCTCAGGATAGGGATGTATGGAGAGCTTATGTCCGCGCGGCCATGAACCTACGGGTTCGATAGTGCCAGTGAGTAAGTAAGCAAGTTTTCTTTATTCACTTACTGTTTATGTTTAATGAAACATACAACAGGTTGGCATAACTCATAATATATTAATTTTTCTTATCCATCCATCCATAGTAATTCTGCCCGAGGGCAGGCCTTTCACTGCAATCATAGCATTTTCATTCTATGCTTGCAGCTTTACTAGGGAATTGTAGGTGTGGTAGCTTCCCGTTGCTTTCCACACCGGCGAAGGATGATAATGATGAAGATGATAATGATGAAGATGATAATGATGAAGATGATAATGATGAAGATGATAATGATGAAGATGATAATGATGAAGATGATAATGATGAAGATGATAATGATGAAGATGATAATGATGAAGATGATAATGATAATGATGATAATGATAAGGATGATAATGATGGCCATATGATTTCGGGGACCGTTTGGGCCTTAAAGTTTTCCTGACATTTGTCTTACAGGTGAGGAAAAACCCCGATAAAAACCTCACCCAGAAAAACTACCCCGACCGGGGATCGAACCCGGGCCCGCTGCGTGACAAGGCAGCACGCTACATCGAGACCACAGCGGTGGTTTCTAATAATGTACAATAAAAAAAATATTCTAACTTTAAATAAATAAACATTTATTTGCTAAAAAATACAATTGTCAGTCAAATATGATATTTGATTGTTTACTAGTGTATAGCATTTTAGGACACTATTTAACTCATGCCCCAAATGGGAGCCAATTACCAACCAATCACGTTTCAATGAGTTTTGATTTACAACCAATCACAGTCGTGTTTCGCCTAGAATTTACCAACTAAAGTTTATCGTAATAATGAAAGCACCTCCTTTTAACATTCTGAATAGGTCATAGCATTATTTTGCAGTGACTGACCCTCCAAGAAATACGGCTACCAGATTGTATATATAGTGCATGAATGTCAACACATAGCGCATGCGGAAGTTAATATAAAAATATTTGTAGCAATTGATTATACTTCCAAAAAAAGAAACCACTGTTTGTATATTCTTAAATGTATTTTTTTCCCAGGTAATAACATTCCAGAAAAATATAATTGTCATAGAACATCAGAAATGAATTAATATACAGTTTGATGTGTTTCATTTTTTCTCCACTAGAGTGCATTCTTACAATATTGCGTTCCTTTGGCAATAAATAATATGATCTGGTTGCAGTGACGACAAAAGAAGCAAATGAAGCTTACCGATCGTTTCTCATTTGTTTTCAAACATCGCCGTTTACATTAAATATATAAATATTTTAAAATAACTATAGTTAAATAATGATTTGTGAGTAAACAGCTTAATTTTATTCGTTAAATAGTCCTAACAAATGCCACTCTTGATTCCCAAATTCCCTAAATAAATCCACTCCTCACTTGGTGAATCGTGAATTTATCGATAATTTGGAAATCACTCGTGGCATTACTTATGAAAATTTTCAGGTTAGAGGTTATTTTACGTCTCGTAAATCTACAACATGGGAACCACTGGACTTTATATCCTTTCAAATGAAGCCACACTCACAAGGGAACAGTCAGTCACTGCATGGCGAATCCTACCTTGAAATTTCTACCAGAGAAGCATTGTAATGTACCAAGACCGCGTCCAAAAAAAGTATCTGCCTTTTTAAAGTGCAAGGCACTGAAATCGAAGCAAGAATCCAGCAATGGCAGCCCACTGTACGGAGTAGTTGTATATCCCTGTATGAGTTAAGCACAGAGTGGAATGAGGAGGGAAGCGGCGCGGATGGCGGTTAGTGAGAGTTTTCCAGTCTGCCAATACAGGAGTTGTATTACTTCCCTATAGTTTAAATGGATTATTTTAGTGCCTTGCAGAAAAAAAAAACAGATAATTTTTTTGGACACGGCCTTTGAACATCACAATGTTTCTCTGGAATAAATTTCAAGGTAGTTTTCGGCATGCAATGGTTAACAGTTCCCTTTTCAGAATATTTACGATCTGAAAAAAAATATCGATCCTGCCGGATTTGACCCGCTCGAATATGATTTAATTAAAAATAATACAATTAAAAATTGTCATTTAATACTTAAATTTGGCATAAGATTATAACTTATATGGACCCTAGTCCACTGCTGTGGACTCGAGGTAGCGTGCTGCCTTGTCACGCAGCGGGCCCGGGTTCGATCCCCGATCGGGGCAGTTTTTCTGGGTGAGATTTTTATCGAGGTTTTTCCTTACCTGTAAGAGAAATGTCAGGAAAACTTTAAGGCCCAAACGGTCCCCGAAATCATATGGCCATCATCATCATCCTTATCATTATCATCAGCATCATCATCCTTCACCGATGTGGTAAGCAACGGGAAGCTACCACACCTACAATTTCCTAGTAAAGCTGCAAGCATAGCATGAAAATGCTATGATTGCAGTGAAGGACCTGCCTTCAGGCAGAATTACTATGGATGGATGGATATATTTAAACATCTTACTTGGATGAGGGTTTCTCAGGGTTTCCCTCACTTGTAAGCCAAAAAATTCAGCCTATAACGTCTCTAAAAAAAGTCAGCTGCCTCATAATTATTAATCATGTTAATGTAGAATTAAGTAAAGAAAGCAAAAGCTACTAATTCATAATAATAGAACCGGATCATCACAGTTTTATCAAATATCACGAATTAGTGTCCGTCAACAAATCAGAGTTCAAAATACCAAACCCAGAGATAAAATATTCTTCCTTTGTTCAGTGCCACCAGGTTGTCTTACATTCTTGGCATTCTCTACTGACATTGGCGGAAATGTAACCCACTCCTGAGGTTGGGAGGTCTGGAAGGCGGAATTCAGTAACCCCGATTACATGATGGCGAGTCTTTAAACCTTAACTAATCTTGAATTACAGATAATGGGCGACCACAGGAATAATTTCCTTTAAGGAAAGATTTCAAGCCCAGACCGGATATCAAACCCGGAACTTCATGAACTGTAGTCAGAAGCTCCTGGCCAAAATACCAAAAAAGGCTATTAACCATAATTCAATGATGAGATCTTGTTGAGAAGTAACTTTTCAATGATTACACAAAACATTTATTTTTATTTCAGTATTTTCAACCATTGTAGAACCATAAATAAGGACTTTCACAAAACATGAATTAAAATATGATGAAAACTAATCCACCAATCAAAATGTTACCCTTGAACTTAAAACTTTATACATTTTTAGTGTAAACATGGATTATAACCTGAATAATACACTCTCCAGCTGTTTTAATTTAATCTGAATCTTTTAAAATGAATGACGGACTCCAGCTTTGAAGGTCATGTTACGTGCAGAACCTCTCATCCCCGAACACCGCCCTTACTAATTTTCCGTCTGGCGGACCGCAATGAAAACGGCTTTCACGGCTATCGTTATCTTTATATATAATTCTTCTGTACGCGTGTTTTTCACCAATCTCCTCCTGATTGGATCTTTCGATGATTTAGATTCCCAATTGGACCCTCTAAAACGATTAGGTATAGGAGATCACATCAGAAGTAAAAATTTAAAAATCCCTCTAGCGGTCATTTTTTTTTTGTTTCACAACGTATCTCAGTATATCGTATTAAAATAAACCGAGGTAGGTATTATAAAAAAAATGAGCGAAATCCGACAATTAGAAGTGGAGGTTTACTTGAAACCCGAAATTAAAAACTGCCTAAACGACTGGACCGATTTTGATGAATTTTTTGTGTGATTTTGAGTGGGTCCCTCAATGGTTTAGATTCACAATTGGACTCTGTAGGTGGCGCTGCAATCGGGTTAGAGGAATTTTTATGTCAGATGGGTAGTAATCTGCATTATCGACATATTACGCGCGAAAACAACGTGACGTCATCATGCACGCTTCTTGAGCCACAGCAGATGGTAATGTGGAGTTTTCTTGCAAACTTATTTAATATCCAATTACGCTTTAACTAGCGAATTTTATGCTAAAAAAGTAACATTTTTATCGTCCGGCCACCAGACGTTCGGACAGGACAGGTATCAATATAATTTACACACAATTTTGCATCTATATAAAGTGATTTCAGTGCTAAAGATTAGATTTTGAAGTGAAACAAAATTTAAATAAATTTAAATTGTAGAAATTAGAGTTCTAAGACCATCGGCTGAATACACAAGACTAAACAGGTCCATTAAGAGTAGATTTTAAATTAATAATAATAATAATAATAATAATTATTATTATTATTATTATTATTATTATTTATTCTGGCAGAGTTAAGACCATAAGGCCTTCTCTTCCACTCAACCAGCACAAATACAAATAAATATTTGACAAATATAGATATACACTATCTTAATATATAAAAATTACGTGTCACGTTGTCTGTCCGCGATGGAATCCTAAACTACTGAACCGATTTCAATAAAATTTTGCACACTGTGTGCTGTTTGATCCAACTTGAGACCTACGGTTGTTTATAACTAAATTTATAGCCGCATTATTTTTCATTGCAAATTATTTGTTTATTATTTAACAAAGAGTTATAATTATCTGTGAGTTACATACGATTCTAACAGATGGCCGTGTAAGGTAATTGGTTTATTATAACCAGGTGGCTGTGCTTGTTGTTGCAACCGCGAATTTCAATTGAATTACAAATATTGATTATTTCATAATTTAAGTGTGTTCAGTGTTTATTTTATTTTCAATATATTGATAATAATATCAATTTCGTGTGTAAGTATTAGTTTTAAGTAATCTGGCTGAAAGACAGCAACTTAATTTAAATTTAACTGGACCGAGAAGGAACATTGAACAATATGACGAATCAGTTCTAGAGACCATGAATGATAAGATATCAAGTGAATTTCCTCAAATTGGTATAGGCCTATGTGACATAAATCTTACATTTAAGAAGAATGTCAATTTAAAAACATATGAAGGTCCTAAGGAACGGAATAACAGAACTGTAAGTAAGTCTGTTAGTTATAATAATATGCCTAATATTACAGAAACAATATCCATGCCTCAATTAAATGAAAAACAAGATGACTATAATATATCACAAGATGATATTACTATACAGAGACTTCTTGATGATGATGAGAATCCAAACTGCCAACAGGTTCGTTGAAAAAAACGAAAGTATAATGAAATCAACAAGCCTCCTCAAAATATTCCATCAATAAATGTATATAATCCTTATGATACACTTATGGATGATACTGAGAATGCAGACAACATAAATCCATCTCAGTCAACAAAACCACTTCCACATAAACCACCACCCATATTTATACCGGGTGTAGTTAACGTACCAGAACTAAAAAATTGTGTAAAACAAAAACTTTCTGATTTAGATTTCTTACTTAGTTTACTACAACATAATTTAACGTATACCTTGGCCACAGCAACGCGTGGCCGGGACTTCTATACACATAAATATGTATACATAAAACAAAGTCGGATTAGTTACACTATTTATAACTCAAGAACGGCTGGACCGATTTTTACGATCTTTGATTTGTTGGATTTGTTTCCGCACCGAATAGCAGATAACTATTAAAACATCGGAAAAATTAACGTAAAAATATTTAAAGGCGATGTGACGTTCGCCGGGCCAGCTAGAAAGAGTTGAAAATACATTAGTAGATGTTGCAATGTAAATTTCATGTAGAAACAGCATTTTATACGATAATAATAATAATAATAATAATAATAGTCTAAATATGATAAATAATACGAGAAACACCAATTAATATATGTACCTTACACTGGGTAATGATGAAGTCGAGGTTAGAGCAAATATACATTTAGATTTCTTTTAAAAGATGTCAATGTCCGGCAGCCCCTTATTTCTTGTGATAGGGAATTCCAGTTGCGTGAAGTTAAAATAATATATAACATGGAGTGTTGTGATGTCTTATGTTGCGGTATATTATAAGCAAGACACTATGTTGTGATCTTGTGTTTAAGTTATGGTTTGAGGATAGATACTGGAAACGAGGTGATAAATAATTGGGAGTCGTGGTATGTAGGATCTTAAGTAAGAGACAGTGTAATTTTCTTCTCTCTTTTAGATGTAGCCATGACAAATTAGAAATATAATTGAATATTTAACAGATTATAGGAAGCCCATGGAAACAATAGAGCCAGATAAATGACTCAGGATTGCCTTTTTAACCAAGAAGGAAAATATCAAGAGGCAGACCAATCAAGAGATGTAACGAAGTTACATGAAGTAACCGTGAAGACAAATATCAACAAATTAATTAACTCAGTCCGCGCCGTAGCCAAGTGGTTAAGGTAGGATGCCTTTGCGCAGAACTACGTGTCGTGCGCTGGTTTGAGTCTCCATGGTGGAAATTTTTTTCTCACTGAATTTCGGCCAGTATAGGACGGTACCAACCCAGCATCGTGAGGAATTTGGGTAGCTACAAGTAGTAGCTATTCCAGGTCGAGAAAAATAGCTATAACGGTTGGGGGACCCAACATACTGTCAACCTTTCATAGGCAGGATGGTCGTCTACCTCTGTCATTAATATATCTAGATGTGAGGCCAAGAGTCGGCTGGTAGGCCAAGAGCCTTCTAGGCCTCTCGCGCCATGGAGTTTAGTTTAGGTGTAACTTTGCGGAAATCGATCATATATAAAATAAAAGTTTACCTTAGTAGTAATTTCGCTAAATTTTAGCGAAATTACTAGTAAGGTAAATTGTTCTATTTTATAAATATATCAATATTTTCATTTTATTTTAATGTTTAAAAAAATTAATTAGCCCTCTACTGAAATTTTCAATGCGTTTACTCTGTGTTCTAAACTTGCAGAACTGTTGTGATTTTGTGAAAGAGCAGAAGTTTATAAAAACGATATTGTTAGCAGTAAAATCTAAAATTAGGCTGGCTATACCATTCATACAAAACGGTATTCCATTAACATGCCAGGATGGCCCAGGAGGGCTTCAAAGCAGGAATCCATTATTCTTAGTCAAAGGCAGAGACGTCAGTGGCTAGCTATTCGCTTAATCTGACTTTATCCCAGGATAGTACCTGGTACACATGTTATAGAACACTGGATGAGCTTCAGGAACAGGCTGTATAAGAATTGTAGAAAAATCTCGACTCCTTCTCTGTAATAGTATGTATTCAATGGTTAGTCATATTCCTATAGAAGTGTTCCAATGTTGTGAATTTTCCATTTGATATGTGTAGCGACTGGACATGGCCATATTGTGTTGTATAAAAACTGAGTCAGTATCCATTTTTTTTCTCACGTTGCTATTGAAATATCTAGCCCACCTCAAGCTAGTTGACATGCCACTTATTCAACCTCCACTATTCTACTAACAATTCCTTATACCGTATTCATTCGTAAACTCTCTAACTCCATGGAGTAAAATATTAGAAGCTGTAAACTATTAGTTTCTTACTATATAAATTTAAAAGTTATTGTTTTATAATTGTTCTCTTAGAAGAATAATTGTTATTTTCTATTCTTTTCAATCCTCTAATAGGCACACCATTGATTATTTTTTATTTGAGTTTATTTATATAAATATGTATTTACGTACTCATAATAATGTTTTCTTAGTTATGGTATTATATAATTTTTCTGTATCTATAGGCCCGACATCAAGTCTTAGTAATACTTTAGTTGCCTGTTATATGTCCCATTGGGTCGGTGCGTTGACCGCATACCATCCATGACATCTATGAGCAAATAAGGTAATTAAAAATTAACTTGGCCTAGTAACTCCTTACAGAGGAGAGGCTATGGCTCAACAATTGGCTACCCCATTACAGATATAGGTAATTATTTCACTGATTGAGCGAAATGGCATTAAACGAAAGCAAAAATAAAATTTAAAAAATATTTAGAGCCTACTTACAGTTGGCAACCATAGCCTACTATTAATGAAATACATGTTTTGATGATTATTTATGTAATATATGTCATTTTTTAAAGTAATTAATGAAAATACCATACGATAGTAAATACACGTTTGCGTCCCTTTCACTACATTGTAAATACGCGATAAAAGTAATAAATTAACACATTAACTTAATCTGCCAAATTTAATAAATAAACTATTATTGTCATTATTATTATTATTATTATTATTATTATTATTATTATTATTATATTATTATTATTATTATTATTGTCATCATTATCGGGTTCCTTGCGGCCTGAACTGCCAACCCAACACATATTTAAAGTAAAATGATCCCTCTTCAGCCCTTAGGAGGCCCTTGGAGTCGTGGCAGATCTTGGGAAGCCCTTAGGGTAATGGGAAGTTAAGGCTCCTACCTTTCTAGACAATCGATACTAGATATCAAGTGGTTGTCAGCCCTGTGTTGACCACCTTTACCCCAGGACAAGCATCTGATACTCATTTTTATTATAAGCGTATGAGGGTCATGTTGCCGCCAGAAAGTTTAGGCCAGTTTTAAAAATCCTGACCCCCATAGGGACCCGAACTGCCGACCTTCCGGCTTGTAGTATGTTGCCTTAACCAACTACGTTAAGGCATACCCCGCAGAAATATTTACTTACTTACTTACTCACTGGCAGTATCAAACCCGTAGGTTTATGGCCGCGCGGACATAAGCTCTCCATACATCCCTCTCCTGAGCTAATCCTTTCCAATCATTCCCTGTATAATTTATTTCCCTCAAATCATAGTTAATATTATTCTCCCACCTCATTCTTGGTCTACCAACTGGGCGTTTTCCCTCTGGCTTTCCTACAAGCTTCCATGCAAGTCTTTCATTCCCCATACGTGCAACATGTCCTGACCATCGCAGTCTACGAGACTTAACTGTTCTTATTATATCTGGCTTCCTATAAAGACCATGTAGTTCATTGTTATGATCCTTTGGCATGGGTTCCCTGAAGTAGTCCCCGCCCGGAGAACCGAATGGGGGACTATTTGACCTCCGGATAATTTTACCCCAGTTGAACCCATGTCCGCATTTCTTGACAGTTGTATTTTTACGGTGAAAGATCGTCACTCTTTCGAACAAGGTACTTTTTTCGTCTGGCTTACCACCTTCGACCAGTCCGGCATGGGTAACCCTATTGGCAGCAATGCTACCGCCGGCATAGCTCTCAGGATCATTTAAGCACGCAAGCCACTCCACCACGACAAGGTAAAGATACCATGGAGGGGATATTTTAATTAATTAAATTTAATTATCGTTCCCAGTCAGTATTAATCTTTGTGTATATGATAGATGAAGCTTAATGGTTTCACCCATTCGATTCTCACAAAGTTGGGCGTTGAAAAGTAAAAAATACAGATTTACTTCACGGTTGGATTCATCTCATCAACAGCTTTATTAGCTGCTCTTGATATGTTAATGATGCAACAGCTATTATCATTCAATTCTATAGGCTTTATGTAATCTATTTTGTTGAGAAGAATTACGTAACATCATGGTTCATGCTCTAACTCAACTGGTGAACCTCTTGATTCCGAGTAGGCTATTGTTCCTCAGTAGGTGAGGGAAATGTTGACATCATGTGAAGGGTCTTTCATCTTCTTCTTCTTCTTCTTCACTTCCTGCTTTAGGCATTAGTTGCCTGTTCCGTCTTCACTAATAGATCAAAGATCATACTCCGCCATGGCCGGTCCCAAGCCCGGATGAGAAAGGAGGAGAGGGAGGAGTAACAACCTCGTTAAAAAACCAGGGTTCAATTGGCTCAGACTGATAGTACTCTGTAAGGGCTCCTAGCCAGGGTTACGGTGAAGACCTCAATGACAGAGTCGGCGCAGGAGGAGTCCTTCAACACGGCGGATCTGGCGGAAGAGCCAACCTTATCTCTAAGGGGAATAGAGAAACGCTGCCTTTCCGTGAAGAGAGATCTTCAAAGGCTATGGGAGGTAAACCCAGACAGAATTTTTTCTGGTCCTCCAGGTTGGGGGTTTATGCTGTGGGCCAGCTCCCCACACATTAAAAAAAACATAAAATGCTAAAAGATCAAATCAGTCAAAGTGATGAGCGATGGCCGAAGCAACTATATGAATGGCATCCGAACAGAAAAAAAGAAAAGAGACGAAAGTTAACATGGAAGGAAAACATGAAGACAGTAATGCAAGTTAGAGGGCTAAGCATCGAAGATGCCCCAAGATCGTAGACTTTGTAGGTTTGGCACGGGAAGACGGCAGAAGCCATAGAGAACGAAGGGCAGCAGCTGTAAAAACCCTAAAATAGAGAGATCATCTCTTCCGAGGACGTCCGACATCTCTTTTTCCTATCGGAAAATAATGTAAGATTATTTGGTAATCTACTTTCTTCCATTCTTTCTACATGTTCTTTCCACTGAATCTTGTTAAATATATTTTCTTTTATGGAGTATTTGCAGTTCTTCACGGATATCCTCGTTTCTTATCTGGTCCATTCCAGTGCATCCTTTTACTCTTCTTAAAAATTTCATCTCGGCTGCTTGGGTTTTACTTCTTTGTTTGGTAGTGATAATCGAAGATTCACTCCCATACAGAAGGACAGGAACTGTCATTGTTTTATAAAATTTTAATTATGTTTGTTTATGGGCTTTATTATTCAATGTCCTATTTATTGTGCCACAAATAGCTTGAAACGGATGAGTTTTGTGTTCAATATCTTTATCATACCCATAGCTGATGTCACATCCTAAATATTTAAAGTGGAATCCTTGTTCAATAATTTCGTCCCTAATTATTATTTTTGCACGCAGAGTTTCTTCCACAAAATGCCATTACTTTAGTTTTACGTACTGAAATTTTAAAATAATAATTGCTACATATTGCATATAATGAGAACAGTTAAGTCTGGTAGACTGCGATGGGCAGGACATGTGGCACGAATGGGGAATGAAAGACTTGCATGGAAGCTTCTTGTAGGAAAACCAGAGTGAAAACGCCCAGTTGGTAGACCAAAATGCGGTGGGAGAATAACATTTACTATGATTTGAGGGAAGTAGATTATACAGAGGATGATTGGAAAACATTGGCTCAGGATAGAGATGTATGGAGAGCTTATGTCCGCGAGGCCATGAGGATTCGATAGTGCCAGTGAGTTAGAGTTAGTTAAGACATATTGCATTTAGTTTGTAAGCAGCCAATTGTAACAGATCTTCATCATGGTGTAGTAAGACTAAATTATCGGCGAAAATTAAGTTATTAATACTTGAGTTAATTGTTCAATCTAAGACCTTTGTCTGTTATAATTTTCCATTGTTTCATAATGTCGTATATATATAACTTATATGTATTAAAAAGAGTGGGCGATATACTTCACCCTTGTCTAAGTCCTTGATTTATTAAAATTTCTTCTGACCTTTTTCCACCACACTACTTTACTTTCTTCATATAGGCCTAAGCCTTGGACTGATTTATTAGATGGTATAGATATCCTCGTTCTTTCATTATTTCCCATAATTTAGATCTATTTACTCTGTCAAATGCTTTTTCAAAATCAACGAACAACAAATATGTTGGCAGGTTAAATTATCGTCTATTTTCAATTAGTCTCTTCTTAATAAACACATTATCACTACAGGATCTTCCTTTTCTAACCCCTGCTTGTTCTTCTTATAAGAGTGTGTCAGATATCTTCTTCAATATATTATTTATTATATTCGCATATAATTTATAAGTGGAGTTCAATAAGCTGATACATCTATAATTCTTACTATCTAATCTATTTCCTTTCTTGAAGAGGGATATGACTTCACCTATCTTCCAATTTTCAGGTAACTTACATGTCTTCTTCTAACATTCGTTTTTTAAGTTTAATAATCTTAACGCAATTTTTAAAAATGTAATAATTAAGTAAAAAATGCATCAAAATATATATATATATATCCGGTATCATGGCAGCTGCCGCCGTCTTCCGCATACCAAACGCCATTCCTCTCTGTCCATCCATTGATCTTCCTCCATTACTCTGATATTCATAGCTTCTTGTACCCCTTCTATCCAAGTTTTCTTCGGTCTTCCTCCTTTCCATTTGGATCCATTCCATAACAATTTTGGCAATCTTTGCTCTGGCATTCTGTTGACATGGCCATACCATTGTAATCTTTTCTTTTCTATAATGTATATGATGTCCGGCTCCTCTTGTACGCCCATAATTTCCCTTATTTCTTTATTTCGTATTCTATCCATTCTAGATTTTCCAGCTGATCTTCTTAAAACATCCATTTCTGTACTTAAAATTATTTTCATTTCCCTGGTAGGAATTTGCCAGACTTCAGCACCATATGTTAAATTGCTCTGAATTATGGTTTGATATATTTGTAATGTATATATAATTTCTTCATCTACATACACTCCCATTTAAGTGCGTAAAATTATATCAGGCATATGTCCACCTCCACTGTCTCGGCAGGCAGTTACTCGGTCTATGAACATAGTCTATGAAGTTGTCTCAGTTTGTGATCTCAATTCGAGGCGACTTGGAGTGGCCTTCCAGATCTTGTGATCTTAACTCCATGTGACTTATTTTTATTGGCTTATGTGATGTCCAAAGTCTACGTGAACAAGTCACAAACAGTTCTCCAACTTACGGAAGAAATTCAACGTTCAACAACGACATCAACAGATATGTCTGAAAGGGTCATCACGAATCATAGAGAACGAACTTCATAGACCGAGTACCTTCCTGCCGAGGCAGTGGAGGTGGATATGCCTCATACAATTTTCCGCACTTAAATGGGAGTGTATGTAGACGAAAAAAAAAAAGTTCGATGCATTTTTTACTTAATCATTGCATTTAAAAATTGTGTAATATGTGAATGACCCTATATATCTTCCCTCCCTTGATCTATAGTTGTCAAATATTTATTTGTATTTGTTCTGGTTGAGTGGAAGAGAAGGCCTTACGGCCTTAACACTGCCAGAATAAATAAAACATTATAATTTTTTTGATTGTGGATGAGCCCATGTAGGACTACGCAAAGTACTTAGAGGCGTTTCCTTTGAGCCCAAATTTCTTTCATTCTTTTGCTATGAGCTTGTTTTCTATCATCTGTCCAAGTTGTTCCAGTTTTTTTCTTCGGTTTGTCCTCTTGGTCAACTTGCCACTTATTCACCTTAATTCCAAATATATCTCTGTTTGGGATATCTTCTTTAGTAATTCCTGCCAATTTTAAGTCCTTTTTGACTTCATCAATCCACTTCATAGTATCCACTGGAGCTTTACTTCTGTTTTCGTAGAATTCCATTATCTGTTTTGTAAGGCTATTTGAGTTCATTCGTTTAATATGGATATAAAATTTTAACCTTCGTTTTCTAATATCACTATGAATGTCTGTATATATTATTATTATTATTATTATTATTATTATTATTATTATTATTATTATTATTATTATTATTATTATTATTATTATTATTATTATTAAAGAATGCTGAACTGAACAATCCTCTGTAGGGGTAATGTTGCAGTGACGTCAGGGGTTGGGTGAGCGTGTTCAGTCAGAATTGTAATACATTTTGAAAGCATATTACTTACTTTATGCAAAAATAGTAAGAGTGGCTATAGCAGCTTGAAGGTTAAAGTTACTGGATTAATATAATTGTAGACTTTCACGGCCGGCGTCTTGATCCATATTTGGTTCGTCTTCCGGGCTTATAGGCCGTGGTCTGGTTGTCTTCTTACTCGACGTTTCATCTACTGCTGCGGTAGACATCATCAGGAGATACTGCGTGCTTTCTGTGAACTCCTCAACAGTCGGCTGCAGACTGGTGGTAGGTCGTTGGAAACTGTCTCTCTGTTTATAGCTAAACCCCGGGTGGAGGGGAGGTTTTCTGCGCGCACCGAGTTGTGCGCTGTATTGCCGTGTGCCGAAGTCATAGGCTTCGTTGTCGTGTTAAGCAGTGCTGGGATCCAAATTTTGTTTATCTTCAAGGTTTCTTCTTTTTTGTTGAAGGAATTTTTATGTTTGTATATTTCTATGGCTTCTCTGTATAGTCTGGTGTAGTAATGTGATGTTTGTGATAATACCTGGGTATCTTCAAATCTTATACTATGTTGTTGGTTGTTCATACAGTGTTCCGCTACGGCCGATTTTTCATTTTGTTTTAACCTGCAGTGTCTCATGTGTTCTTGTAATCGTGTGTTGATCATTCTCTTTGTTGTACCGATGTACACCTCTCCACAACTGCACGGGATACGATATATACCGGCATGACTCAAAGGATCTCTAGTGTCTTTGGCTGGGCGCAGTATATTGCTGATTTTTTGTGTTGGTTTGTAGGTTGTTGCTATGTTGTATTTCTTTAATAATCGTCCAATTTTCTCTGTTGTTGTTTTGATATAAGGTAGGTAAACCTTACCATTTATCTCTTCCTTGTTTTCGTTTTCGGGCCTATATTTCTTTGGATTTATGGCTCGACGAAAATCTGTTTTGCTGTATCCATTGGTAAGAAAAGCTGCATGGAGATGATTGATTTCTTCTTGCAGATACTGTGGTTCCGAAATCCTTTTGGCTCGTTCAACCAGGGTTTTTATTATCCCGCGTTTTTGTCTAGGATGGTGGTTAGACTGTTTTTGTAGGTATCTGTCTGCGTGAGTATTTTTCCTGTAAACCTTGTGTCCAAGTGTCATGTCTTGGTTTCGGATTACCAAAACATCCAAAAACGGTAGACTGTTGTCATGTTCCTTTTCCAGGGTGAATTGGATGCTGGGACAAATCCCATTTATGTGCTTCTTGAAGTTATCTAGTTCCTCCTCACCGTGTTCCCAAATGACGAAGGTGTCATCCACATATCTTAGCCAAACTGTGGGTCTTAAGGTAGCATTCTCCAAAGCCTGTTTTTCAAATTTTTCCATGTAGAAATTTGCTATTACGGGACTTAATGGACTTCCCATGGCCACGCCGTCTATTTGTTCGTAGAATATACCTCTCCATTGAAAATAAGATTCTGTGAGACATATGTTGTAGAGCGCTGTTATGTCTGGAGGAAAGAGTTCTTGTAAGTATGTCATAGTTTCTCCGATAGGTACCTTAGTGAATAATGCAACCACATCGAAGCTTAGTATTATGTCATTCGGCTTGAGTTTCATAGTGTCTATTTTTTCAATGAAGTGTGTGGAGTCTCTTACAAAAGTATCGGTTTTACCAATATATGGTTTCAGCAGTGAGAATGTTTACGATTTTTCCCTTCTGTTGTACTAGGTCCCCTACCTGGTTTGTTTTCTTTCGTTCCCTCCCCTTCAGCGTGCGTTCAGCTCAGCTTGTAACATTAGTGGCTTATGTCCATAGTTCATATTGAGTATAATGAATCAGGTGCCATATGGAGGACAGTACGATAAACAGCTTCAACATTTGATGGGATGAATAATACTTTCGTAAGTAATACCACGAGTGATTTCCAATTTATCTAGAGAATTTAGAAATCAAGAGTGGCATTTGTTAGGACTATTTAACGAATACAATTAATCTGTTTACTCACAAATCATTGTTTAACTATAGTTATTTTAAAATATTTACGTATTTAATGTAAACGGCGATGCTTGAAAACAAACCAGAAATGTGAGGTTATGTTCATTCACTGCAACTAGATCATATTATTTATTGACAAATAAGATCGCAATATTGTAAGAGTGCATCCAAGTGGAGAAATAATGAAACACATCAAACTATACATCACAATCAACAGTACGGGTTATTCATTTATTTTTTTTAGTAAACAACTCAGTAAAATCAAGGGATCTTTTAATTATTTGCTATATTCAATGTATTTGTTGGAGAAAAATAATGTTCTGTCCTGTTCAGAACATTAAAAATGGAGGAGCTTTCTTTATCACAAAAGCAGAAGCTGATAAAGAGAAATCGATAAAGAGCGAGATGAAACACCACTGGCATTGGTTGTAAAACAAAATTCATTGAAACGTGATTGGTCATTGACTAGCATTTGTGGCATGAGTTAAATAGTCCCTTAAAGATCACGTATGTCACTCTTGTGTGGTCTACTAAGTTTACTTGTCTGTTCGTCTCTCTTTGGTCCAGTTTCATTCTCAAATACTCAGTAATATTTTCTCCTCCTTAAAGTAAGAGACAATTTTTCTCATCTGTATACTGGAAGAATAAAAGTTTTATATATTTTTAATTTAACGTTTTTTAAAAGGAGTGACAAGAGTCCCTGTAATGCATTAACAGCATGTGTTTCCAGAGTTCAACCATAGATGATCTAGTGAAGTAATTTCTTAATTCATTGATGTTTGAAAGTGTAATTTATTTGTTTTTAAGTGTGTTTAACATCGGCTATTTTCGCTACAGCGATGCCAGAGATCGAATTCGTACAACTGCGATTTTACATGAGGTTTTATCTTCTTTCTTTTTTTTTTGTAGTAGAAATCTTGTTTTAAAATCCAGGAGTTACGTAATTTCAATGCCACACATCCCCGAGACGCGGAAACTATGACTTTTAATTATAATTCGTGCCAATAAATTTTCATGAGCAATATAATTACATCTACTTCGACTGGAATCAAACCCGGAACTTGGGGTTCCCAAACTGAAAGCACTGTCTCTAGATCATCTAACTACATGAATATTAAATTTGAATAATAATAATAATAGTAATCCATCCATAGTAATTCTGCCCGAGGGCAGGTCCTTCACTGCAGTCATAGCATTTTCATGCTATGTTTGCAGCTTTACTAGGGAATTGTAGGTGTGGTAGCTTCCCGTTGCTTTCCACACCGGTGAAGGATGATTATGATGAGATGATAATGACGATAAGGATGATGGCCATATGATTTCGGGGACCGTTTGGGCCTCAAAGTTTTCCTGATATTTGTCTTACAGGTGAGGAAAAACCCCGAGAAAAACCTCATCCAGAAAAACTGCCCCGACCGGGGATCGAACCCGGGCCCGCTGCGTGACAAGATAGCACGCTACCTCGAGACCACAGAGGTGGACTATATAATAAATAATAATAATAATAATAATAATAATAATAATAATAATAATAATAATAATAATAATAATAATAATAATAATAACAGTAATTTATGTATATTTCTAGATTACATTAATTGTTAGTCCTAATTTTATTTTATTTTATTTTTTTTTAATTTAGCGCTTCCTTTCTTAAAATCTATACCTCCTTCAATTTATATCTTAGAGACGTTTTATCATCTGAAGTAAGAACTTTGATTGCATTTTAGTAGGCTGCTTACTTACTTACTTACTTACTCACTGGCACTATCGGACCCGTAGGTTCATGGCCGCGCGGACATAAGCTATCCATACATCCCTATCCTGAGCTAATGCTTTCCAATCATTCCCTGTATAATCTACTTCCCTCAAGTCATAGTTAATGTTGTTCTCCCACCTCATTCTTGGTCTGTCAACTGGGCGTTTTCCCTCTGGCTTTCCTACAAGAAGTTTCCATGCAAATCTTTCATTCCCCATACGTGCAACATGTCCTGCCCATCGCAGTCTACGGGACTTAACTGTTCTTATTATATCTGGCTTCCTATAAAGACCATGTAGTTCATTGTTATTTTAGTAGGCTGCATATAATAATGATAATGATGATAATAATGATAATGATGATAATAATGATAATGATGATAATAATGATAATGATGATAATAATGATAATGATGATAATAATGATAATAATGATAATATTGATAATGATGATAATAATGATAATGATGATAATGATAATAATGATAATAATGATAATAATAATAATAATAATAATAATAATAATAATAATATATAACTTTATATTACCTGGCCGAGTTAAGACCTTGCCTTCCACTCAACCAGGTTAGAAAAAAATACAAAAAATATAGTGCGTGAGATCTAAGCATGTGATTGACAGCTTATTACGTTTTTGACTGCTGAACAATGTTTTGTTATCCGAATCAAGGGACTTACGACTGAATGTTGACATCATCCTCGTATCATATTCTAGTGAGACATATTTTTTGATATTCAAAATAAGAGTCAATGAGATTTATAAATGTCAATCACATACTAAAATCTCACTCTAGTCTTATATCTAAAATACAACAAACATAAATGACTACATGATATATCTACAATACAATTTATTATCTATAATATATGTTGATTTATTTAGGATTTAACGGATAAAATATAAAATTTACAAGATATAGTATTATAATATGATCCATTATTGGAACTGTGTTAAAATAACAGTATTGGAAAATGTTAAATAACATCGTTTACTACTTATAAAAGTGGTGGTGTAAAATTCTCAAATATAGATACATCTAAACGAAGCCAGCCGTTGGCGATGACAGTGTCATCTACCTTACAGCGGACGAAACGAGAATTATAGATTTGTATATATGGAAAGAATTGTTAGTGCTTGTGCCAGGTGTGGAATGGTGTAGTGGGCTGCACACTAGTCTGGAGAACTAGAAATCCATGGTTCGATTCCTGGTTCACACATTAATTTTTCTTTTCGCAATATCATTATAATATTATAATATGATCCATTATTGGAACTGTGTTAAAATAACAGTATTGGAAAATGTTAAATAAGATATAAAATGAAAAAAAAATACTGATGACATAGAATACATTTAATTCTGGAGAAAAAGTAATTATTTAATAATTAGTAATTGTATAAGCGTCACTTAAAAGTGTCAAGTTTTCGGGAACCCCCAATATCTTGAGGGAGTGAATTCCAGGAGCGAGCAGAGGCTACTGTGAAAGAAATGGAATAAGAAGAGGTGCTATGGATAGGGATTGTTAGCATACTGTTATCTTGTGACCTAGTGTCAATATTGTGGTAAGATGATAACTTCTCAAATTTGGACGCCAAGTAACTGGAAGTTTAAGAGTGTAGAACCTATAAAAGAAGTGAAAGAGAGTGCAATTTACTTCTGTCGCTATGTCGGAGCCAAGAGAGATTATTGAAGTGTTCGAAAATATGATCATAAAGGCTGATGTTGAAAATGAAACGAACGCAAGCATTATGAACATGTTGCAGTCTCTGCGACAAGTCAAAGTTTAGGTCATTACATATAACGTCCCAATAATCGAAGTGTGACAATATAATATTCTGCACAAGGATTTGTTTTAATGTATATAATGTTGTATATTATTTTTTATAAGTTCACTGATTAATTTTAATCTAGCTATGAAAATACGTTGTATGATGTAATGGCGCATATTAAGAAAATCTGCCTTGACGACTGATGAAATCTACAAAATAACCCCAATGAGGTTGGTTATTCCCAGAATTTAAACCCAGTAGGTCCCCGAGGGTCGCGGGTTCAAACCCGACCGGGGTCGATGGATTTTTTTCAGGATGGAAAAATCCAAGGAGCAAGTCCTCCGGGAGGGACTTGAAGCCATGGGTCCCGAGTCTGAAGATTTTCAGGCTCGTAAAAGATCCTTAAGCCTGAATGAAAAGGTCTCTAAGCAAAATTTACCGAATTTTCCCGTCCTAGTACTACCTTGGTTTCTAGATGTCAGTATGAGGCGGAACGCTGACTACGGACCACTCAAATGACATCTATACGAAAACAAGTGTAACTAAATTAGTATGGTTCAAATTGTTCCCTGTAGGGGGAAAACGCCTAAATCTCTGTTAAGGGAAATATGGGCTTACAAAATACAAGAAGATCACCGGATTATTGTGTTAAATAGTGTAGTCTGAACCAACCCGTTTGTTTCACCTAACTAGAGAGAAAAAATTCACCTGATCTGACAAGGAAACTCTCAACCATAGTATGCCGAAACCTACCTTCAAAATTATCATAAGTAATGTCACGAGTGATTTCCAAATTATCGATAAATTCACGACTTACGAAGTGAGGAGTGAATTTATGTAGAGAATTTGGAAATCAAGAGTGGCATTTGTTAGGACTATTTAACGAATAAAATTAAGCTGTTTACTCACAAATCATTATTTAAATATAGTTATTTTAAAATATTTATATATTTAATGTAAACGGCGATGTTTGAAAACAAATGAGAAAAGATTGGTACGCTTCATTTGCTTCTTTCGTCGTCACTGCAACCAGATCATATCATTTATTTCCAAAGAAACGCAATATTGTAAGAATGCACTCTAGTGGAGAAAAAATGAAACACATAAAACTGTATATTAATTCATTTCTGATGTCCTATGACAATTATATTTTTCTGGAATGTTACTACCTGGGAAAAAATACATTTAAGTGCAAACAGTGGTTTCTTTCTTTGGTGGTATAATCAATTGCTACAAATGTTTTTATATTAACTCCCGCATGCACTATGTGTTGACATTCATGCACTATATATACAATCTGGTAGCCGTATTTTTTAGAGTCAGTCACTGCAAAATAATGCTATGACCTATTCAGAATGGTAAAAAGGAGGTGCTTTCTTTATTATGATAAACTTTAGTTGGTAAATTCTAGGCGAAACACGACTGTGATTGGTTGTGAATAAAAAATCATTTTAACGTGATTGGTCATTGACTCCCATTTGGGGCATGAGTTAAATAGTCACTACAAGTTAGCCAGTCACTGGACGGTTAGTCTGGAAGCATTAATTTTCATATCACTTTGTTCGTTTGTTTATTTTTTAATTTGTATTTTACTTTAGTATATTCAGGATACTTTGATATGAGTAGAACTGTTTCTGATTTATTAAAAATTGTAAACGCAAGTTACAAGAAAGTAGTAATAATAGTAATTCCTGTCACTCCTCTTAGAAGCATAGAGCCTTTGAGAAAGTAGCAAAAAATGAATTAAAACTGTATACTTTATTGCACTAAATACTGCAATGTTTCACACTCATGCGGATGCTTAGTGTAGGTAAAGCTAATGAACTTTAATTTTATCTCAAGAATATATTTCATATTTACTTTTTTTTACTTTAAAATCGTTTGAGTAATACGTAATCTATAATATTAAATATTGTTGACTTAAAATTTTACATAATACACTCCTCTTAATGGTTTAAATCTCATGGCCGATCAACCTGACAGGTTTTTAAAATGATTTTCCTTGTTACTGAACAGTCAAGACAAATATTGAGTTAGGATTATATATTCACCACAAATACTATTTCATTATAACATAAAAATTAAATCAAATAATTTGTACAGAAAACGAATAGGCCTATCAAACATAGGGATAGAAATTGCCTACTGAATAAAACTAAATATTCTATCTGAGGCATGGCTTTCAAATGTGTTTATAAAAAAATAAATAAAAATCCCTTAATGTCAGAGAAATCAGAAATTAACTTAACCCTTAAATTGACAAAACACTTATTTATCGTATCAGTTATTTAAATGTGGCGGACCGCAGTGAAAACGAAATGGTGCGTAACTGTTATATTAGGTAAATTGTGAAATTCTACAAACAATAAGTAATCTTTTCTTGTCAGCTTTCATCTGTTTTTATTATAATTATTAAATTAATGAAACCAATTTATGTATCTTAAAAGATACATTTTGAATTTAAGGGTTAAGAACTTGTCGCTAGCTAATTTCGAATTGCATATAAAGCTTTACAGTATTTTGCACTTTTATTTTAATGGAATTTATTGTGTTTCATAGAATAATATAGCCAATTTAGTCTTTATAAATTCTAAAACTTAAATCTAAATAACATTTTAAGTCGTATTTTAAATAAGTAATAAAGTGTATGTGTATATATATATATTTGCCTTCATTGCCAAATGTCAAAAATATATTTATAATTATATATATATATATATATATATATATATATATATATACATGAAATAAAATTGATAACTTTGCAATTATTTAATACGTTTGTTAAATATTATTCACTTGAGAATAGTTAATAATAATAATAATAATAATAATAATAATAATAATAATAATAATAATAATAATATAATAATAATTACAAAAGATCTAATCGTTATCTGTCAAAAAATTAATTTATTAAATGAACGTAACGTTTCACACAAGAAGATTGTAACGTTACCTTTACTTAATAAATTAATTTTTTGACTGAGATAACAATTAGTTCTTGTTGTAATTATTATTATTATAAGTTTGCAATTATTTTATTTTTTTGTTTTGACTTCGAAATATGTTAACTTGTCATTCAGTATTAATAGGCCTATTATTTTATTGGAATTTTAACAAGGTTTGAATTGCTTATATTATCAGAATATGATACGTTATAGTAAAAAAATCGTTAATTTTTACATATTGTTTGTCTGTCCTTATTAAAAAAAACTTACCTTCAATGTTTTAATGTTGACTAGAAAACCTAAAAAAGACAAAAAAAAACTAAATTATTTTCACACATTACACACTATTTACCATATATAAAAACTAATTTGCTATTAGGCATTACCCAATAACATAAATACTGTATAAAATTAATATTTAATTGGATAAATAAACGGAGACTTACAGCAGTCAGTGTTACAACATTAAGTTCAGGTTGCAGAGGTAAAAACTAACACGATGTGGCAAGCACTGGAGTCGTTAGGAGACTGTTGGCTGGAGCTTTAGCTTCTGCCCGATTGGCTGTCATGCTCTTGCAGCCATATTTATTTTTATTTTGTTTTGTTTTCTATGTCACGACTCTTGTAGCTTACCTAAAACTCGAATGTGACTCGCATTAAATAATTCATTGTATAAGGTCATGAAGCTGTTAACGCTTGCCTTAAATATTATATAAATAATATATTAATATTTTATATACTGTCTTGGCCACTATTCACCTGGAACTCTTGACATAGTCACCAATGGACTTTTGTTCTTGGTAGTGCATTGACCGCTATTGAAACACTTCTAGTTTTATACATACTGTATCTAAACGGTTTTAAATGTTTTAAGATTTCATTGGGATCTGAGAAAGTTCAACTTGGAAAAGTTGAGCCGCACTGAGTAGACCTATTGTATTAGGCCTACTGCTATTTTAATGGTCTTAATATAAGAGGCCAATCATGTCACCAGGAGGTGAGCTCCTACACCAGGTGATCATCAGACATTGAAGTCTTATTATGCTTGCGGCTTTATCTAATTGAATTGTCGATCTTGTTTTATTAACAATTATTGCTAGAATGTTGAAATCCGTTAGATTAAATTACATTTATTATAGTTTTGAAATATAATTAATTAGATTTTTTAAAATTTATTTTCGAGAAAATCTGTCTTCCAATTTTCCTCTACCTTCTATTGACTTTGATAGGGATCATATCAGCAACACTCGGTTCTCGAAGCAAACTAGATACCCTGTAACCACTTAGAACAACTACTGACAAATTTAGGGTTAAGAAAAAGTAGTAACGAAATTTAAATCTAGGTTATTCAGTTAACATTTATTTTCACACCTTTGCACGCGAGGTTATGAATTCATAAGCTGAGATGAATAAGGGGCAATGGGGAGTTCGACAGAGCTATGTTGGCCCTCTCGTTTTCTATTATAAATTAATTTGTTTTATTAAATGTGTTATTATTATTATTATTATTAATTATTATTATTATTATTAGTTGAAAAAAACATATTAGGAAAAATAGAAGAAAAACGTTTGAAATGGTATGGACACCTCATAAGAATGGAAGAAGAGAGAATACCAAAGAAGATCCTTAATTGGAAAGCTAATGGAAGAAGTGGAAGAGGCATGCCTAGAGTATGGAAGCTAGAGATTTGTGGGAAGAGGACGCTTTATACAGGAACCTCTGGCGACAAATCGGTTTGGGTTGAAGGGGAAACACTGTATTGTGTAATATTACTAAATAAAAAATTATTATTATTATTATTATTAACATTATGATTACCGGCCGTGATATCCATCCATCCATAGTAATTCTGCCCGAAGGCAGGTCCTTCACTGCAGTCATAGCATTTTGATGCTATGCTTGCAGCTTTACTAGGGAATTGAAGGTGTGATAGCTTCCCGTTGCTTTCCACACCGATGAAGGATGATGATGATAATGATAAGGATTATGATGATGACGATGATGGCCATATGATTTCGGGGACCGTTTCCCTGACATTTGTCTTACAGGTGAGGAAAACCCCCGATAAAAACCTCACCCAGAAAAACTGTCCCGACCGGGGATCGAACCGGGCCCGCTGCGTGACAAGGCAACACGCTACCTCGAGACCACAGCGGTGAACTTATATATATATATATATATATACTAGCTGAGTGGAAGTGAAAGCCTATAGCCTTAAATTTTCAAGTTTAAGCATAATATTAGTTGAATATAGGCTTTCACGGCTATGTAGCCGTGGTCCATGACGGTGTTTCTTCCAGACGTTTCTCTCAACTGCGGAGGGCATCTCCATTGGCGAGTACTTCTACGTACTGCCCTCCGCAGTCGCTGGAGAAACGTTTGTCAGAAACATCAGTCATGGACACTACGGCCGCATTGCCCAGAATATCTTAAAATTATAAATAGACCTATATTATTATTATTATTATTATTATTATTATTATTATTATTATTATTATTATTATTATTATTATTATTATTATTATTATTATTATAAAATTTTGAGTATTTTTTCTTCTTAAATTATTGTAGTATGAAATATCTAGAAAATACAATTTCTCCTATCCATATAATAAAAAAAATATTTTTGCACCGATTATGGGTATAAAACGTTTTCCTCACTTTATGTTTAATTGCAATTATTAGAGAAAGAACTCCACCAATACAGGTTTAATTACAGTAAAATTGTCAAAAAATTATATATTGCACGTGGGTAGAAGTACTTAACTGTTTAATAGCTTTGTGTAAATGGAAGTAAAAATTTCGTGGTACAAATTATTTCTCAGTAAACTGAACACGTAAGAGTTGACTATGTTTGCTTGTACAGTAGATTCCACGTACCATATACTAATTTATTACTTTTGTCGCAAGTTTACAGTGCAATTAGATGGGCGCAAACATTTTATTTACTGTGGTATTTGCATTAATTACTTAAAAATAACATATTTTTGTACCTATGTCTTAGTTTGCTTGAGTGGTAGATAGGGCCCTGTGGCCTTAACTCTGCCAGTTTCATAGAACTAACTAACTCACTGGCACTATCGAAACCGTACATTCATTGCCGCCCGGACTTAAGCTCTCCATACATCCCTATCCTAAGCTAATGTTTTCCAATCATCTTCTGTATAATCTACTTCCCTCAAATCATAGTTAATGTTATTCTCCCACCTCATTCTTGGTCTATCAACTGGGCGTTTTTCCTCTGGTTTTCCTACAAGAACCTTCCATACCCCCATTTTATTACCTATCCGTGCCACATGTCCTGCCCATCGCAGTCTGCGAGACTTAACTGTTCTCATTATATCTGGCTTCCCATAAAGACTATGCAATTCACTGTTATGCTAGAACTTCCATTATTATTATTATTATTATTATTATTATTATTATTATTATTATTATTATTATTATTATTATTATTATTGTTATTGTTATTATTGTTATAATAATAATAATAATTATTATTATTATATAATTTTATATAAATAATCATGGACAGTGACAACGCAACAATCTGCCAGAATACAAGCTGCTGAAATGAAATTCCTCAGACCAATAGTTGGATATCAAAGAACAGACAAAAAATATAACACAGAAATAAGACAACAACTAAAACTAGAGGAATTAAACACAAAAATAGTGAAATACAGAACAAACTGGAAAGAACACTTGGCAAGGATGACTGAGAATAGAATACCAAAAGCAGCATACAGCTATTCACCACGAGGAAGAAGAAGTTTGGGAAGACCAAAGAAAAGATGGAAACAGCAGCAATTTGGAGCCGGAACAGGCTAGTAAATAAGCCTAAACCGTGAAGAAGAAGAAGATAAATAATCACCAAAACATGTATTTCATGAAGAGTAGCCTATAGTTGCTAATTATAAGTAAAGAGTTTTAAGTTCAGTTCCAATTTCGTTTATCAAGAAACAAGTTAAATATGTAAAATTATTAAATTACGCCCATAAGATTCTTAAACAATCTACGTCAAATTCATTCGACACGTGAAAAGAAATTAAATTCAATGAGACTCTGTCAAAACAAACTGTAGGTAGAAAGAGCAGGCTTTGCCTTCAGATGAGTTTAATGGGCATTTCACTCTCCGGAGACAATAGCCCTCATCACAAACAACTGACAATAGATGAACTAATGTCATATTCCCCATCCACCTGAGACAAATTCTTTTTCTCCTACATTTCACCTGATGACGCTAAAAGAGCACTATTACGTATTAAACATAAAGTCCAATGAATAGACAATACTACAACTATCCTAACTCTATCGAACCCATAGGTCCATGGCCGCGCTGTCATAAGCTCTCTATACATCCCTATCCTGAGTTAATGTTTTTTTTAATTATCTCCTATATAATCTACTTCCCTCAAATCATGATTAATGTTCTCTCACCTCATTCTTAGTCTACCAACTGAGCGTTTTCCTTCTGATTTTCGTAGAAGAAGCTTCCATGCATGCCTTTCATTACCCACTCGTGCCACATGTCCTGCCCATCGCAGTCTACGAGACTTTTAACTGTTCTTATTATATCTGGCTGCCTATAAAGACCGTTTACCTCGCTGCTATGTACTCTTCTCCATCCACCTGTCTATTCATCTCTCTTTGGTCCAAACATTGTCCTAAGAACTTTCTTCTCAAATACTTGTTGTCTATATCCTTAAAGTAAGAGTCCCTGTTTCACATCCATATAATATAACTGGGGGAATAACAGTTTTATATATTTATCTTTAACGTTTTATGAAAGGAGTTGGGACGACAAGAGTCCCTATAATGCATAATAGCATGCATTTCCAGAATTGAGCCTATGTTTAATTTCTTTGTGTGTCTCATTCCTATTTGTAATTATTGTTCCTACGTATTTGAATTCAGAAACTTCTTCAAAATGACGACTAACCCATAAAAATAAATAAATAAAAAACATACATAATTATCCCGACAGCAACCCACATTTTCAATGCCTCTATAATGACTGGGACCTACCTCAAAAAGAAAATGGCTCTAGTTCGTGCAACACCGGAATCTAATACACCCACAACATTCGACGATAACAGAACAATCTGCATTCTTCTCTGTTTATCTAAAGCACTGAAGCATTAATATGTCAATTCACATAGGCTACTACTTCACCATACATGGTTTCCTTGATGAGCACCAATCTGGTTTTAGATCGGGACATCATACAAACACTGCACTCTTCCATATTGTAGAGGACAGAAGAGACTCAATGGTCAAAAGTGAACTCTGCAATTATTGCATTATAGCCCTATTAGACTAGCATGCGCGTAGTGAGGTGAGTGTAGGGGGGTGCCCTTGATTTTTGACCAAATTAACACTAGATATAATGAGATTTTCATATAATAAAATTAGGTGTAAAATGTTAAAAATAGATGTAAAAATTAAAAAATATATATATTAAGGCCACCAAACCCAATAGATGTAATATATAAATTTATCAACTACCTGTCCCAATGGACATAAGCATCCCCAGTACGCCAGAAAATTCTAAACCTCTATTATGAACGGCTAACGCAGAATTCACTTCTCAAATTTCAGCTGGGTACCTGAGTTTGTTTTTCGATCTTTGTTGGAAATATTTGCGTTCATTATAAACAATTGAGTAACGTTAACAGTGTGGGCAATGTTTATTAGTTGAAGCAAGAGGAGGCCTTGAGAACAAGATTATTGATAACATGGCCGAAAGTACGCATTTATTGTTTTATATTGTTTCAAATAAAGTTCAGTTAATTTAAAATGTAGTGATTTATTTCGTTTAATGTATACCTTTTGGATATTTTTTGTATATACATTGTACGTAGTATACATAGAGGGCAGTGGTTTTACTTCCCGCACGTTGGTGTAAATGTAATATTACAGTATAGTTATTTAGGTTGGCAACCCCGAAATGTAGGAAGTTGAACTTTCAATCATGATCGCCATTGCTGTAAGTACGACAAAACGCACTATCGCGCAGAAAAACATTTTGCACCCCCTTAATCCAACGCTGGCTACGCCCATGGACTATAGTAAAGCCTTTGACACAGTAGCCAATAGACCAGGCCCGGGTGTCTAGATATTCAGTGTGAGCGCGCCTCTTTTTGTGTGCGGTTTTCGATCCTATAGTTGCATACAAAAATGGAATGAAGTCTAATCAGTGCGGTATAATGCAGTTTACGACACCTGTACATTTATACTACAGGATACGCATTCTGAAAGACACAGCACTGAACTGGTTTGTATTTTCTCTTATCTGTAGCCAGTGCGGCATTGTTTGGGTGAGCTCACCGATTCTCTGAGAGTACATAACCCTTCACCCCTGCATTATACTTATTGTCTCTGTCCAGCCTAAGAAACACACTTGAGGAAAACAAATGGACGGGAAATCTCCGAGGCACATGACTGCTGCAGTTGCAGCGATTCGTGCATGCGCAAAAAAAAAAAAAACACACAGTACAGCGGGGGAAGCGAAAAAATAGATCATGTGTTCGATTAATTATAATTACGAATTTGAAGCTATTTATGTTAACTATAGTTGATCAGAATACGGTATACACTTACATGTTTCTTCGATGGTTGGAAAATAACTAAAAATTCGCATTTGTTTGAAACTGATCGATTCTCGAGAGGAAGTTGTATGCCAGTTACAAATATGGTGATTGTCGAATCGTTTATGGTAACTTAACTCGGTGATAAAATGTGTGATCAAAATTATATTTTATATTACATAATTATTTTAATTATACATTAATAATTTAATTAATTTTCAACGTACCAATGTATGTGTTGATGCAACCTGCAACATTGAAAATTAAAACGATTGTCGTGTATTAATTTATCGGCTTGTAACAAACAGCACCCTCAGGGGTCCTCATCTAGGGGATATGTGGATGGCGACCACAAGGTGCCCAAGCTGAGCAAAACATTTCTTCCACTTACTTGTGTTTTGCACTCTTTTAACTTTACTATCTAACCTCTCTTGGTTAACTCTTGTTTTTTTCGACCCCGATGCTATTAGGGCATCCGAGGGTTAGGGAGTCTTTCCTTTCTTCCATTTCTTCTTTCCTTTATTTTCTTTTCTTCTCCAGAAAAGCCTGACCAGAGGCTATAAGATGGCAGCCCCATCACTGGTCTTGCCTTCCTTTGGCCAGCAACCAATCGAAGGGACTATTATTATGCTTTCAAGTCTTATACGAGAATTTCCCGGAAGGATCAAACTAATGACGACCAGCATTAAACAGTACCAACTAAATTGGAAACACCATCTAGAAAGAATGAGTTCAAATCGGATCCCCAAAGCTGTTTATAATTATATACCAAGAGGACGAAGATCACTGGGCCGTCGTATGAAACGCTGGAGAGAAAATTTTCTATAGGATCGTAACAGGCCTTGGCCTAATACTTGGAAGGAAGAAGAAGAATAAGAAGAAACAAACAGCTGACGGAAATCGCATGTACTTATACATGTGCTGCGCGGAGTAACACATTCGGAAGTTAAATGTCAAAGTGTGTGCTGGACAGAGAATAGCTAAACATCCTTTTAAGTTGCAGTGTTACTAAAATGACTGTACATGTAGCTGGTAACTTAAAACTGTTCTCAAAATCCGGATCTGAACATTCGTTTCACATGTTGAAGCGTTCTTTTGATACTCATGGATATAATTTATTATAGGCATCATTTTTAACTCTTAAGGATGTCATAATTTTTTTATGATCCCACTTGGTAAAACTTTTTACATGTAAAATCAAACTTGAGGGAAAGAAGAAAAAGAAGAAGAAGAGAGATAGAGAGAGAGTTACAACCTTATTCTAGGCGGCTATTCAATTAAGGGAAAATGTAGTTTAGAGCTAGTACAATTTCTAGCGACTACTGGAAATGTACAGCTCGAGTCCAAGCTCTGTGTGTTTGCGGGGCATAGTGTGGGGAGTGGGAGGAGGTACACTTCTCTGCTTCTCATAGTACTAACAGCTGAGACAGCAAATTCCTTTCACACACACGGAGCTGGGTCCCGAGCAGTATGCTATAATCTCTCTGGTTAAACTTTACGAGAAATTTGTAGAATGAGACAACTGTACTCACGTTTCTCACTCGCACCTGTGTTTTACGGTGTTTCTTCACCAGATGTTAATAGGGGAAGGACGAAGAGGAAAACTGACAACAGGGTGGGTTCTTTCTTTTGTATCTGGATTAAAGTCTTCAACGATCTACCCTTGTAACTCCATCTCCCTCTCTCTCTCTGCCAAGTTAAGCCACTATAGAATAGTAAACATTATCCATCGCTTTGGTCTCGCGGTACTGTCACTTACTCTAACGTACCGGCCCATTGTTCGATCCTCGGTCGGAAAGGGTTTCTGGTGAGGTTTTATCCTCATCTGAAAAAATTCTCGGAAAACGTTTAATCCCAAACATATTGGCCTTGGAAGATATAACTGTATGTGTGAATGATTGGTTTGTGTAAAATATTCCGTGTTGTCTGGTAGGTAGCCATGGCATTGAACTGAACACTTTTCCGGGGAGGAACACATGTCCATCTGCATAAAAAATAGTATGCATGTGTCCCAGAATTAAAAATCGTCTCATCACAGCTCGTGTTCCTGTAAGGCCCAAAAGAATGGAACCTGGAAAATACCCTACAGAGACAGAGGTTAAAGTGAGTAAAAAAAAAAGAGTGAGAAACATTATTGCGTGAAAAATATCACTGTTGTGTTATGTGATGCGGTACGATGGATCCAAAGTGATTTCCATTGTAAACATTTGCCTCTAATCTTGCCATAAACTTGTTTTCAAGGTTACAGCTCGTAATTATACAGAATTTTAAAACCTGATGTGTTTTGCGCTGTGACATGTAACTCTTGCCCTTGACTCATAGACGTGTTATAGTTCTGAGTTTGAATTCATCTAGCCTCATGGGCTAGTAGTCAGTGTTTCTGACTAAATCGTGTTCAAAGATTCCGTTACGTAAATACAAAGACGCTTTTTTGGATTTTCTGATGGTTCTGGCCAGGATTTTAGAAAATAAATATGAAATTATTGTATTGTCATCGGGTCCGTTACACAGTATACAACATTTTCAAGTAGATCCAATTATTTTAAGTGGGTGAAGAAAAACGCGTTGAACGATTCAGATTACATAGATATACGATAGAGATAGATAGATAGATAGATAGATAGATAGATAGATAGATAGATAGATAGATAGATAGCATAGATAGATAGATAGATAGATAGATAGATAGATAAAATGATAGATAGATAGATAGATAGATAGCATAATTAGATAGATAGATAGACTAGATATAGATAGATAGATAGATAGATAGATAGATAGATAGATAGATAGATAGATAGATAGAGGTCATAGATACAGGTCAAACTAATAAAAATTCCTAAAATTGTTCTTATAAGTGCGTAGTAGATACCTTGTATGGTCAACCCCACCGATAATACATACTTGATTAATTTTATTTAATTTATTTGGAGTATTAGAAAAGAAAAACTACAATTCCTTACCGCTTAAAGGGAGAAAAGAATAATTATTCGACCATGAAAAACGCCAGTCCATACATCGGGATGTTGTACATTACAAACTGTAACTTAGGAAGAGGCTACAGTTTGTCGTATGATATGTAATTATCAATTTATTATGGGACGACAACAAATGCTGCAGTACATTTTTAAAGGATATCTTACTTATTTGCGTTATTAATGCATTTACGTTCTCTTTACCTAATTAATACGTACTAACAATAACTTTCAATAAGCTACAAACCAGAAGGTTGAAGGTTCGAGTCCCGTTGGGGTTAGGATTTTTAAAACTGACCCAAACCTTCTGGCGGCACCACAAGGCCCTGGGGTCGATTCAGCCTCTAATGTGTAAGAGTACCAGATGTATGACTAGAGCATGGAACTCACTTCCCAGTCACGTCAGGGACTGTCAATCGCTATCATTATTTAAAACCAAATTAACTGATATCTTAAGTTCGACACAATGAAAACATTAACTGCATAACAACTATATAGAGCATTCCATTAATAATCATCTAGGAAACTACTTACTTTAATCTTATATCATTTTTAATTTTATATATTTATTCTATGTTTTTGTTAGTTTAGCTAGTATTAAATCACATCACCATTGTATTTGTTAGTATGTCTGTATTTTAATATCTTAACATGTAATATGTATGTAATTTTTGTATAATTCTACTATTCGCTGGTTGAGTGGAAGAGAGGCCTTATGGCCTTAACTCAGCCAGCTAAAATAAAAGCATTATTATTATACATACTCATACTCACACTGGCATTATCGAACCCGTAGGTTCATGGCCGCGCGGAATAAGCTCTCCATATATCCCTATCCTGAGCCAATGCTTTCCAATCATTCCCTCTATAATCTACTTCCCTCAAATCATAGTTAATGTTATTCTCCCACCTCATTCTTGGTCTACCAACTGGGCGTTTTCGCTCAGGGGCTTTCCTACAAGAAGCTTCCATGCAAGTCTTTCATTCCCCATACGTGCAACATGTCCTGCCCATTGCAGTCTACGAGACTTAATGTTCTTATTATATCTGGCTTCCTATAAAGACCATGTAGTTCATTGTTATGAAGTCTTCTCCATTCACCTGTCTGTTCATCTCTCTTTGGTCCAAAAATTTTCCTAAGTACTTTATTATTATTATTATTATTATTATTATTATGTTCTGGGGGTAAAGGCGGCCGTCACGCAAGGCTGATTATCCGGCTAACATCAAGTGGCGTTTGTCTAGAAAAGTGGAAGCCTTAACCTTGTATTACCCAAGGGTCTCCCAACGCCTGTAGTGAGATCAATTTACCTTACATTATAATTCTATGAGTAACCGAGCAAAACATGCCTTTTTGTATGGAAATGAGGAATGGCATAATAAATCAAGAATACTTCTGAAAAACATTCCTGCGATCTAAAGTTGAGTAACATGAAGGATCGGTTTCACCAACAGAGGTAACTGTATTACGCCAATATATGCTATGCATTATACACAGGGAAACTGGCGTAATACAGTTACCTCTCTTGGTGAAACCGGCCCTAAGTAGTGAAGATCTGTCACTATTGCCATGCCGAAACCTACCTCAAAATTTCTTCCAGAGAAGTTTCGGGTTACACCAAGGCTGTGTCCAAAAAAAAAAAATTTGCCTTTTTAACTGACAAGGCACTAACAGTGTTTTTGAGACAACTATTATTAGACCTATAAACTAGACAGTATATCTAAGAATAGAAACATTGATATTGCAGTAACTACAGAAATCTAAGAAGAAACTTAGATATACCTTCGGAGGACTGCAGGGTACACACTACTAGATCACAAAAAAAATATATAAAAAATGAAGACATCTTAGAAGAACTACACATGGAACCTTTAGAAAACAAAATTTCTGATTATAAAGTCAAGATGAATGCACATGTACATCGAATGGAAGATCACAGGATACCCAAAGATTATAAGCTATCAACCAGCAGGAACAAGAAGACCAGGACGTCCACTCAAAATACTTTTGGATGGCGTTTCTCTTGACGGCCGACGAAACAGGTTCAACAAATGGCCTAACTTCGTGAATGTACTATGCTGATGATGTTGATGAAGTAAAAATTTCATAAAATTATTCTAGTATCCATTTAAGCCCAAAAATTATATCTGAATAAACTTTTTCAATCAGCATCTTTAATAAATTTTTTGTTTGTTTGACATTAACGTAAATATGTTGAATATATTGTTTAACATTACACAATTTATTTCGATATGTGTTTCATATTAAGTAACTTTAATTTTAGGTTACGTTAATGCAAGAAATACTTGTACGTACGGGGTGAATCATAAATATGGCTATACGTTTGATCGCGTTGTGTGATGAAAATATTATCATTACAGGAAATATGAAATTAACCGTTGGAAAGGCAATTATTCAAATTACAACCATGGAATAAAACAAAACAACGTAGAACTTACGTCATTAGTCAAAATGGCGTTGAATATCCAACAGCAAATTACAATTGCTGCCATGGGTAATAACGTATGCTAATGATCGTGAGGCCGCAAGATGGGGCAAGACGTGAGTTTAACATATACATTGCAGCCGTCCGACTGTGGGGAAGTAGAGAAAACGACTGCTAAAAACGGGAAGGATGCAGAAAATAAAACCTCCTGAAAGGCCTCGCATTAGTACGGATGCAGCAGAAACAACGAAGAGAATTGTGGAAGCGTTTGACGCTAGCCACACAAAAATCAACTATCCAAGCTGCATGTGAGCAGTGATTTGTTTTGTTTTGTTCTATTGTTGTAATTTGAAGGATTCCCTTTCCAATGTATAACATCATATTTCCTTTAGTAATAATATTTTCATCACAAAATGCGATTCAAACGTACAGCCATATTTCTGAATCAACGAATAAAACAAAAATTTAGTTTATAGTAAAGACAATTTTTTTTGTCCATTATATCTGACCGGCTCTATTCATTGTGAATAGAGAACAAGAAATTATATAGACAATAAATTATCAAAATTTCAAATTACACGTGGCACCATTCATAGAACACTAACACATAAAACAAGGAAGGATACAAGATTGAAGTTCTACAAAACAATGGCGCTAACCGGTACATTTACTACGGTTAGTGAGTCCTGGGGTAACAAATAAGAGGAGTTCGAGTAGAATACAAAGTGCAGAAATGGCCTTTTAAGAAGTACCAAAGGATGGACACAAAGTTG